>JACVBY030000656.1:2747266-3309018 GCA_017589505.3 Metroxylon sagu
GTTAATTAACAGAGTGAGTTATCCTTTCACGTATTTGGTCCAATAAAAGTGATATTGCAGAACTGTGAAGCAAGTTTCATCAAACACAGCAAATAATGGTCATACAAATGTGGAGCATATACCTGAGTCCTGTTAAAATATTGTTCTCAATAAAATACTGTAAATACAAATTTCCATTTATAGTATATGGGCAGTAATTGTAAAGGTTCCACATAGTGCTTAAGCAGTGTGTATCTGCTTAGGTGAGCACTTATATGGTTTTTTTATTTAAAAATATTAATAAAATATTAAATTCATGAGAACAGATAACAGAGTAGAAATATTAGAAGTAACTCAATAAAAATCAGAGAAAATGAGAAAAAAATATCGAGGAGGCAAAATGCCACATAACCAAGGCTGTAGCTTATGTGAGCCACTTGGGCATCCACCATGAGGTCCATCCACCTAGAGGCAGCTTGGACAGCATGCAGGGCAATCAGGGTATCGGATATGCATATGCAACTGTGCAAATTGCTTTTTTTAAACAGATATTTTATTAAATCCCATAAAAGATGGCAAATGAGTAATCTAGACAACTTTCTAGGCTGAAGAACTACAATGGAAAATGTGCTTGTTCCAAAGACCGGTGCAGACTATATAATAAAATATAAAATATTGAAATGCTGAGGAGTCAATAGGATTGGAGTTTGCAAGGATAAGAGGAGTATTGAGTCATGTCAATTCCAAATTCTCAAAGCAAGAAGTAACGTGGCTGGTGTTGTTAAATAGAAAGAATAACGCACAAGTGCACATGAAAAAAAAAAAAAAAATCAAGATCTATAGAGGTGCAAACTCTTGAGCCTTTAACTTCATCTCTCATCAGGTCACTTGTCCCTTGGGGAGGTGCAAGAGGCATATTTGTAGGTGTCCATCAATGCCCACTTTACAATTACAATCCTACCATCGGAACATAGGGGTGGGCATGGGCAGCCCATGGACCAGCCCAAGCTCAACCTTGGAATTTTCAAGACCTGGACCAAAGTTTTTGGCCAATAGAGCTAAACTAGGCCCAATTTTTTAGACCCATTCAAATTTCAGGTGAGACCTAGGCTTAGAAAAAATAGGCCTGACCCGGCTTGGCTTGAGAATTTATATTTTTGTGTATGTGTGTATGTGTACTGATGTAAAATATTTTTTTAAAGATTTTGGGAAGGAATCAAACTTTGGAAGAGAGACACGCACCATAAATATCCCAACCAACACCTCTTTATATATATATATATATATATATATAAGTGCAGGCCGGACTAAGCTCGGGTCCTGAGAGATTTGCATCAGGTTAGCCATACTTGGCTCAATGCCTGAAGCTACCCATTTTAACCTTGGCTTAGCTCAGCCCATGCCCACCCCTATCGGAACTGTCATTAGCCTACCTTCTCCCTTATTAGATGCTAATGATCTTCCTTCTTTGCTTTGTTAAATAACTACTTTCGCTTGTATATGTCTATCCAAGTTAAATGAACACATCTTGAACATAAAAAGTGATTCCAAATTTTTTAATAAAAATCAAGAAATCATTTAGGCATATTTATAGTGAAAGCTAACTAATACGTAAGTATGCACTATTGAGAAAGACAAATTTGCCCCTAGGTGGGCAACTAATTTATTAACATTGGAAAATTTATTAATGTGATGATAAAGGTATGGGCAGTTTTTGAGAACTAATTTGTCTTTATGTTCCTTACCCTTCAGACTCTCCTTATATATAAGAAAGAGAGGCCTTGCCATTAAGCTCTATTGTTTGCATAACTCCTTGAGCTTATCTATTTCTAAATTTTATCCCTCCAAAGAGATTCATATTGTTATAGAACCTTTTTTCTAACATGCACCTCAAAGTACATGAACATTAGGATATACAAAATTCCATCTCCTTGATAAAACCAGCCTAGTATATCAAAAACTCCATCGTTTCCATATTAAAGATACTTTAAATTAACTTCTCATATAGTCCACCACAACATTCAAATCATTGTGATGCCAATTAACAAGAAATGGTACTAGCCAAAGTGCAATTCCCTCTTTATTTTCAGAAAAATTTTGACCCCAGCACCACCATAACATTAAATGTCATCCTTGTGAAGCACTTCCAGCATTTCTTTTAGATTTAACATAGAAAGGTAGTGTGCTCTACTAAAAGCGTAGAACTTCAAACTCTAAGATATATTTGCACAAAGTTCAATTCAAATATGAGGAAATGGTTACTAGAACTTGGCAAGACATAAAATTGAAACAAAGGTTTAAGCCAAAAAGGTTGGTAAACCTTATACAATATATTAAGTGTAGTATCTTATGCAATGTACAAGAAACAGTGTGATAGTAGTTTTGTTTGCTCACATGCAAGAGGCATCGGTTCAAATTGCTCCAATGGTGAGCTGCCTTTTTTTCATTAATTCCCTGTCCTAGACCATGAAGAAAGGCAACTATTTTGAATGGTTCAAACCACCACAGAATCCACATCTGTTAGGTGAGGCAAGCGTCATGCCACAATTAATCAAACACCAAACTAGACCCAAAACATGCTAGATATGGTGGGTAAGGTCTAACTTGAAAAGGTAGCTAAGATACAGATGAGCAGGTCTGAGAAATATGATCTATATCATGCATAACACTCAGTGATAATTTGATTATTCTTCAAAATGATTGTTGGTGCTTTGACTCAAATGAGTAAAATTCATAAAGAGTTCCTTGAGGGTGGTTAAATAAACTCATGGTAAAAATGGCTAGTGCTAAAAGTACCTAAAAGTTTGCAAGCAACAAACTCTACAGCATAAGTAGGAATGAATTCTCTAAGCTAGTATGTCACTACTAAAGGTCTCAAAAGCAAGCACTTAAATTGCTGCTTGGGGGTAAAAAAAAAGCATTTGAATACCAAGAATACCAACATTCCCTTGCTCCCATTACTAGCAATGATCTTCACATCCCCGTACCAAATTCCAAGAAAAGTTTCTCTTTTATGAAATGAGTCTTGATCAAATATTTCTATCCTTATCCTTCTGTAAGACTCAACCAGGGAAGGAAAGGTCCACAAGGCACAACCTGGGTGGGTCAGTGAAACCAGATCACATGAAACACAATTGATAGGATGCTTAACCTAGGCTTACCAAGTAAAAAGAGATTGAAGTTTGACAACCATACCAGATCAAGAGGAATAACATACTAGCTTAGAGATATTAAAACCAAATCAAACCAAGATTTCTTGTTACAATGGGTACAAACATGATTCTACAGATTAGGGTTCAATGATCCAAGGACATCTAAATCAATAGTTCATCATTGTCAACGAAGAACTAAGCAGAACATGAGAGATATTAAATAGCCATGGTTGGTAGTAATTGTGTTTCTAAAAAGTGCAATATAATCAAGGTTTGATTTTTTTATGATGTAACTTTTTTGTTCAGAATGAAAAGATGCAGTTGTCCAATCATATACTCTATCTTTTATCAATAGGACAGAGATAATATTAAATTAAAACACTATTTTAGTAATTTTATGTGAAATGTTCCCCTCAAAAATAAGTGAAATATGTTTCTCCAAGCAATTAAATATAGTGTCCCAAGCTCCGCTAATAAGAGATTAGGGAGGGTCAGATGTATGCAGCCTTGCTTCTACATGCTGAGAGGCTATTTCCTTCTTTTAAAACCTGTGACATTCAGGTCAAGAGAGTTGCACCAAGACCCGCCCTCATACCAACCAGTTAATAAATTAATAATAAACCAGTAAATTTGCCTCCAAACCAATCAAAAATTTAATATATACCGAATCCATGAACTAATGTTTCGTTGTGTTAGAGTCATGTGTTAATTTCAATGAAATTTAAAATAATGATATTTTTAATTAGGTTCCTTTGTAATTAACATAGTTGTCCTTGAGCTAACAGAAATAGGAATTTAAAGGTGAATGAGTGGAAACCAAGGACATAGCGAGAAACAAATGCATCGGAGCGACCATAGAAATTGTACCAATTGAAGGAGAAAAAAGGTGATGCTTAAGCAGCCAAGGTGGTATGAACATGTAAAACAAAAAAAATTGAGATCGTTCTGCTAAGGATAGGTCTTATAGTAATAAGCAAAGGACTTGGGTCATAGGAAAAAGAATACCAAGGTAATATAGATGGACATTGTGTGAAATAGTGTGGAAAAGCTTTCCAATGAAATGAAAGATAGTCCATTTTTTATCGTAGGAGTAATTAGCGAATGACGATTCACAAAATGACCTCAAATGGGTAGGACTTGGCTCAAAGGCCATGGTTATTGTTAACAAATTTCAATATGCAAATTACCTTTATAGGAGAACATAACATTTTAAGAACTAATCCAACCACCAATTGCTCAAGCAAGAAGAATCCCTAAGTTGTAAGATTGGAAGGAGATGTCGCCGACATGGTAGGTGAGACCATTATGATCTTTTAAAGCTATTAGAATGGAAGTAGCTCATTTACCTTGACAAAACCAGTACGACGGTCTAGGTTTAGATGCAAATTCTTGACCTGCCCAAATTCACGAAAAGCATTATGGAGATCATCTTCTTGAGCCTCCTCATGAACTCCAGTGACCAGTATAATCCATCCTTCAATAGCTGTAAAAATTACAAAAGAAAATTGGCAAACATAAGAAAGTACAGTAACAAAAGTTTTATTTTGAAAAAAAAAAAAAAAATCAGTGCTTTTGATGACCCGGTGGACAAAGTATATGCAAACTTAATATATCAAGAGCAGAATGAGTTTTCCTACAAATAAAAGTATTAAAGTATTTTAATGAGCTAACGACATATACTATGCTGAAATTCAGTAAAATCCATGGATATAAGTGGAAAATAGACAAAAAAAATGAAATTGTATAGAAATCTCATGTCATGAATCTCAAAGAAGGATGGCACAAGAGAAATCATTCATAATATCATGTAAATTACATGAATAAACCTCAAAGAATAAGAATGCCAGGATTGTCACAGGAAAATTATAGAAATCTAGGTAAAAAATAAGGAAAAGATAAGCAGAAAGATATAATATTAGTTTCTCCTTTGGTTTGAGCTTTCCTTTTCTGGATATGAATCTGCAAGAAAAAAGTACAAGGAGAAAACTCATGATGCAATGTCTGCAACATAGAAAAACTAATGATATGGAAAATGAAAATGGACAATCCATGAAGAGTACAATTTAGTTTCCAAGAAACGAAACTTCCATATAATCTTACCATAAGGCTGGATAAGAAATGAAACTCTACTACTTCCCTAAAATAGAACTCTAATACAACACTAAAAAGTATAATAGGAAGAGAAGTCATCAGCTTTAACAGTCTCCTTCAATGGCTTCTCAAAGCAAATTATGGCACACCATGCCAAAATTGTCTAGTAAAATCACTCCTTCCATCATGAAGATCCTCCCACTTAACAAATGGCATTACTACCAGTCCAATAAGCTGAGTAGGCTAATGAAACAGTGTCTACATCGACATTTGCACCATTAAAAAAAGATGCCATTTCAGCCAATACTTGCTCTAGTGCAGGTGAACACAACAAACAGTCGACCCTCACCTTTAATAACCTCCTTCCCTTCATAGCCAATACCCTTCCTAGTTAGCAAAAATAAATATCTTGGAATAAAAGTAAACTACAATTTCTGAGAGCAGAAAAAAGGTTAAGCCCTCTATTGCAATGAATTGAAAAGTAAACTGTGAAGAGTATGCAAAAATAAATCATGTCTTCATAATAACCACGTCTTGATGATTTTGGGACAAAAAAATAAATTACTCTGATATATTTAGTAAGAACATGAAGACAGAAACTATCCATCAGGAAGCACAAGCATGCATTCCCTGCAAGCAGTGTGAATTAGGAATTGTAAGCTTTGCATTTCATAGAGAGAAAAAGTATGGTATCAATATATGGGACCATGTTTCATCCTCTTCTTTGACTTGTAATTTGCACCTTAGAGATGGACATGGCTCCCTAAGCCAAAACTTGTCAAATTTCACCAACTGCCATAAACTTTCTAATATGAGGGGAATATTGGAAACATTTGAGATGGTATGAGCTCAAATTGCGGTCAATAAAGTTGATCTCTATACCTGCTATCTGGCCTTCTACATTTGATAGTCAGGTCCCTCCATTGCTTAAAACTGCCTTGGTGACAAGCAGCACCAACTCTTGAAGGGTTGACTGGTAAACAGCCAATCAGAAAATTGTTTCCTAGATTCTTTCTAGAAGCCTTCTTGACTTAGAGCTGTGTTTTATACCCAACCCCATTTTGATGGAAAATGATAGGAATAATGTGATGATGACAAGGCCAAGCTATTGGTGGTTGATCATGACAACAACAATAAAAAACAAAAATTAAATTACCCTAAATTAATACAAGATCATGGAACTACTTGATTATGATATGATTTTTGAGAGTATGAAATTATCCGCAAATCTTTTGAAAATATCTTATTTGGACCAATATCTTCCACAAATTCCTTTTGTTCACTACAGTGGATATATGCATCTTTTTATTACATTTTGGTGAAATATTCGCATAAAACCTCTAGTCCACTAATTTAACAGGGATGAAGTTACTAAAAGGGACCATTATCTCTCGCATTGAAGATATTATAAGTGGTGTTTCTCACCATTATAAGATTTATTATAGTGTGATGACAGTTAAGCTGAAGACAAAATGCAAACATGATCGTTCTCTATGCAAACCTTGTTTTTTGTATCTCTCCATGAGAATATTTCCTGCTGCATATAAAACTTGGGAATCTAGTATGACTACATAGGTTAGAAGCGACTCTGCAGACAACTATTCTGCAAAAAAAGAAATCTAATACAAAAAGTGAATTATTCATCCTGTGAAAATGATTTTCTTAATTTTATCAATCTTGAATCTATATTTAAATTGATCCAAAGAACAATTTAACAGGCCCCCACTTTGCATTTTGCCACTAAGCTCTTAAAAACTTCACTTCTTTTATATGTACCAATCAAAAGAGATGTGAACTTCATCTAAATTTTTTCAACAATTATCAACCAAAAACATTAATGCATGTATCCAATATCTTTTGCAGAAAGCACCACTTGTGATCTATGTCACATGGACATGGGCACAAGAATAAGTCTCACCAAAAAGTCAAACAGTCTAATTCGGTCTATGCACAAATTTTTATGCACCTCAGGAGAGCTTCAATGTAAGATAATTACTTAATAGAATGAAAGCTTCACTTATTCAATTATCTAATTTTGATGCTTTTTTAACAAGCTATTTTCATTAATAAGAAAAACTCTGATTTTTCCATGCAATAATATAGATGAAGAACCAACAATAAAAGCATGTGCTAATTGGCAATGGGTTTTATCAACACTGACTTTTTGATCATTTCTACACTTTTGAGGCTGACTTTATCTATGCATAAGTTCCCATCAAGGTTAAGAAACTTCTATCTCCCACATCTTGAACAACCCAAAAATAAAATATATTTCCATGAAATTTAAAATTTTGTCCTGCTGCAAAAACCATCCAAATCATGTATATTATTCCTACTTCAATAATTTAACTAGTGGAATAAGTTCATTCCATAAAAGACACACGTCAACCAGATAAAAGGAATGCTAACTATCAGAAATCATCAAGAAAACAAATTCCTTAGTTTTAGCAAGCGCAAGTCACTCTCATGCATGATCACTTTTGCAAGATGTTGACTGTACTAAAGGGCATATTTCTTACTATTACTGCAGATCACTTTGACTTTAAAAAGATTAGGGCTTGTTTGGCATCATTATTGTTGTATGTTTTTGCTCCTCTACAAATTAGAGGAATATTACATGGAGATTGATGTTGAAAAATAGCATTTGCAAAAACTCATGGTATTTCTTGGTTCTATTTTCCCTCTTTTCTGAAAGCAACAAATATTTTCTTCAAAAGATCCAAAGAATTTAGAAACAGTTTTAAAAGACCAAAGGGCTTCATCATGTTGTTCAGTCTAGTTCATTTCAAAAAGCAAAAAGCAAAAGCAATATCAAACAGGCTCTTAGTTTCTTGATTCAATACTAGAAAAGTAAAACTCCGAACTTCTGCTTCTCCTTATAATAATGAACTCTCCAAATTCTGAAAGCAAAAAACAATTACTGCAGATTTACTAAAGGTGTGGCTGATCCAATTCTACAAAGACCTTAAGATCATAAAGCATTTCCCCATCTTTCATCCCAAAAGGGAATTACACTCAAAGCAAAGTAGAATAAGACCAAATTCATACAACAAAGCTTCAGCTTCAACAGATTTCTAGTGAATCCATCAATTCTTTTGCATAAAATTAGTGTGAACCATTCCTTCCAAATTTTTTATTCCATAAAGAAACCTAATGCACAAAAGCCATGGTTAACTGACATCGATGTGAAGATGGCCAAGGCAAATTTTGTTATTCACATCATCTCTCTTTAGTTCGCATTGTTTAACAAACAACAAATATTCGCTGCAACGTACAGACCCCAATATTATCAACTGAAACGAGCTCACATCACTTCTTGAGGGCATAACCATCCATATTCTTAGTTTCATTTGTTGCTCCAAAGTATCAAAACAACATGCTTTGATATTTCAACTACTAAGTAAATCACACCGAAACCTCACCGAGCTTGTGCGAAAGAACGGGTCCCAGAGCGTTCGGTTTCCAGAGCTAAAGATCTATAAGAAAAGGCCATGCAGGAACCAGAAAACCTAATCTAAAGGCGCCCAAATCCAGAGAGGAAGATGTCGGCACGTAAACACATATGGAGAAACCCTAAAACGATACCGCCTAGAAGACCCTAGAAAACAGAGAGGAAAAAGATCAAGAGGAGAGGAGGACTAACATCGTTGGGGGCCGGGGCCGCCGTCGGAGTCGAGCGACTCGAAGTCCCTGCCGGCGAAGCGGTTGTTGCGCTCCGCGGCGGTAGCCTCCTCCCGGAAGCCGCGGCCCTTGGTCTTCTTGGGGCCGGCGGAGGAATCGCCGCCAGTGATGGTGGAGCGGAGCTTAGGGTGGGGAGGGGCCGCGGGGGCGGCGTCGACGTCGGCGCCGCCGTCCTCGTCCATGAGATCGTCGTCGTCCGGCTCGAAGTCCACCACCTCCACGTCCGCCGCGTTCGCCGCCATGGCCGCCTCTTTTCGCTTCCTCTCTCCCTCTGTTTCCGAAACGGCAAAAAATATGCGATACTCTTTCGGCGGTGGAGAAGAGACCAGAAAGAACGCAGCGAGGTGGGAGGGGGGTAAAGAATGGTGGTTTCATGGGAAAAAAATATCCTCAAAGTTATTTTTTATTTTTTATAACTAGAATGTGGCACCTTTAATTGATGGAAATAAAAAGAGATCATTTTTTGTGAAGTGATTTTTTGAAAAATATTTTTTTTACTAAAAATAAAATTTTGTTTTTTTGATTTGTTTTGGAAGTGAATAATCAAAAATTATTGTTCAAAAAGTTGAATAAAATGATGTTATTTTACTATTAATTATTTTTTGATATCTAAATAATATTATTGTGCTATTGTAATTACTAATGATACTATTAATATTATTATCATAATTATATAACATAATAATATTAAAATAATACTTTTTGTTTTTTAAAATAGTATGAGCAGTTATTTGATATTATTTATTACTTATAGTAAGTAATAATATATTTAATACTATTTGTTATTTATTAGGAAATTATTTTTAATATTAATTATTTACTTAATATTTGAATAATGTTAAATAATAATTAATACTATTATTGGTAATAAATAAATAATAAATTAAAATTATTATTAATGAAATATAATTTGCATGGGGCAAAACCTCTTTCTCTCGACCTCTTTAGTTTTAGGTGGCTGAAGATTTAATTGTTCTAAAATTATTTTAATTCACTTTGAATTATTTTAAATAAAAATTTATTAAAAAGTTAAAATGATTTTATTTTTGCAAATGTATCCCATTATGACACGCAAGAGTTTACTTTAATACTAAAAAGCATACCTCAATGTGGTTAATATTATTTTTAAAAGTAATTTATCTAAGGTTATCTTACTTGAAGTCATGTTCATCGTATAGCATTAGTAAAGATAGACAATATATTTCAACATGCTTCAATATAATATGTTCACTATAACTAAATAAATTTTAATAATAGATAATATTATCGATTATGCAATTACTGTCAGTAAACTTCAGCATGTCGAATTAATAGTAAACATACCAATATAATCATAGTCATAATATCTACATTCTATCAGATTATCAAAGTAGTTTCATAACTTGTATTTGACAAGATATCCGACTAGTTGTAGCCATGCATTAATACATAGTGGGCAATCAGACCTGCCTCAAGATAGCTAGAACAACCAAGCTTACCATTAAAACAGCTAGAATAATCAGGTTTGCCCCTGAGATAGAATAACCAAGCTCGAAACTAATTAGACAGCTAAAATAACCAGACCTACTCGAAAAATAGTTAAAATAATCAAGCATGTTCCAAGAACAATCAGGATAATTAGGCCTACTGCTGAAATAGTCAAAATAATTAGGCTTGCCCTTGAGATAGCTAGAATAACTAACTCTGCCCTTGGGATAGTTATTCAATAACTAGATTGGCCTTTGAGATAGTAAGAATATACGATTAGTCTAGCATCTACTATTACTAATTCCATTAAATTATTTATGAAATTAGATATATTTAAGAATACATGACAAGTAATGTAATATTCAGCATGCATTCCATCTCATAGATTACACACAAACACACACACACACATATATATATATATCATTTTTCTCTTTAGAAATTTTAAATTTTTATGAATTTGAGGTTAGTTTTGTGGTCTAGCATATAGGCTCAAGGCCTAGGATAGGGGTTGATAAAGTCATGGTTGGTTGGGTGAGGCTCGAGGGCATTGAGGAGCCACATCACAAGGTCATGCCTGCAATGAGCTACACCAGGATAAAAGCCTCCTTTTCGAGAATCTAAAGGTTCAAAAAATCTAGCCCATGGTCTAGCCCTAGGCTCGACCCAACAAGATCCATCAATGGTAAGGTGGATGGCTTCCCCTTGCTATTGTAGATGGCTGGCCATCATCATCACATGGATGAGGGCAAGGGGGCATGGAAGAAGGTAAGGACTAAGGTCCTTATTGATTAGACCGAGTCCGACCACCCAACCGATGGTATAAGGCCAAGATAGGAAAGGAAAACCCTTTGTTGTCATAAGATTCGGACAACCAATGGTATGGAAATGCCCCCAAGCCCATCTATTAACGAGTCAAAATCATGTGGCCCAAAAACTCAGTGAAAATTAATTAATTTATCCCAAGTTCGGGTCGTTGGTGCTATAAGGGTGGCTCCATGCCATAGCAAGACTCTACTACCGTCCCATAGATAGCCCTTTCCTCATACCCGCCAACTTTCGCACACTCAAATCGACTCTGATACTATTTGTAATACTCCAAGCACAAAACTCGAGTGAAAATTAATTGATAACAGATGAACTTGACTTATAAGCACATAACACGTTTCTTTTCTATTCGATGTAAGACTATTCTTGAGGTATTACACATCCTAACCTATAAACATGAATTATATACATTTTATTTTTTTCTACTCTAATTATCTTTATTAATTTATTGAATGCGCTCTTATTTAAACTAATTCTTCTTTTTATTTAAACAACTATTATTCTTCTTCCATTTATTTTTACTTAAGTATGTCTAAATATTAATACTTTACTTTTTATTTTATTGAATTCTTATTTATAATACCTTTAAGTGTATATTATATATAATTTTAAAATTATAATTTATAAATTTAAGAATAATCAATTATTTGGTACAATTAAAAGTTTTTGAATGAAAATTTAAGTTTAAGTTAACTCTTTTTAGTCTTGTTTAAATTGTTTAATGACTCTATATTTAATTATCAATTGTTAAATTTTAACTGTAAAATAATAACTGGATGCGTAACTCGAATGCAAATATAATCCAATCTTATCTCGAATATTATGGGTTGTCTTTGGACCATACTGGACTCTGAATCGATTTGAACGACATATTAAACTTAAAATTCTTTTTAGGAGCTCAATTTATTCCAATTTGATCAATAAATGGATTGGATCTTGATCCAAATACATAATTCGAATGTAAAATCAAGTCAAGACGGGATTAAGTATGATGCAACCCGTTTGCAATCCTTATAAAGCTAGCATCAAGGATTTCACTTTCTTCGTTTATTAGATGACTCCCCTTTGAAGTTAATGCTTTTAAAATTTTACTCTATTTTTTAATAGTAAGGATGTGTGCCTCTTTGTTAGTTCTTATGTGGGCTTAGTTTGGGTTTAACTATGGCCACCATAAGATAACTTGGAGCATAGGGAGATCCATATGGTGGTGATTAAAGAAAAGGTTCAGTCATGATGCTTTTTTAATATTTTTTAAAAACAAAGCTTTTATACTCTTCAACTTGCTATTATTTACAACATTACCCTACAAACGGACAAAAACATTACATAATTTGCCTTAAAAGAAATATACCCATTGGTCAGCCTAACTTTGAGAAAGAAGGAAATTGGAGAGCTTCCTCCTCTTCTCTCTTCAAATCTCAACCCTAACACCTCTCCTCTCTAATGAGCTCCATCTCAAGGTGATTCAATATTCCATCCAGAACAACACACTATCATCAAGTTGCACTAATGGGGGATCTATTGAGCTCAATCCAATTACACCACTAAATCTTAAATATTGATGCAGGACGTGGATGAGAGATGAATGCAATGAAATAATATTTTTTTTAATATATATATATTTTTTTTATGAGATGACTAATTACCAGAAAGATCAAAAATTAGTTAAGCTATACTATGCAAGACAGACAAAAGCATACACTGAAACTAGAACTATTAGAATATTAACGAAGCCAGAAAAGTGAAGGATAGGAAACCCTCGGTTAGGACATGCTCTCAACATTCACTAAATCAAAGAAAGAGAATTAGAGAAAGGATTTTATATACCAACAGTGATTACTCGAAGATTGAAACAGGAAGATCGCTCTGACAGGTTGAAAGTCCTAGATGAAGAAGCTGTCTACCGGAGAGGATCTTCGAAATATGGTTCAGGGACAAAGACAACTTCCTCTTCGGCTTGTGAACCTCGAGAAAACAAAGAAGAGGAGATGGGGGCCTGTGGTTGGCGGCAGGGTTGTTTTAGGGTTTCTGGAGGGGGGATAGTTAGGGTTTGGGTTTGAGGGAGGTTAGAGAAGATGAAAGGAAACAATAAGGGCTTCATACCCACTCCTTCCCAGAGTACCAGAGCCTTCACAGCAATGGAAAAGAACTTCAGAATTTTCTCATTAATTGCTTTTTTTAATTTACAAGAGAAAGGTCTTTTTATAACCCCTTCATGTCAATACAAGTTAAATCATTCTTTTTAAGTACATAGTTGACATGGATTGTAATGTATGGCATATGATTCTTCTTGAGGAGGTAGGAATCTCTGCATGCTTTATCTGAAATGGCCAAAAAGAAAGAGTGGATGTAATTTCTAAGCTTGTAGAGAAGAGGGACCACTTGAGAGAGGAAAAGAATGGGTGCCCCTTGTTTCTCTTGCCATCTTTGACTGGGCGGCAACCTTCTTCCATCTGGGACGCATGAAGATCTTTCAATTAGAGAGGGGCAGCCAATTTCTTCCATAGATATTTGCCAGGGAACCATATGATAAGTATGGAAGTTAATGGGCGCCCAAAAAGCTTCCATATAAGGGCGGGTGGCATGAAGAAATGAGGAAGAAGGATGTTGGCGCCTAGATTCCTTCCTAAATTGATGTGGGCCGGCTCCTTGCTCTGCTCTGGTGATGCCATGTGTCCCGAAATAGTCCAAGACATGTGTCATTGCATGGTTGATGGGTCTTCTCTTGGGTCTTCTCTTGGGTCTTCAAGGTGAACCTTCTCTTGACTTATTATAGGATTCAATGAAAGAAAATAGCACTTGATACTTGACCAACTTCTGGATTCCAACAATGAACCAGGCTAACTAACACAATTGGACTCGATAAGTACTCTAAGAATAAAGAAAAAGGACTCTCATAAATCAGAGATCCATAAGGAACCCTGAAACCTCTGTCTCAATCTGGTGCCTGCACCAATTCTCCCGGGCTGGGAAGAACTCGACCCCGTCGAGTAAGGGTTAGTTTGACTTTGGTATTTCTCTAAGAGGTCTGGGTCTATGTGTTGCAGATCTTCCTGGGTAATCTACGAGTCCTCTGATTCCGACCGACCTTGCCAACGAACCAAATATCTTTGGTAACCTTTATTGCGGGTCGTGACAGCTTGGTCATCCAGAATCTGCTCAATCCTGCCTTTCCTCTCGGGCTAATTTGTGGATGGATACTCAGGTGAGGGCTCACTCTCAAAGGAACGGTTAGGTCCAAAAACTCGCTGGGTACCACTGCTGGGTCCCTATATTCTACTAAGTCTGAGGTAGTGAAAATAGAGCTAATGCCTAACCATGGAGGTAACTTTAACACATAGGCATTGGTTCCTACCTTCTTTAACATTTTAAAAGGACCAGCTCCACGAGCATGTAACTTTCTAACATAACATAGTTTTCCCTTAACAAAATCCTTGACTCGATTCTGGGGATTAGCCAACTTATTATCAATATTCAAGTGAATGCTAATGTTATGATGCAGGTGCTGTGTAATTGACTCTGAGACTCGTGTATGGTTAGACAAGTTGAATGGGCAGGTAAACTCAGTAGAATGTGACAAAAGTCCTTATTACTAAGACTTGTATTGACACCTAACTGAAATGCAGACTTACTAAGGCATTCCTATGGAAAGGAATTTTATTGGACTCTCTGTACCTAAACCTAACAGACTACAGACTCTCTAGGTTTGACCCTGGGTTGGTGGATGGCATGGATTCTTAAGAGGTTCTATAGGGTCTTCTGAAAGTATGTGGCAAACCGAACTGCGACTAGATCTAAGAGGTGTAGGATATCCCTAAGTAGTGGAAGGTGACTAGATATTCTTTTTGGAAACACCTTATGAAATTCTCCTAAAATCTCCACTACTACCTCTTGGATGTGATCGTGAATTTTTCTAGTCCAAATTGATGACCACTTACTGATGTCTTGTTCTAAATCCTCAGCAAAAATTACATAAATCTCTTGCTCTAAATCCTTCATGAATTCTACTATTTCTAGGGGTTGCTCTATAGGGCTTAGCTCTTAAACTTCAGCTTCCTCAAGTTGACCATTTTGCTCCTTCATAATCTCTTTAGTTACAAGCAATGGTTCATGTTCAACTAGGATGGTATCAATTTCTTTAGACTCAACCCTTAGATCAGACTCAGTTCTATAGACTTCTCTTTCTATGTCTCCAATAGGTATAGTTTCTTCTTTCTCTAACGTGTCACTGGGCTTAAGCTCAATCTCCTTTCTCTTAGATTCATCAATAGGCTTAGTGGCTTCTTCTTTTAATGGACTAATGGACTCACAAATGTCTACCTCTACATGACTAAGGGACTCGGGACTATCGACCTCTAAATGATTATTAGGCTCAACCTCTTTGTCCTTAAAGCCTTCAATGGGTTCTTCCTCATCCTCTTCGTATTCATCAACTAAACTTGCGTCAGCCTCATATACCTCCTCGATACAACCTATAAGGGATTCTTGATCTCTCTCCTCATCATAGTCAATAGGTTCAATGTTTTCTAGATTGTCAATTTGAGTAGGATCCTGAACAACTATGCCTAGGTTGATCATGTCTAGCTTTTCCTCCCTATGTTCAACTATGGTGGTAGGAATAGGTTAGGCAAACTGATAGATAGGAATGGGCCGGATAGTAGGAATGGGTGGGGCAAGTGAGGGAATAGGAGTGGGTCGACTCATGGAAATAAACGGGGTGGTAGGGAAGGGTGGACTCTGGTAAATACATGGAGCAATAGGGATGGACTAGCTAAATGAGCCTAGATTAGGACTTGACTTATTTCCAGGGATATTAGTCCTATTAAGTGTGGCCTGATGAGTGATGGGCTCCTTATGCCTATAGGATATGGGTAGGTATTTCTCCCTAAGTCTAATCTTCATGGCTCTCTATGTTCTAATGGGCATCTTCCTCATTTGACGACATGCGTACTCAACCTTTTCCCAATATACTTAGCATATCGGGTTAATTTAAGCCTAGCAAATTTTATCTTCCCTTCTTTTGACATTTCTTTCCGATTGAAATACTCATCCATCTTCCTTTCCTAATCAATGTAATCCTCTAGCTCTAGATCACCATCAAAAGTGGGTGCATAGGGCCGAGTGCTCCTAATGGATCTTTCCTCTGAGTCCACTAAGTATGGGTATGAGCTTCTAGGGTGATACTCAGGGGTAAAATTATTGTGATAGGCTCTCCTAGGGTCAGGATGTGGGTAGGTAGACGAGGGTCTAACTTAGGCTCAGTCCTGGTCTTACGACTTTCTTCTAGGGAGCTCACTTGATCATTCAATTAGGTCAATCGTTTAGTAATGGTCCTAAGCATAGCTCCAATGTCATTGTCCATGGTTAACTCAGGTTGGGACTGACTCGGTTGATATTAAACTCCTGACCTAGTAGACATGCAAACAAGCACACAAAGGATTCGTACTAGTGTCTCCTAGACCTAGAACTCAAATAAAGTGTGTCAACTAAATGCTAGTCAATCACCAAATACCCTGTAGCTGGCCAGGTAGCAGATGGGAGGGGAGAGGCTCTTCCTGCTTAACGCAGGGACCTAATTAGAGTAACCCCATCATTTTGCTTAAGTCGTTTGACATTTGACCTTCAGCCTTAGACACCAGGTTCCAGTCGTAAATGGAGAAAGACTCACACCAGTTTCGACAAAATATGTGAACCCAACCGTAGGTGTTCCTAATGCTCAATTATGTCTACTGGATTTTAAAATTGGGAGGTTTGGGCTCGTATGCAGGTTGATGGTTTTTTGAGCCCAGGAAGGGTGATGAAATCCACACCTAATTTGAGATAGCGGTGCCCTTAAGTCAATTTAATGCAAAGATGATGGAACACTAAAGACTTAAATTAACAAGTCGAGCCTCTAACCAAAAGGATGCAGCAATATAAAACTTTTTTTTTTTAAATTTTAGTTATGAAACTAATTAATAGCAGTAATTAAAATGTTTTAATTTTTTTTTTTTGCCTATGTGTGTCACTTAAAGCCTCAAGTCAGCCTTTCTTGCGACAGCTATGCACAGCCCTCTTGGTAGCCTACGACACTCCCGGAACGTAGGTAGTTGGATCAAACGTACCAAGGTTTCTTATTGGAACGTCCCTGATATCCCTACCAAACGCCCGTTGGATCAAATAGCCCGGGGTACTATCTCTAGCCTCCCACTTTGGACTATCCCTAAATAAGCACAGTAGAGACCAAGATATGCTCTCTTTTTTTAAAAATTTTTTTATATCCAAGGAAAATAAGCAAATATGGAAGGTGTGCAGAAATTTTAGCAAGCTGAAATTTTCAACACCTATGCAAAACTACTTTCCTAATATGATGCAAGAACAAGTCCTAACAACCTGCTCTAATACCAAAACTGATGCAGGACGTGAATGAGACATGAATGCAATGAAATAATATTTTTTTTAATATATATATATTTTTTATGAGATGACTAATTACCAGAAAGATCAAAAACTAGTTAAGCTATACTATGTAAGACAGGCGGAAGCATACACTGGAGCTAGAACTGTTAGAATATTAACAAAGCCAGAAAAGTGAAGGTTAGGAAACACTCAGTTAGGACATGCTCTCAACATTCACTAAATCAGAGAAAGAGAATTAGAGAAAGGATTTTATATACCAACAGTAATTATTCGAAGATTGAAACAGGAAGATCGCTCTGATAGGTTGAAAGTCCTGGATGAAGAAGCTGTCTATCGGAGAGGATCTTCGAAATATGGTTCGGGGCAAAGACGATTTCCTCTTCGGCTTATAAATCCCTGAGAAAATAGCAAGAGGAGATGGGGGCCTGTGGTTGGCGGCAGGGTTGTTTTAGGGTTTCTGAAGGGGGGGACAGTTAGGGTTTGGGTTTGAGGGAGGTTAGAGAAGATGAAAGGAAATAATAAGAGCTTTACACCCACTCCTTCCCGGAATACCAAATCCTTCACAGCAATGGAAAAGAACTTCAAAATTTTCTCATTAATTATTTTTTTTAATTTACAAGAGAAAGGTCTTTTTATAACCCCTTCATATCAATATAAGTTAAATCATTCATTTTAAGTACATAGTTGATATGGATTGTAATGTATGGCATGTGATTCTTCTTGAGGAGGCAGGAATCTCTGCATGCTTTATCTGGGACGGCCAAAAAGAGAGAGTGGTTGTAATTTCTAAGCTTGTAGAGGAGGGGGACCACTTGAGAGAGGGAAAGAATGGGCGCCCCTTGTTTCTTCTGCCATCTTTGACTGGGCGGCAACCTTCTTCCATCTGGAGCGCATGAAGATCTTCCAATTAGAAAGGAGCAGCCAATTTCTTCCATAGATGTTTGCCAGAGGACCACATGATAAGTATGGAAGTCAATGGGCGCCCAAAAATCTTCCATATAAGGGCGGGTGGCATGAAGAAATGAGGAAGAAGAATGTTGGCGCCTAGATTCCTTCCTAAATTGATGTGGGCTGGCTCTTTGCTCTGCTCTGGTGATGCCATGTGTCCCGGAATGGTCCAAGACATGTGTCATTGCATGGTTAATGGGTCTTCTCTTGGATCTTCTCTTGGGTCTTCAAGGTGAACCTTCTCTTAACTTATTACAGGACTCAATGAAAGAAAATAACACTTGACACTTGATCAACTCCTGGATTCCAACAATGAACCAGACTAACTAACGCAACTGGATTCGACAAGGACTCTAAGAATAAAGAAAAAGGACTCTCATAAATCAGAGATCCATAAGGAACCCTGAAACTTCTGTCTCAATCTGGTGCCTGCACCAAATATCAAGTAGTGATAGCGTATCGTTCCAAACAATCCATGTAATTCTTACCTATCCTTTCACATTTTCTTTCAAATAGTTATGTTTTCAATATATATACTACATCTAATTTGAGACTCTTATCACAATAATCTATTATCATCAACATTTGATCTTAGAACAAGAAACTCGATCACTAACTTGCATGCTTGCTTGCCAGCAAACCACTTGGCTTCCACCCATGACTTCAAGAAGGACTCAAGCCAGTAGTATGTCAAGACTGGTGAAGACCCGTGAGAAGGTGAGCATGTAATCAATGCAGAGAGGCACAAGGCTTAGGTTAGGAGCCAAGGGGCTTGCCCTGCCATAAATTACAAACGCTTCATTCCTCCCTTGGCATCAATAGAACGGGCCAAAATATGTGACAAAGAGATGGCAGCCAAAGGAGCCCTCCCGTTTCCAGCCACACGCACTGAGAGAGAGAGAGAGACCACAACTCACGGGGGCGCAGCATAGCTATTAAATGAGAGCACGTAAAGAGCAGCCATTCTAACATCACACGCACCTCCGAGGTCTGCATGCATGTGTATTTATACGAGGACAGGCAAAGAAGGAGAAGGAGGAGGGGTGGCAGACAAAAATAGTGGCCTTGTTTTTTTTGCGAGTTTGAGAAGCTTAAACAAAATGTCTCATATTGCAGTGGAGAGGAACAGGAGAAGGCAGATGAACGAACATCTCAAGGTGCTGCGCTCGTTGACGCCAAGTTTTTACATCAAAAGGGTAGGTAATTGTCAGTCCATTATCATAAGTAATGCATGCAGCATTTAGATGATCTGGATTTGTGAAGCTTAAGCCATTTTGTTCCTTCTCCTTCTATTCTTTTATACCTTGTGATAAAAGTATAGCCTTGGCATTGGAATACTATGTATAGCTCAGGTTTCATTCCATCTGATTGACGGGAGATAGAAGTGGGAAGGTGGATGAGGTTGGTTGGAGAATGGTTTTTATAATGTACTGCTGGTTATCACATGTTTCTTATTGCATTGATGAGAGGAGCCAATTTAACCTGGAATGAGGTTTTTATCATCACATTATTGGTGATCAAGTGGGAAAAAATAAAAATGATAGATGACTTTGCGATGAGCCAAAGTAAAGTTTAAGTTGAACTCTATGATGCACACATAATGCAGCACTTTGGACCATGCAGCACTATGGTCCGTGGAGCTTTTTTCTTTGCTGTCCTATCAATTCTTATTTTAGTTGTTGAGACACTACATAGCTAACTGGATTGACTAATAAACATCAACATGAAAAAGGACTTGGAGAGTGATATGAAAGTTGCAAGAGAAAATGGAAAAAGGAAATAATGTGTGCGCATTAAAAAGTGGAAAAAAATGGTGAGAGATGGTCATGTTCCATTTTGAGGGTTAGAATGTGTTTCTTAAGAAGGGGACTTCCAACTCTTTCAAAGGGAAGGTAGGACTTATTTTCAAGAAGATGACTAAGGTTTATTATATTGATTATTTCTCTTTGTTATTGACTGTAATAAGGGAGACCAAGCATCTATCATTGGAGGAGCCATAGAGTTCATCAAGGAGTTGCATGAAATTCTACAATCATTGGAGGCCAAGAAAAGAAGGAAGAGCTTAAGCCCTAGCCCAACTCCTAGCCCAAGGCCATTGTTGCAATTGACTCCATCACCACCCTTGAACAATCCTTTTGACTCGGACATTCTTAAGGAACTTGGGGCATGTTGCAACTCACCAGTTGCAGATGTGGAGGCAAAAATCTCAGGTTCAAATGTCCTCTTGAGGACCCTTTCCAAGCGCATCCCTGGTCAAGCCATCAAGATAATAACAGTGCTAGAGAAACTCTCCTTTGAAATCCTCCATCTCAACATTAGCAGCATGGAAGACTGTGTACTCTACTCCTTTGTCATAAAGGTATACCATCCATTTTACTTTTTAATCTGTTGTTTGATAATTATGTCGACACTTTTCTTTAATAAACTTGCAAATGAACGTCATAACTTCCACCAATCATAAAATGTCATATTATTTAGGGGAAAGAAACAAAAAGGATACATCTAGCAAGCATAGATAGCAAACAAATTTCTTCTTTCTACACCACATGCAAGGTTACAAGCAAAGAGGTCCCAAGATAGCTCTTTTTCTAGTGGAGAAAACCACATTCTAAATTCTAAATGTTATTACTTATTAATAGACTGATTTGAAAAAAATTAAAATTTTGTTGAAGTTATTAATGTTTCTCACTGATTTCATTTGCAGATTGGATTTGACTGCCAGCTTAGTGTGGAGGAATTAGCTGTTGAAGTCCAACAGAGCTTCTATCAGGACATTACATGTTAAAGCAACAAGATATGTGTGTTGCTTGCAAATATGAACATCTATAGGTGTGCTATATCCATGAAATTGTCTAATATTATGAAGTCAAGTCAAAATTGTGATTGATCTTACCACCTAAACTCATGATAGCTCTGAAAATTGATAGCAATGTTGCATTTCCTGAGGGGATGCTTATTGAGCATTATCTACTGAAATAAACTAAGGTTGTTATTTCCTAGCCAAAAAAAGAATGGTTTTGTTGTCCATTTTATTTAATGGTGCCATTGTCAGCTAAGTTTTGTTGATTTTTGTCCTTCTGGCAATCTAGTGCTTTTTATTTTTACCATGCTTATAACAATTACAGCCTAATAGGTGAAACCTAGTGGCAAATTTAACAATCCTAAGAGCCAATATACTAAAAGTTTCCATTTCCTCTGGGAAAAGCAATTTTCATCCTTTTAATATTCTTGGAGAAAGCTAATGAATGAACTTGTCATGGACCCAGATAATATAGTTGCTTTCCCACTTTCTTCACGAGTTCCCTTAAGAAAGGAATCCAAGTCCATTGACAAAACTCAGGAATGAGGACCACCTCTTGAATTGATTTTGACTTACAAATAATAATCCATGCTTCACATATGATTGCAAGTTGATTGTGATCCACTGATACTGCTCAATTAGTTTGTGAAATTTATAGGCTTACATATTTAAAGAGGTGGTCCCCTGTTGGTCCAGTTGAAATTTAGTTTGAACGGCCTATCTGATCAAACTTTGAATGATTTATTCCTTCTAGCTGGGCCAGTTTGGACCCTTGAAGGAAGGTTTTTGGTTCTCTTGGTCTGGGTCTCAAAGTGCTTCTCCTGTAATGAAGACTATAGAAACTTAAATGCATCATCTTCCAAGTTTTATCTATGTACTGGTGGTTTAATCATGATCCTGAGAAACATCCAGGCTTCAGTGGTAGCTCAAAATCAATGGTAAGAAATGATTGAAATGAGAGAGGACACAGTTAGATGCTCAAATGAAGGAGGCCAGCCTTGCAACAATGATACATAATGCTGCAGTATTATATAAGAGGGGTCATGAACTTAGCTCATGCATGGGTACCTCCCCCATGTTCCAAGGTCATGGTTTGTAAGTTATTACAACTGGACCTCATTCCCATAGGAAGCTTCATGCCCATAATTTGTCATGGCTTTGAGTCCTGTAATGATGATCTGTGAGATCTAAGCTATTGCAAACAAAATGCTATGGGGCTCATGCCCATAATGGGCCAAGCAGGTTTGAATCCAGCCTTTTAAGCTTAGTAATCAAAAAGAAATATGCATGGTTGATGTATCAAATATAAAAGAGCTTATTTCATGATGATAGTGATAACTTTTTTTAATAATGAATCATGATCGCTTATTATTAAGCCATTTCACTTTAATTTCTTTGGTGCGCTGTTTGCCACTGGAGACTGGTTGACAATCTCTGGCAATGGCTGTCTATTGCCAGTTATTGGCTGGCAATCGCCAGCTAAAATGATGTCAGAAGGTTCTTTAATTTGTCTCACCAAAGATTAGCTATTACAGTTATAATATAGACCATAATTAAGGCCTTTCATGAATTACATTACCTATGATCATTTTCTCTTAAATTCTTCATCATGTTTAAAGCATGATCAGCGGAAAGATTCATTGAAGAATCAAAAAAATTATATCTAAAGTGATATGAAAGAGTCTAAAAATATAAATGATAATATATTGCAATAAGTTGAAGATTAAAACCTGAAAGTTATTTAAAAGATAAAGCATGAGAGATACAGAATAAAGATGGCGTGGAAGTCTTATTTGATGCAGAAAACTAAACCATTCTAAAGTTGATGTAAATTGAGAGAGATCTTATCTGATAACCTCTTCCAACTTTTTAAAGAAAAATCTGGGCAATTTATTTTATGAAGAGCTACTATCAAATAGTTATTTCTAGCAAAAAATTATTTCTTAGATTTCTTGCAATAATAGATTTTATTTGAGAAAAATTGCTTCCAAATAAACGATATAAGACAAGTTAAAATTTGTTAGATGGTTACTGATTAATCAGTTGAGGAAATTCTATATAAATAAATAGCTAACACTTAGTATCATTAAGATTATTTTTTCTCAGCTACCTGGTCCTTTCATAGGACACCGGATCTATTAAAAAAAAAAAAAAAAAAGGTTTTAGTGCCTCTTAAAGATAATTGTCTGCCCTTCTAAAAAATTTGATTCTGATCTCAAAAAAGATTCACTGCGCCTAGGATCAGATGAAGCAACTACTGGAATAGAAATAGTTACTCCTTGCTGAATAGTTATTTTACAAATTATTCCTATTTTAGTTAGACTAAATATTTTAGAGAGAAAAAAAAAAAAAGGAGATAAGGATAAAAGAAAGTATTATTCTAAGAACAAAGTCATTTATCAAGTCTTATTGGAAAATTATTCCTTCCTTCCTTGGCTTCTTTAACTCATTCAGTGAAAATAAGACTTATTCCAAGCCTTATTCCAGCCCTGTTTCTGAACAAGATCCAACAGGAGAGGAATTGAGAGGGAAGTAAATGAGACCCGCTCTTATTCGAGGGTCCACCATACCATCAATGGCATGCACTTATCATGGACCAAGCACCATGCGCATAAGGGCCAGATGATGTGACCGCAAGGATATGGGATAGCAATCCGGGCAAAGGATGAGAGGATAAAATAAAATATATCTCAACGTGGCCCCTGTTCAATGTTCACCCCCCGCACCTCCTACTTCCAATGCTCGGAATTGTTGGACTTTGGGTGGCATTTCTCGGGACTGCATCCGATTGATTGATGGACAGATACATAAGAAGTATAGCCATTAAAATAATGGTATAGCAGCTGGGAGGACCAAACCATAATAGGACGGACTCGTGTTGGAATCATGGGAACAGTGGCAAATGAAGGTAGGTGGCCACTGTAGGTGGGCACTGGCCAGTCCACTTTATTTATCTCCAGCTTGATTAGGTGAGGATAAGGCTATGAAGCTATGTTTTAAACTTTAAAAATCTAATCCCCATGGGAAGGAAAGCGGAAGACCATCCACATGCTGGGGGTCAGAGTATGTCTATTTTGGAGGATCTCGATGGGCTATTTATTTGTGTGGAGGACCTCTTAAAATTCCCACCTGCACCTTAACCGAGAGCCTGGTTGAAGAAAAATGGTAGGAATTACTATGTTCTAGGGAGGCAGGGAGAGGAGCTTATTCAATTATTAATCTAATCACCATTTTTATTTGAGCCTCAGCTGGTTCAAATGGTGCTAGATGTTTGAAAATATTTTCTAGGGAGGAATTACTATGGTAGGAATTACTATGTTCTAGGGAGGCAGGGAGAGGAGCTTATTCAATTATTAATCTAATCACCATTTTTATTTGAGCCTCAGCTGGTTCAAATGGTGCTAGATGTTTGAAAATATTTTCCAGGATGCTCCACTGATGTCAAAGACTGGATGGGAAAAAGAGGCTGTGGTGAAGGTGCTGACAAGGTAGATAGGCTCATTGCATCACGTTGGTAAAGGACACCAATGACTGACAACATCTGGTGGAAAGTCACAGGTGGGACTACTAAAAAAAAAAAAACACAAAACAAAAGTAGATTTATGCCGTACCTAAGATCTAAAAAAAAAAAAAAAAAAAAAAAAAAAAAGAAGCCAAAACCCTTTTATTTAGACTTTCTGTTCTAATTCTTCGCAAGATATAAACAATATTGGCCTAAATTCTATTTCAAACCCAATCTAATTATAAACATATGAGTTTATCTATAATATCTTTGAACCTATTTAGACTATGAGTTAAGCTTATTTTAATATCATTTATCATTACTTAAGATCTTATACAAAATAACTAGCTAAGAATGTATTATTCGGACTCTTTAATCTAGTATAATTAGATAAGATTTTTTCAGTATATAACCGATGTGAAACTAGACACATATTAGTATGGACTTTCATTGTTTGCATAACCTTGCTATAGCAAAGATAGAGGGCGATGTGTGATCGTTGTAATTACAAAAACTAGTATTTTAGGCATGCACTGCACATGATTTACTAAAAAGATCATAACATTTGAGAGAGAGCTGAAGTTAAATGTGCTCTCTGCTTAATCTCATGTGCTCCTCTGCTTTCTCTTCTTCAGTTAGCATCAGAATTTGGTGCATGATTAAAGGAAAGGCATGTGTCTTCTTCAGAAGTTTTAGTAGAAAACATCCAAGTTGCATGGTTTTGAAGATGAAAGACTGGGAGATGCAAACTCTTAGATCCCATCTCTTGAAAGTTCATATTATAATAGCAGAGATGTTGTACATCCACTAATTTGCTAAGATGCTTCCCACAAACAATGGTTGCACCAATATTGGTGGGAGTAATTTGCTCTCCTAAGGGTTCTCCTTTTATTGCTCCCACCCTATGCCAAATTTTATTTCATCAAGGACAGGGGATGTTGGGATATTTAACAAAATTTATGGGCTTACATGATTTTGGGACAACTCAAAGAACTATTCAATTATGGATCAAGGGGTTGCATCCTCAAATATTTGAATCTGGGTAAATTATTTTGGATAGATTTTTTCTCTCTCACACACACATACAAGAAAAAAAAAAAAAGAGAGGAGTTATTAAAGATTATTTTCTTCTTCTTCTTCTTCTTCTTCTTTTTTCCTTATCTGTACTTGTAGCTGGTTACATGGATGGTTGACTCAAGAGATGGGACTCCCATATGACCTCAGGGATAAAGATACTCTTAGTTTTAGAGCACCTAAACCACATTAGAACATAGCAAACCAATGCTGAATGATTTCAAACTTGAATAGAATAATGTCACATAGATGGTGACCACAATCTAAGGCAATGGGACATCTAAGGGTTAACAAAATTTTACCATATAATTTTATACCATCCTTTTTTCTTTGCAACAAAACTGGTATACCAAACATCTAACTTCAAAAGAAAGCCATGAAACCATGATAAATGAGGGTCTAGGGAACAGAGCATGTGCATTCCAAGATAAACATCAACGGTAAAAACTCAACAACTTGGTGAAAACGATATATTCTGACTGATGTGAAGGAATCCAAGTAACTCCCAAGCATCTAGAAGCTAATTAGCTGGCCTATGAATTGTCTTGCCAATAATGGAAACTGCGATTGTTTTTGTTACAAAAATTAGCTGCATCATAGCTACCCTGTATTGCAGAAGGATACAAATAAGAACAAAAAAGCACATAAGCAAACAAAATTTAGTTAACTAGCAATGAAGGGAAGCTGCAGTCACTGCAAAGTGATTGGGAGACACCTGGTAGAGAAAGGTGACGTGGTGAATAGTGATGCATGAAGTTCGTATGGTCTCCACTGCTGGTGCTTGGTGGTAACCTGGAAATGGTGGGCCTAATCTTGTACAAAAGATCACAATCTATGGTGGGGTTTTGACTCCACTAGCTCCTCACTTTCACCTTGGATGCATAACAGAACAAAAGTGGGAATGGACCCATTGACAGCAACGCCACTACCAACTTCGGATCCAGGGAGCGACAGAGGGAGGACCGCAGCTGCTGCACAGTTCCATCCTCTATCTCCTCTGGATTGAGGCCTGAGGCCACCATCACTCCCATTCCATTATCATTAACTGGGTCCACTTAACATTATCACCATGTTGATTCTGTACGGTCACCACCACTCCACTGTAATGTATCACCAAAGTAGTTAAAAAAAAAAAAAAAAAAAATCTCAGGGCATACATTGCTCCAGTTAATTTTATAATTATCAATTTTACTCTTATATAAATAGTTGATCTATATACAAAAATATATATGATTCTAATTTTAACATACATTTTATTCATACTGGATGTGTTGTACAGAATCCACAGACAGAACGAATTATTATAATAGACCGTAAAGTGAAACGCATGTTTAAGCTTTTCTCACTTCATATTCCTTCTCTCTCGTGATCTGCTGCTTCTACTCGCTCAAGTATTCTTCTTAGCTTTTGATACTTTCGATTAAGTTATGTTTCAAATTCTTGTCTTCAATCATTAGTCTCTAGTGGTCAATTAGGGTTAGTTGAAGAAAAGTAGCTTTGTCAAATGAAAAAACATGTTCATTTAACTTTTAATAATAATGATTCCATTGCTCTTTCACTATTTGATCTTATTCGCTCTGATAATTGGGGTCCCACACCTATACTTATAATGAAAGGTTTTAAATATTTTGTAATTTTCATTAATGACATCTCTTGATTCACTAGCTCTATTTATTATATAGTCGTTCACAAGTTTTTGATGTTTACAAAAGTTTTGCAATATGATTCGCACAAAGTTTAATAAAATTATCAAAGTCTTTCGTTCGGATAATGCCATAGAGGACAAGGACTCCAAACTTCTTTCTCTTTTCAAGAAACATGACACCCTACCTCAGTATTCTTGTCCAAGTATTTCTTAATAGAATGGTTGAGCTGAATGAAAGCACTATCATATTCTAGAAATTATTCAAGCTATACTTATTGATGCTTTTGTTGTTAGGATATTTTGAGAAAAAGCTGGCTTAAATGTTGTTTACACCATTAATTAGATTCCTTCTTCAGTTATCTAATTCCACTCCTTATGAAAGACTTTATGGCATACCTCATGATTACAACCTTTTCTATGTCTTTGGATGTGCATGTTTTGCTCATCTTCAACCCTATGAATGTATTAAAGTCGAACCTCATTCTTACCTATGCTGCTTCCTTAGATATGACATCAAATGCAAGGGTTACCAATGCTATGATCCAATCTCAAGAAAACTATAAATCTTCCATCATGTCACATTTGAGAATATAAAATATTTTCAACTTTCTCTAGCTTTCAAGTCCCTTCAATTAACAAGTCCTCTCTTTTTACAAATCCTTCAATTGATCTTTTTCCAGATACCAATATAGGTTGCTCAAATACTCCTACTCGGTTTCTTACTAATATGTTCAGCTAGTTTGTTGATCTTCCTTACAATGAGAATCTGGAGCCCTTGCCTTCTCATCCTACAAGAGTAAAAAAGCTTCCTGCTCATCTTAGTGATTACTTTTGCTATTCCATTATTACTTTTCTTCATGAACCTGGCACCTTTCGTGAGCCTTCTTTAAACCCTCTTTGGTAGAAAGCTATGGCAAAAGAAATTAAGGCTTTTATTAAAACTCATACGTGGGATCTAGTTGATTTACTTCTTGAAAAATCTTCTGTATGGGGCAAATAGATTTACAAATTTAAAATTTAGTTAGATGATTCAATTGAGCGTTATAAAGCACACCTTGTAGCCAAGGGTTTCACTCAAGAGTATAATATTGACTATGAGAAGACATTTGCTTTTGTTGTGCGACTCACTTTTGTATGGACTCTTCTTGCTATTGCAGCTATTCGTCGATAACAACTTTTTTAGATGGATATTAAGAATGCTTTCCTCAATGGTAATCTTGCAGAGAAAGTATATATGGAGCCACCTCCAGGATATATTCATCCTCCAAACAAAGTCTTCAAACTTTGTCGAGCTTTGTATAGTCTCAAACAGGCTCTTCATGCTTGGTTTGCAAAATTAGTTCCACTGTTAGTCATTATGGTTTCAGTTCTAGTTCTTACGACTCTGTTCTTTTCATTCATAATTCAGACTTTAGTACTATTTTCTTGCTTCTTTATGTAGATGACATGATTATTACGGGGAATGATCTTACAGGCATTCAAGCTTTTAAGGAGTACCTTAGCAAATAATTTGAAATGAAAGATCTTGGCTTTCTTAACTATTTGCATGAACTTGAGGTATCCACTAATTCGAATAGCTTTTACTTATCTCAAGCCAAATATGCTTTAGATTCACTTTTTAGAGCAAAGTTAATAGATAGCAAAACGGTTAATATTCTTCTTGAGACTAATGTCAAATTTCATACTACTGAAGGTGAGCCTCTTTGGGATCCTACTCTATATCATCAATTAGTTGGCAGCCTAATTTATCTCATTGTTACATGACCAAATATATCTTATGCTGTTCATCTTGTGAGTCAATTTATGGCTGCCCCCTACTCATTTTTCTACTATCACTTGTATTTTATGATATATCAAAGGGACATTATTTCATGCCATTTACTTCTTCTGCCATTCATCCCTATAATTACGAGCATTCTCTAATGCTGATTGGCTGGTGATCCCATTGGCAGAAGATCAATCATAGGGTATTATTTTTTACTTAGAGATTCACTCATTTCTTGGCAAAAAAGAAAGCAAACAGTTGTTGCTCATTCTAATACGGAGATAGAGTATCGTGCTCTAGCTGATACTATTGTTAGGCTCTTATGGTTGTGTTGGTTACTACAGAATATGGGTGTCTCACAATCCTCAACTATCCCATTATATTGTAATAATCAAAGTGCTATACAAATTGCTCATAATGATATTTTCCATAAGTGAACTGATTGTTATTTTATTCGCCAACATCTTCTTTGTGGCACTCTACATCTTTACTTC
Organism: Metroxylon sagu; assembly: GCA_017589505.3. Taxonomy (NCBI): domain Eukaryota; kingdom Viridiplantae; phylum Streptophyta; class Magnoliopsida; order Arecales; family Arecaceae; genus Metroxylon; species Metroxylon sagu. The sequence goes on from JACVBY030000656.1 coordinate 2,777,092, forward strand.
GTCTCCTCCACAAATCAACTTACAGACATTTTCACTAAGGCTCAAACTTCTAAACATTTTCGTGATTTGATTTTCTAACTCAAGATGGTTTTCATTTTACTACCTTGAGTTTGAAGGGGTGTCAAGAATATTCTCACTAGAATATTTGATGAGATTCTTAAAAGAATATTCGATAAGATTTTAGGATATTTGATATGATTTGATGAGATTATAGGATTCAGAATCTTTGATATGATATAATGAGATTTTAGGATTTAAAATATTTAATATGATTTGTTAAAATATTTTAAAAATATTTTTTATATTTGTGTGATTCTCAATATTTTTTAAAATATTTTTAATTATCAATCCTATTTTTATTTTAAAGAATTATTTTATATTAAAAAAATATAGATAATAAAATATATTTTTAGTTTCATCTTTCTCACTTTTTTCCCCCTTACTTTGGGTCGTGAAGAACGAAGTCACAGGGAGGGAATCAAGGAACTTTGTTCCCTCGCATGCTACACAAGCTCTGTTAGGCATATCTCATAGCTTTATATAATGTGTGATGTGATGCGAAAAGATGCTGAAGATTGACTAATTTGTCTCTCCGTAAATTTCGTGCATGCTTTAATAACTCGTGTTAATTAAGGAGGAATTGAACTTGGACCCCAAGTGGCAATCCTTTGCCTCCTGGGATATTATGACTGCTTGCTTCCGTTAAAGCGGATGAATGGCCGCTAGCAAGGATCAGCCATGAACCACCTTTTTGTGAGAGAATGCATGAAATGAACCAAGTATTTGAGGAGGAGCATTCAAGCTTGATGCCATGCCAAGGCTGAACTTCTACTTTGCCAGTCCAAAAAGGTTCAGGCTTGACTTGCTTATTAGCTGAGATTTTTGTTTTATAACTGAGCTCAACCAGGCATGATTCAAGCTGTTCATCAGCAGCTTAGTTCATGTGCAGCCAAATTTTCTCACAGGCATGGCCACCCTGAATTTTTGGAAGGGGGGTGCCTAGTGAAATGCGCCCCTCCTACTGGTGATTTTGATGTCTCCACTAGCAACAGTAAGAGAACGTTTCTTGCAGCTGTAAGAGACTTTAAAGGAACTGGCCACCATCACCTCTCTCTCTCCTGGCCTCAAACTTTGACTCTAAACTCATTTGAATCCTCCAACATTCGGTTGTTACCGTTTGATCCCTCACGCAACGTTCAGAGGATGATACTCTGATAACAAAACATTTATGAATCTAAATAAATTTTAAATGAAAGTTCCAAGATTAAAAGTATATTTTCACTTCAGCATTACTATTTGAAGCCATCTCCTGTCCAAACTCATCAAACTAGTTGACGTTGCCATCAAAACTACACTAATTATTGTTCTTAGAATCCAAAGTTTTCTGTTGGAACCTCCTTTATTTATTTATGTCTTCACCTTTGGTTTTATGTTTCTTCCAAGTTATATTATTCTTTTTTTTTTTTATTTTTATGAAACTAATGAGATCTTTTTCCAGATGGGTCTCCTGTAAGATGCCTAGTTACACATGCAGGGGAGCAAACAATCATGGCATGATTGATAGATTTTGATGGATCTATGGGTAAATGACATGTGTTTGAATAATGGAAAGTGCCCACCAGTTTAGAAATCTCCATACATGTGTGTGAGGAAATATATTCATGTACATGCAGAGACATACATTAACATGCACATACCATGCAAGGTTCCATATAATTGCACTCATCTATGCTGATAGAAAGAAGGGTTAAAAATTGAAAAAAAAAAAAAAAGTGAGTGCAGTGTTCGGTGTACTTGCTGTATGGTTTGCGGTTGATATCCCTGGAGTCCTGGACCTTGGCCGGAAATGAAGGGTCTGTTCTGTCCTTTGAGAATAACTCCAAACGCTGGCCATAACGCACCAGCGATGTACCAACCATTCGTAAAGGATGAAATTAAAGCAGCAACAGAGGCATGGTGATGAGATCCGTTGCACGGATTGGATCAAGAATTCAAACCTCTTTATTTGGACGGGAGGAAACGACAAGTGAAGTCGGAGCGATGGAGGAGGCACAGCCCATGCGTTGGACGGCTCCTGTTAAGGGCTCGTCAAAATTAAATTCCATTAGAGGTGTTTGGTAGCCGAAAGGAGTTCACTGCAGCAAATTTAGATCACAGATGACCTTCATCCCTCGGTTTTCTTATCCTCAATGTTATAAAATTATCACGTTTGATTTGATTTGTTGTGAACCTTGAATATCAATGATTAAATTGTTTGATATGTGATAGAAATTTAAGTTCACTAACCATGCAATAATAAAACTACTCTAATATATTTTGCAAGAATTATAATAATTTATTATTATTTTATATTATTTATTATTATAATATTATATATATATTCTTTATAATATTATATTATATTATATTGATATAAAAAATAATATCAAATATTATTTTTGTCCTCAAACTAAGTTGATCAATAATATTAGAGGTAAAGATGATCTAAAATCACTATCATCTATAATTATCGAGGTACAATCAAATGGAATGATTTCATCATCTTCACTTGAATTATAAGCGATTCTAAGTGGATTAGCCTATACCCATCCCCTAGAATTAAAATAAAAAATGTAGACATCTCTTCTATTTCATTTACTGAAAAATTAAAATCAAAATCGAAATTAAAAGTTTCAATAGCCCGAATTTTAAATGAACATGCCGAAAATACATCAAAAATTATAAAAAAAAATAGTTGTAAAATCAAATAAATCATGAGAAAAAAGAAAAAATAATAATTTTGATGAAAATACAAAGCAGATCCAACTGTAACTAACAGCTAGGAATATCAGTATTCTTTGCTTATGATGTGGTTAGAGAGCCTCCTTTAGAAGGAAGGGCAGATGAGAAGAAGACGAGGGAAGTGACAGCTGAGAATGCAATGGGCATTGGTTTATAGATGAGAGATACTTTGAAGAATGATTGAAGTGGATTTGTAATCCCGTGAAATGGTTCGAATTTTACATCTTCTTCTGTCTGTTTCTGAATTAAGATAGAACTGGAATCAAATTTTACCTCTATCAAAATAATAATAATAATAATAATAATAATTTTAATTTTAATTTTAATTTTAGAGGCCTGTTTCTGCGAGCCAAACGGGCTCTAAATTCATTGTAATCTAGTCTTTCAAGGAAAACAAGACATCTGTAAGTTCGCAGTGGCTCAAGAACTTGTTATGCTTAAAAAGTTAGAAGGAAAAGAACAGAAGCTGTCTTAATAGCCTGGAACCCAGCTTCCGCGCAATTTCACCAGCACACACAGGGGCTGCTGGTAGAAGTACACAATAACTCTTCATGCACCATATTAAAATGGGAATTTTATTTTGATTCAAGGTAACAGCGATGCTCCACTGGCACAGGGTGCTCCTATTTAGCGAAACGAGGAGGGTCCTGGGGGCCTCAGCGAGCAGCAGATATCAGTTCTGCTGCCGTACGGTATTTGAAACCAAAGGATGGGGGACTGGAAAGAGAGCAAAGGAGGACAGCAAAGCAAAGAGAGGTGCAGGAAAACACTAATGGAACATAAAGGGATGCGCTGGGTGAGAAGCTGCCATCATTGTTCCTTGCTTTGCTGACTGCGCTGTTTCTTCCTTTGCTGACTGTCCCCTAAAGCTCACCTCGTTTTCAAAGCGTGATTAAAGTCCTAAGCATTGGAATCTTTATTTTTTATTTTTTTATTTTTTTTTAAAAAAAATACTAAAATATAAACTAAATATGAAAAAATGTTTAAAAAAATTTATTTCTGAAAATAATGTGTAAATGGCAATGTGGGGTGGTCATCATCTGTTTAATTGGTGAGTTTATGGCTGTACACAGTCAGAGTTGCGTCTCAAAATTTTTTCTTAGTGTGAGTCTGTTTATATTCTATTTTGAAATCATCTATTGCAAAAATGGATTTGAAATAATCTCTTCAATAATTAATTTTAATAAAAAAAATTCACCACGGCACCTTAACTAAATTTTTAGATGAAATTATGTTTTGAACAGACAATTTCAAGCTAAAATTATCTATTTTAGCATGAAATCATCGGTTCGATAAACTACTTCAACGTAATTATTTCTAACTGAAATCATCCGTTGAAGAGATGATTTTTCATAAAACATAGCATTTCCCAAATTTTGAAAGGCTTGGTTGACAATGTATAGCCATAAATCATTAGTTTATCAGGTGATTTCTTTGCAATGACGTGTTTTAAAAAAAAAAAAAAAATCTGAAATAGCTTACGTGGCCCTCTGTACATTATTTTTAGAAATAATTTTTAAGGATATTATTTTTGGATTTAGTTTATATTCCAGCATTTTTTAAAATGAAGACCCTAAATGTCCATAGGTCTTGGGGATGGATTAAAAATGGCATCCTTTAGAAGGTTACTACGGTCACTTTAATTATTATGGGACCTTTTTGTTCAGCAACAGCAATAACAATAAAATTTTAATTTTAAATTAGTTGAAGTTAATTATATAAATTTTTTTTATTCAGTTTATTTTTGAGTCATATTTTTTTTATAAAATATAAAAAATTTAAAAAATTTTTATCACTTTCTCTCATGTAATTTTTAACCTACCATTATCTTTTTTTTTCTTTTATATATATCATATAAGTATATACAACATTTAAATTATATGCCCATTGTTTTTCTCTAGGGTAGAACAAAACCTATTTTAGCTTCATCATCTTGATAGCAACTGTCATGGATACAGATTTATTTTTAGTATCAATGAAATAAAATAATATTGCAATAGCCAAACAAAAATTTTGGAAATGACAATGTTATTTCACTAATAATATCCATCTTAACAACTCTTAATTATTCCCTTATTTAGTCAATAACAATAGTAATCGAAAGCACTTGTGGTTGGAATAGCATGCAATCTATGATGCATTTTGAGATTCATAAAAATAAAAGTATAACCATTCAAATTCTCATTAACTAGAAGTTATTAGTTGGATTCTCTGACTTTACACAATAATATAAAAAATTTATTTGAAATATAACTATTGCGAGATTAAACATCCATTGTCCAACTAAAATTACTCTTGTGAGAAGTTGAAAACAGAGCATACACAACCACTCCTCTAACCGAGTCCTTGGATATCTTTGCTTGCAAACACATTAACCACAAATCTTAATTCCTATAATATATTGCTGTTAGCCTTAGCTAAAATAGGGCATCTAGAAAATATTTCATGTTACTATTGTAACTAGTAAATCTTACTCAAAAAAAAAAAAAAAGGAAAAGAAAAACTTGACCAATTTGATGCTTTTAGGACCAAATTCTTAAGTGAAGTACATTATACAGTAATTTTCTGTTTTTCTATGCAACTCTAAATTGTTACTAAATTAGAAAAAGCTGTAGATGCGGTATGTTATCTATATACTTTCTGATGTTATAAAAAAAAAATAAAGAAAAAATTAAAATTTATTCATGCAATGTGTTGCATCTAAGTTTTATTTTTTTAAAAAAAAAAAAACTATACTAAATGCATTGTTGGTATTGCCATTTTATTTAATTATTTTTATAATTTAAAAATAAAGTTAATTGTATAAATATCTCTCACATGGAACTTTGTTAATTTTTATGCAAAGATTTATTACTTCCAAAAAAGACAACAACAAAAGCGAGGCTTGGCGACGTGGCAGAGCCATGCATACAATATTTTACTAATTTATAAGAAAATAAATATATGAGAGCAAGCAACAATAATAAAAAACAGTCCCTGGATAGGCTGGTGGTTTTCTTTTTTCAGTATTTTTATTTTTTTTAAATTACCGATGATTAAAATAATGCATTGAATGGAATTTGCGACGCTTGTCTTGAAGTTGGGAGGCGCCCATCCCGAGGCACCGAGCGCGCGCTTTGTCTAAGCGTTCGCACGAGGGCCTCGCGTGGTGAATGCTGTCTATGCCTTGCCATCCGCGTGAACCGCCACTAAACGAACCCGTCGCAGTAATTAAAGGGCCGCCCATGCCTTTTTCTTTCGTCGGTATTTAACAACTCCTCCATGGTTCGTCTCACCGGCGTAGAAGCGTCCGCCGAGCCTCAGCCGTTGCTGGCCACCAATGTCCGTGCTCGACCTCAATAAACTACTAATGTTCCCCTTTGCTCCCTCCAATGAGTGTTGGGAGTAGTAAAATTAAAAGCTTTACTTCGGCGGCAATCGAAGCAGGGATGACAGCGGACGAGATCGGAGACCCAATTTCCGTTTCTTATCTCTCTGAAAAAAATAATTTTTGTTTCTACTTCATCCTTATAAATAAATTTCTTTTAATCTTCATCTCTATCTATCTCGTTTTATTTCATCTTTCAAATTTTTTAAATAAAAATTATAAAAAATGTCAGATCAAATGGATACTATGAATTTTTAATTTAATTTTATTTTTTAATCTCAATAAAAAATAAGAATTCTTATTTGAAACATGATAAATTTCTATTTTATGAATTAAGATTATCATTCTTACATGTAACATGATAATAAATAATAAAATTATATTTTTAAATTATCAAAAAAAAACATGAATTTATTTTTAAATCTGAGAAATAATCATTTATGTAATAAATTAATTAATTAGCAGAAATTATAGTATAACTATAGTGATGAATAATACATTTGATATGAGTTTTATCATGAATAATTATATTATGAAATAAAATAAGTAATTTAATCAATATTTAGAAATATATTATTTTATTGGAAAATAATGAAACCATCACGGAGCAGCATGAATTGAAAATTTGTAATATTATATCAATTAAAAGTTTGCTATAAAGTATCAACAAAAAACAAGCATAATGACACACGAATATTTAAAAAAAAAAAATCAATGAAAAATAGCCAGAAAAAGTTAAAAGGAAGGCAGATTCTATAGCTCTTTGTTTCTGATATAAAATAAAAAATAATTTTAAATCCTAATAGTTAGATTCAACGATCAAAGTGTATCAATGAATGCGTTTCAATTTTTGAGAGAATTATGTTAAATCTTAGTGTAATTTACCTAATTTATAGTATATTATTTTGTTATTCTCCCAAACTACTCTTTAGATTATAATGTTAACATCCTTACCTCACATGCAGCAGGATCCAACTTTAATGTTGACATCACATATTAACTTAACCACTTGATCCAAAAGCTCAAGTTATTAGAGCTTGGTTCAATTACTTATATCATGATGGATACTAAAAAAAATGATATAATTCAATATCATAGGGATCCTATTTTGTGCACAATTATAATTCTCCTGACAGCACAAGGGCATGGTCCAAATCCCAAGAATTGCAATTCGTGGGGGACTTAAATGTAAAATTGCCAAGCCAATATGGATGAGCCCAAGTAATGGGTAACACTAACAGAGGATGGCTACAAGGGTGTGCACTGACAACTAGAACACTAGACTCTTCCAGCATATTTGAAGTTTAAATTGACTAGGGATCCATGGCTGCAAGAATTGACAACAAGTTCAACAAAAGACTCTTAATTTAGCTTCTTATGTTAAGTGATAATCTTCTTGAATTACCTTCAAAATCCTTGAAGTATTCTCCAAAATTCAGGTTAGTATGCTCTTAATCACTTCTAATTTCCTATAACTTGGGTGTCATGCTTGTTGGAAATGGGAATTCGATTTGCTTTATAATTCGATATGCTTTGGTTAAGATGACCAATGAAGAAAGACAAGGTTATTGAGATCAACAACTCCAATTCATCCCTTTATTTTGGCACTAAAAAGCATCATCTATATGGTTCAAACTTTCAAGACCTATAATTTCATTTAACCATGAAGGCTTACAATTAGAAAATCTAGGTGGTGAAATAGAGAGTGAAAGTCACGAATGAAATCTGAAAAAAAAAATAAAAAAAAATAAAATAAATCAAAAAACAATAGAATTACAAAGCTAGATTGTAGGATTCTATTAAAAATTCAACTATCAACTTTTTTAATTTTAATGCTTTTATTATTTTTTATTTTCACGGTTACCATCTTAAGAGAGATGGATATCCAACAAATAAACAGATACTTTTCTTTTTTCAAAAAAATAAATACTGTAGCATGCTCACTCCGTCTCATCTAATTTTTTTGCTCATTTTGGTTGTTTAGATTACTTATTTCTCCATCATAAACTAATTATGCAATTCTGAATTGAATATTTGAATTTAAAATGTTTGATTGATAGTTATTCATTTTATATATTTTTTTCATCTCTATAACTTTTGAATTCCCTCTTTTAAAGCAATTCATGATATCATTTTTCTTTTTAAAAATCATAATTATATTATTTTTATATAATAAAATTATTTTTTTCTAATTTTCCTCTTGCGCGTGCTTGGGTTGCTAGTATGAAATAATAAATCTTTTTAATGGATTGATTGTAATCATGTCTGTTACTCTCATTATCCTTCTTATGTTAATACTCCAATTAATTTGCTATTTAGGTTGATGAATTTTTTTTTTTTTTTTTTTTTTTTTGCAAGATGATGTAAACTCTTAAAAAAGGTCCTGCCCACCTCTGTTTCCATGGTTGATGACACATTTGAGGGGATCACATGTAAACTTTTCAATTCCAAGAAGCATATATAAAGTTGATGGTATAATTCTTCTAAACATTTACTAATGTGGGTGGGTGGAGAAGAAGATTCATGTGATTTCGGTTCCAATATTTTAACCTCCCCTACTCTTCTGCTACACTAATTTAATAACACATCCACTAGCAAAGCCAACAAATAAGCACATCAGGGATTTCATTTTATTTAAGCATTTGGTGACAAAGAATGCTCTATAAAGTCAAGTGTAACACATAACATGATTAAACAATGTAGAAAGAATATGCAAGATCGAGGAAGAAGCATAGAATCAGTCAAAGAAAAACACATGAAACCCCCATACAAGCATAGGTTGCAACAAACATTGCATGATCTAAATCCATATAATGCCTTGATGATGGTTCTTAGGATACCTTATTGGTTCTTAGGATACCTTATTGGTTCTTCCTCTTACTTCAAAATAGGAGATTCATATATCAACTCCAAATTAGAAGAAGAAGAAGAAGAAGAAGAACTGCTCTCATAAAGGAGATGGGTGGCCTTAAATAGGTGGGCCATGCCAAGACTTTTGCCTCATATGAACTGTGATGGCCCCCATCTAGCATCCACCCCTCATCATGGAAATTAGTTTTCAAGCAAAGAGCTGTGTGGCAGACACACCACAAGGTGACAAGCATACAATTGAACCACACTAAAGAAACTGCCCTCATCATTCAACACCCCCTCACCTCCCACCCCGGAAAAGGAGGAGGAAAACCCGGGAGCAACTCGGTTTGATTGTCCTCTCTCTCTCTCTCTTAATAGAAGATGAATGGCATCCACTCCACTTTTCCACTGAGGCATATGTTCTCACCTTCTTTTGGTGAGGCCAACTTTAATATGGTTTCATCATCATTCATCATAGCAGCCATGAGAGCACAACCAAACCTCACTTGCTTTAATCCAACACACACAAGATAAGAGAAGAGAACGTCATCAATGCATCGCAACCACCTGCTTCCAATTGAAGAAGGATGAAGGCAGAGATGGCAATGGCAACAGTTAGATGTGGATAGGATAGGAGGAAAAATAGATCACCACACCAAGACTTGCACTCATCATAGATGGACCGTGCTTCCATTATTATTATTATCATCATCGCTTTTCAACTTTATAAACACATATCAACACATCCATGAAAGCTAGCAGAGCTGTAGCTCTCAACATTACAGTCACTTTCTTCTTTCATATCTTATAGAGGCACAAAAGATAACCAACTCTCTTAAAACTCCCTAAAAGCTTCAATATAAACCCCTCATATAGACCTATAAATATACCTATACCTAACTTCAACATCAAGCAAAAAAGTTCTTTAAAGAAGATAAAAAAGAAATTAGCAAAAGAAAAGAGGAACTAAATAACCCATGTTTTCCATGTATAACCAACCAACCAACCATCCATCCATCCATCCATCCATCCAGCAGGCTCTCTGGTCCACCTCTTGACAACCTCCCTCACTTGCAAGGAACCTAAAGCAGAGAAGAAACAGGGGAAGAAACACCACCAATTCCAATCAAACTCCTTCCTTTCCTCACATAATTGAGCAGCTGTTGGGGTTCTCATCACTGAAGAAGTTGGTATAGGAATCTCCATGAGATGGTGGCATCGGCATGTATGGCGGCCTCCCATATCCATATGCCATTGGCGGGTATGCAGCAACGGCGCCGCCGCCGGCGGCCTGGCCATTCATCATCATCCTGTGCTGCTGCATCATGGCCATGAGCTGCTGCTGCTGCTGCTGCTGGTGGTGGTAGGGGTTGGCGGCGGCGATCATCTCCGGCGCCACCATCCCTCCCTGGAGGTATCCCGGCGGCACAGCGCCGGCCGGGAGGCCCTGGACTGCGGCGCCAGCCGGAATATTCCCCATGTGGCCCATTGGGGCATGATGCATGCCCCCCATCTGACCCAGATCCATGCCTTGGAAGCGCTGGCCCATCATGTTGGGGTTGCCCATTGGCTGGGCCCCTCCCACCCCATCATTCCTCCCACCTCCCTTCTTCCCTCCGCTGGCTGGGTTGCCATTATTAGCATTATTCCCACCATGGCCATTGCCATTGGGAGCCCCCTTGCTGTTGTTCCCTCCTCCATTTTTACCATCTTGGGCCCCACCACCGTTTTTACCGCCACCACCACCACCTTTTTTACCTCCACCATTGCCATTATTACCACCCATAGCCTTGTTCTGCACTGGAATTTCTACTGCACCACCACCACCACCACCACCACCTTTCTTGCCATTGCCACCGCCTCCACCACCGCCACCCTTCTTATCATTAGCCACCCCATAGCCGTTAGGCTGGATGTTCATGGGCTTCATCATCTTGGGATCATAGTCGAAGTCATCGTCGTAGCCATCTATGTCGTCGAAGTCATCCTCATCATCAAAGTCATCGAACTCGTCGTCGTAGTCGCTCCCTTCGTCGCCATCTCCCTCGAGAGGAAGGCTGAACTTGACTTGCTTCTGGTCCTTTTGGAAGGGGAGCTTGAGGTCCTTCAGCTGGGGGAGCTTCATATCTTTGAGGCCTTTCATCTGCTGCTGTAACAGCTGCAGCTGCTGCTGCGCAGTTGGTTGCTGGCCCTTGTGGTCCTTCCCACCACCACCACCACCACCACCCTTTTGGGGCTTGCCGTTGTCTTTCTGCTGCCCTTTCCCATGCTCAAGCTGGAGCTTTTGGAGCTGGTTGCTGAGACTGTGGATGTTTCCACCCTTTGAGCCCCAGAGCTCTGCATGCTTGCCAGCCTTGTTTAGCTTTTTTATGAGGGTGGCAGCATCAACAATGCCAGAGACAGTCACCTTCCCCTGCTCTGCATCTATGTTGGTCTGGTAGACCCCTGAAATCAAGAGCAAAAAGAAAACCAGAAGGCTTAAGAGACACAGACAGAAGAAATAGGAAGAAAGAAAGATTTTATGCAAAGTGTTGGAAAAGAAGCCCTTGCTAAAATAGCATGCAAGAGAAATAAACTAATGATTCCAGACAGAAGCTCTAACTCTCAGAATAGCACTCAAAATGGAAGGTAGGGTGAAGTAAAGTGAGGAAAAAAAAAAAAAAAGAGGAGTTGAAGTACCTTCAATCTTATGAAGCAGTTTCTTCACCTTCTTCTTGCATCCATCACAGTGTATGTTCACTTTGAGAACACATGTCTGCAAGTGAGGAAAGAAACACAGGAAAACAAAAACAAAAACAAAAAAAGAATGAGAAGAGAAAACTAAGAACACATATATACCAAGCTCAAAAACCATGAAAATAATTATACATCTGCAGAAAAACCAAGAAACAACATTTGGGAAAAGAATAATTGTATGGAAAAAAGCAAAAGGAAATGAAAAAAAGAAAAAAAAACAGCATTTGATGACATTGAGCTCAGAAGAAGCAAAGAAAGAAAGAGAGTGAAAAAGGAAAAGAGCATGAATACCTGAATCTTGAGGAAGTTGATATTATCTTCTTTACTCATCCTCTCCACCAAACAGAACAACCAAACTCAGGAATCTATTCAAAACAAGAACAACTCTTCAGAGATCTGGGACAGAGAGCAAGCGAATCAAAGGAAGCCAAGGCTTAACAAACAAAAATCCACAAACCAAATCCCTTCCCCTTGGCAGCTTTCCAAGCCCAAAAGAAAAACAAACACACAAGTAAAAAATGGCTGATGTCAAGAGGATTTTTAGAGCACTTTGGTGGGCACCAAGACGGCCCTGCCCAAGCCTCGGTTCTTCTAGCCTCTTTTTCACACTCAGAGAGAGAGAGAGAGAGAGAGAGAGAGAGAGAGACAGGGGAGGAGGAGAGAGAGAGACTAGTTCCGTATGAAGAGAGAGCGCCAGCTCTGGCCTTCTCTCTTTCGGCCTTTATTTAGCCTCTCTTTAATTTTTATTTATTTTTCTTTAATTTTTCGCACTGCTTTTTAGTTAATAAATTTGCTTTGGATTTTTCTTTAATCATCCATCAAGTTGGCCCTACTCTGTTGACAAGCAAACTGGGGATGGGGTCGGGTCACCGGCCGTGAGCATAAGTTTGGGTTTCCGCGGTGTCTCAGTGAAACCGTCCCGAGCTGGTTGCCGCATTAAAATCGGTGTCATTAAATGCCACTGTCAAGTTCCAAAATTTACGGAACTGCCCTCCCACCGTCCAAATCCTCTGGCTCTTTCTAGTAAATCTCGACCGTCCGTTCATTCGGATCTGGATCTGGTCTTTTGATTGATCTTGGAGACGGTTATGGGGTTGCTTTCTTAGCAGCAGGGCCAATATTCCTAATGTGGGTCATTTGCCTGTGTTTCTCTTGATGGATTGGGGCATCCAAAGACATGTAGACCAAAAATGCAACTGAGAGTTAGTCCTTGTGATCAATGAATAAATAGTGTGTTGAAAGGAACATGTCGTAGAAGTGCATGCATATATGAGAATCCCATGCATGGCCACCCATCATGTGCGCATTGCAATTCATATTTACAAATCTCTCTCCATGCCAATGATTCCCCAAGTAGATCTCATCATCCCAATGGAAATGGTAAATATGCCATCATCGATGAGATTTTCATGTGTCATCGCCGGTACTGGATATGTCCTGCTCAAGATTTCATAGTTAGGCTGAATTATTTGCCAAGATAGATCGAGCACTGGATTTGTCCTACTCAAGATTCATGGTTAGGTTAAATTATTTGCCAAGATAGATCGAGCAGTGCTGTCTCGAGAATTATAGAAGCTTGATAATAATTTCCTACAACACATCAAGTGAAACACAAGATGCACTCAAATGGTGACATCTTCATTGAGTGATATTACTACTAGCATTTTTTTTCATTAGTACTTTATGCTTTGATGAAGGTAAGATTTCATGCTCGAACAACCAAGAAAGTTAGATCTATATGAATCAATGATTGATGATGGCAAGAAGGTATTTTTGCTCGCAGAAGCCAATCTAAGTTGTTAGGCAATCTCTGTATCATGCAAAAGTAAACCAGAAGTGGGTGAATTCTAGGGTCCATATGAGGGAGGGCATGCAAGTAGTTGGTGGACTAAGAACATAACTAAGTTGGATGGCATGTATGGTGGTGAAGCATGATTTCACTGCCTCTTCATGCATCTGTTTAGGAGGTAAGGTTTGAGAAATCCAATAACATCTAAGGCAGTGTCTTGTTGATTGATTGATTTATTTATTTATTCTTGATAGAGCAGTGTCTTGATTATCTCAAACACGCAAATGGATTTTTGAATGACTAAAATAATTAGTGTGTCACATCTTGGATGCTTATTGCTAAAACTATGATTAGCACCATTGCTTTCACTTTGAGATAAGTACTGAAAAAAAACGGTTGGGATGTCCATTATAATTATCTTCTGGTGAAGTTCTAAAAAACAATCATCTCCTAGTAATATTTACGGCTACTCCACTAGCCTCAAATCATCTTTTCTTTCTCTCTTATGAATGGTAGGTGCTCCATGCATTGAATGTTTAGAATGTAAGTATGAACCATGGACATGGTAGGAAATTTATCCCACTCTAGTATGGCTTGTCAATGATTAGTCTCTTATAATGAGGTTTGGAAGCTTTCAGAGAGCTGGTGATGTATATTTTTTTCTGAGTCATAGAAGTATTAGTTCTGTTTGGTAACCCATAGAAAAGAAGAAGGAAAGCAAAAATTCCTTTCCATTTGAAAAGGAAATTTTGATTCTTTCTGCTTTGTTTAATTTGCTAGAAAATCCTATGATGCTGACAAAGGAATAAAAAGTTAATAACACTCAGAGGAATATTTGAATTTTTGCTTTCAGATACTTTCTTTCTACTTCAGAAGCAAAATTTTCAGCATATGTAGAACATTCTTTCTTTCTCACATATTTAGTTTTAATTGCAGAACTAAGAACAAATGAAAATAATCAACTTCTTTCTTCCTGCAACCAAGCAGTTCTAGCTAGTTTTCCTATTCTTTTGATTAAGGATCGTTTTAATATCATGATGCATGCATTAGAGAAGTGGGAGGAGGTCCCTCTGAAAGATAGAGGACTCATGGACTGGGGCAAACTCAATATCTTCCAATGGACTTTAGTAATTGGGTTTCTATGCTTTTAGATTACTATAGTGGTGGAATAATTTTTTTTAAAAAAAGAGTAGTACAAATAGGCATGATTTAAGCATGCTCTGTCCTCTAAAGCTTAAGTTAATTCATTTCTAAAATCTATGGTGAGACACCACTTATTGCAGAGAAACTGATCACTAGCATACAGCCCATCATTTCTCTTTCAGAGCATGGGGCCTCACTCTTTTGATTTAGGAAACTTTTGGCGCCATGGTTCATGCTCTTGCCGGTCTGGCAAAGAGAAAGTCACTGCCTTCTTTGCTTAAAAGTGTTCATAATATATTAGAATAGTTTATGGATCAAAGTTATATTAGATATAATTCAAGAGTTCCATAATGGTGTTGCAAATCTAGTGGAGATTCTTATGGCCATAAACAAGGTGTCAAATATCTTAACAAAGGAGCCTGAGCCAAAAAAACCTCCTTTCAGTTATTATGATCTACTCCATCAAGCTAGACCAATGGCCAGGAACTAAAAGTTTGACTTATATATTATGTGTTTTTTTTAAAAAAAAAAAAATTCTTTTGGAGTAGTGCATAATGATAAATTGACTATCTATGCCAAGCACTATAGCTCTGTTCTCTTCTTCATTCTGATTAACTTTGCCCACTATACTCCTAAAGAAAGCCATGAGGAACTGATGTTCAATTTCATCATGCCTATCCATGAGTTTCAACTCACATTCTTGTGTTATGGGAAATAGGATAGTTTTTCCTCATGGACAAGTGTTAAGTATACAATTTTCACATCATACTCCTTTGATCTGTTTCTAATCTTGCCCTGTTATTTTTATTGAAGTCTATGCTTTCAGCCTTTACTAATGGGCAACAAATGCTAGACCTTGTAAGTTTTTGAGGTTCAGGTTGATTCCAACCCCCATGGGTAGCTGGCATCAACAGCATGACCCACACAAGATCACACTTTATGTTTTGCCTAATGAGAAAAAATCTGGGTGCATCAACAAGACATCTTGGTGATTACATTGGTGGCATACAAACAGTATGAGGGCTCTCTCTTTCTGGCAAAGTAAATCTAAATTACTACCACCATTATTGTCATTCCTACCTGTAATATTTTTGGCCTAACAAATTCTGATGAAATGCGTGACAACCATCCTGTTCGGTTAAAAGTTGTTTTCATGGCAGTCACAAGGCTTGATCTCCATTTCGATGAGCGAATAGAAGCTCAAATATCTTACAAAATGAGACATCTCAAAGTAAGTATTGGCTAGGATAAGACTATGTCCTTCCAAAAATCATTTCAACTAAAAGAGTTTCTCAATCGGATCTTAAATCATTCTATTATTCTTGCAACAGAGAACTCTAGCAAAAGATTGTTGTGATGCATACACGGTAAATTAAAACAAGCCTGGCTACATGAAATATTCAAGCATAATCCTAGCATTCTACATCAAAAAGAAGAAAAATAGAGAGGAGAATATCTTGTGCAATTCTAGTGTCATTTTTGGCTAGACTTTGGTTTGGTCAGGATTGGATTGACTCTCACTAAAATTGCCTTGAGCTTAAACTACCTAAACCTGGCTGATGTTAAATAGGTGTTGTCTAGAATAATTACCTTAGGTTAGTCTAATCGAATTTGATCCAACCTAAGCACAGCAAACCAGCTTATGTAAGAGATCATGAATTGGCCTCATGAAGTCCTAAAATATTTCATTCAATATATTTCTTGGAGCTATAGCACTCATATTTTAATCTGCTCAATTGTAATTACTCCTAACTCTAATTTCAATCATCTATTTTGGTCAAAGATTTATTATGGCTAGTATATATCATGATACATCAAACCCCCCTCAACTTTAGTATGTCTAGAAATATCCATGCACTAGTTCTTTTTTATCTTCTTCATTCCAAGATAACTTCCTTAGTAATAACCCTAAAACAAAATTTTAAATTATAGATGCGCAATTGTAGTCATAAAACGCAATTTTATATACATTAGGAATAGGACCAATTGCTAATGTTTTGGTATTTTTCACAACGCTACCTTCGTACATCTCTAAAAGTCACTAATATAGGATAATAGTTAAATAAGTTGAACAATCATTATTTTTTCGATCATATAACATTCTGTAAAATTGAAAAATAATTAATAATGATGGTGCTAAGTATCCATACTGATAAATGCCGTATTAGGAGCAGCTGTTGACTTCAATTGTATCTATTTCAAGTAACTGATGGTAAGCAACTGCCGTAGAAACTCTCGCAACAGCTATCCAAATAAAGCTAAAGTCTCTATACTTGAGTATAGAAGAAAGACTATTGTGTATTGTTTATGTAAAAAAGAAAAAGGTTATATATTAGATTTTTTTTTTTTTTTAAAAAAAAGGAGGGCCCTACCCACAATAAGATTCAAATATGAATTTAATAGTTCAATAACTTTATTAACTATTAATAGCAACAATAAAAAAACTTTAATTCCAAAAAAAAACTTCATTAACTATGCTAATTAATATTAGCATTCTTTCAAATTATTATAGGAGTTGTTGAGTTAAAACATCATAAAATAAGTACATTGTACAATCCTCAATGATAGCAATAGTAAAACAACTCGAAAATGTTAGGAAATTTATTTCAGTCTTTGGCTTATGATAAAAAAAACAAATGCGTGCCAAATTAAGACATAATCAATCGTGAGTACAATCAAACCAAAAGATCAAAGCTAAATCAAACATGGTTGGGCCCTAGTTGCTAAAGCAATCAATCATGATGCCAAGAATTAAATTCCCCTGATGCACTAAATGCGCACATCTTCTTGACAGCAATGTTAGCTATGTAGTGCAAGCTAATTATTCTCAATCATACCTCTCTCGTGGTGATAATTACAATGTCAGCTGGCACTCCTTGGTCTGTCTAATTACCAAATACTTTATCAATCCACGCTTTCCCTTGTGGAATCCCCCCAAACACATCTCTCCCACCTAAATTACTCCACCTCTGATAGTGTGTGAGCTCTTGCTGGTACCAGAGCTAGATTGCATCCACCTCCTTAAATAATAGACTTCAATAATCAATAATTCCCTCCTCTTTATGGCGTTTGGTTTCACTCTATCACATGGTTTGTCCATCCTCTTCCTTCCATGCGTGGTTGGTCCTCTCTCTCTCTCTCTTCCCTAAAGAACACATCACCCTCTAAGGTCTACAAAGTTGACGGCCACCCTTGGCTTGGCTTTTAGAAGAAACGTTACAACAGAAGCATGCGTTACCAAGACCATGACCGGCCTTTGTTTTTGCTTGCCACGAACGCATGGAATTAAAGCGAGGCATGTGCAACCACCACACCAAGCTCGGCTGTGCGCTGCCTCTAAGGCGATGGAAGGCACATGAGGGGGAGGGGGGGTCCAAGGCAGCAGCGTGGGTTGTTTGGGGGCCACCGTGGGACCACCCCACGCTTGTCCTCTCGGACATGGCAGTGCCAGCGAGCGAGCTCGGACCGTTGGATACTTTAAGGAGCTGGGGAGGAGGGTACAAACTGTCAGTGATTGTGTAGCAGTGTGGGAGATTAACACGGGAAGAAAGATCTTTTTAGGCTTTTACTCTCTCTCTCTCTCTCTCTCTCTCTCTCTCTCTCTTGGGGAGGGAGAAAGGAAAAGAAAAAAATAAAAAAAAGAAGGAGGGAGAGAGAGAGAGAGAGAGAGAGAGAGAGAGAGAGAGAGAACACGGAGTCCAAAAATGCCTTGGAATTGGGTATCGGTGCTGTGGGCTTCAGGCCAAGCTATCGTTCAAGGACCTTCACTTCGATCAGAGTTGTCGGGAAAGCGCGTTTCCCGTAGATGGAACGTTGTGGGGATTTTTTTTGAGGAGTGAGACTAGGGGACGCCACTGTGCCACCCACGCTTTTGCTCTGATTATATTATCTCATATGCAAAGTAATTTTACTTATATTCACCAACTCGGCTTGCTGAGTTGGGACTTCGGTTCAATCACTCTTACCATCCATGATGTGACAAAAGGTTAATGATCGAATGTGTCAGTGTTGGGTTATTTAGCCATGAAATCCAACTAACGGATGGTGAAGATGTTACATAAGGCCGCGTTTTCTCCTTGGATCCCGTCGGAGATTGGATTGTCGTGTTCTTCCTCTTTTATATATATATATATATATATGAACTCTATACTTGATTAAAATAATTAAAAAACTCATCCAAAATACACTTCATTTGATCATGTTTGGCTGCTCTAAACTTTCATTGTTCAAGACATGAATCTAGGAGGACCACAAGTTGTAACTTATTGGCTGCCATTAAAAAAAAAAAAAAAACCTTTATAGTAATTACAAAATTTAAATTGAAGCTAATTAAGAAAGCTAAATTAATATTGAGACAAACACTTATAACAAACTAATCAGTGCAAGGTTAAGATGCTACTTTATAAATAGAACAAAAATAAAAATAATAATAATAATAATAATAAAAGTATTGATTAATTTTTTATTGAAAAAAAAAGGAATAAAACGGTAAAGATGAAAAAAAAAAAAAAAAAGGAGAAGAGTATATTATTATCAGTCTGCGTAACAGAAAATAAAGAAAGGATACTTTTTCTTTGTTTATTAGGGCGGGGGGGATTGGCGTGATGCAATGAACGATATCCAAGAATGCAACCTCCCCACCCCTGGCACGTGAATCCACAGTTTGCTGCTGCCCATTTGGCACCCAAGAACAGATGGTGACAAAATACTCTTCGACTCCTAACCATGGACTCTTTCTCCTCCTCTCGTCAAAAAAATAAAAAAAAAAAAACCATATCTTTATTGCTGCTTCTTCCTCCTTCCCTCTCTCTCTCTCTCTCTCCTTTTGTAATGGCTGGCTCTCTCGGGGGCGGTTACCATGGGAGGGCCGGAGGGGAGCGGAATAAACGGTGGCAGTGGTGCCAATGGGAGAGGGCTGGTACCTGGAGACGCCGTATGTGAGATATATTTGTTTTATTGTTCGAGCCAGTACTGTTACTTGGCTTTATTTGTTGCATGCGCGCCTTCCCATGCGTCCGGTCAAACCATTAGATTGAAAATCACATGCAGCATCACCCACTAGAAACTTGTCACGCACACCCTCTCTCTCTCTCTCTCTAGAAACTTGTCACACACACCCTCTCTCTCTCTCTCTCTCTAGAAACTTGTCACACACACCCTCTCTCTCTCTCTCTCTCTCTCTCTCTCTCTCACTAAGAAGACTTGGATAGAGATTAATGAGGGAGAGGGATGGGAAAGAGAGGACAAGAATAATAAAAATTTTATTCAGAAGAAAGGTGAAAAGAAAAGAGCTTGATTTCTCATCTCTCTTTATGATTTCTCATTCCTCTTTGCTCTACCGCAACAACTTAGACTTTTTTATCTTTCAAATTAGAAGATAAAGAAAAAAAAATATATATTTTTTATAATTTTTATCATACATTTTATTTTTTTTATTAATTTTTTTTATAATAAAAAATATTTTATAATTTATAAATATAATTTTTTTCTATTCAAACAAAATGAATGTAAATTATTTTTTATTCTTTTTTTTCACTTCGAAAAAAAAAATAACAACCTTTCCTTTTTTTTTTTCTTTTTTTTTATCCTCTTAAGATTCAAACAATACTTACAAAGAAAAAGAGAGAGGAATAAGCCCCATTCCCCTCCATTCTTTATCAAAAGCCTAAATTATTTTATTTTCAAATTAGAATTAAAAAGAAAAAAAATAAATTTATAATTTTTGCATCATTTTTTTAATTTTATCCTTCTTTCTCCATGCTTGAACGTAAATTACGTCCTTCTTTTTTTCTCTTTTCCTTTTTTTCAAACAAGAAAAAGGTAATAACCTTCCTTTCCCTTCCTTCTTTCCCTTCTCTTCTTTTTCTCACTCTTCATTATTCTCTTTCTTTTCCTTCAAAGATCTAAACAGATCCTAGAAGGTAATATTAACCTTGAGAGGGCTTGCTCTAACTAAAGAGGAATTTTTCTTCCTTTATTTTTTCACATTTTGTTGAAGAAGGAAGAAACAATTATATATAAATGTAGACACTTTTTTCTTTTTACATCAAAATAAATAAATAAATATCATCAGAAAGATGATATTTATTTTTTGGTCCTCTTTTCCTTCGCCATAGGAATTTTTTTTAAAAAAATACTTAAGAAAATAGCAAATGAGTACTCATGATGTATTTTATATGGGGTTAAAGAAAATGAAGGTAAAAAATTATGAAAGTAACATTTTCTTATGTAAATTTTAAAGGTAAATTAGTTTTTTTACTAATTGTGTTTAGTTATGCTTATGAATGGAGGGTGAAATTTTATGTTACTTGCTTTTAAACAAAATTAGTGTAAAAAATAAAAATATTATTAATATTTTATTAATATTATTAATATAAAAAAATCCGAGATGAGAGAGAGTGATAAAATTATTGAATATTTTATTAGTTCCAATATTTCAAGTTCTTTTTACCTCTAAATAGTTTTTGTTTTCAAATCTGTTAATTTAGGTTAACAATTTGAAGGGTAAAAAAAAAGAGAAAAAGTTATCTTCTTTAAAAAAAAAAAAAAAAAAAAAACTTATACCATAGGCTGGGTTTCAAATATGATTTTTTTTTTTGTTATAATTTTATAATTTTTTATAGAGAAAAGAAAGAAGTTCCCTTGATACAATAGTTATCAAGGTTTAGATTTTGGGAATGAATAATCTAAAACTTCTAATTGCCAAACAAAGATATGCTACCAAAGAAAAACCTCAATTGGTATAAATCATATGAGTAATTATTAAACAAACTAAATGCATTCATTGGTATAAGCATGGTTCAGTTACAATTGAATGTTTTAATGCTGATTGAGACCACAGTAAGCTTAGTACAGTGAAGTTGCTTGCTGTAATTTTTGTTGACCATCCGATTCAAAATAGATGGATTAGATTTATCTCTAAGCAACCGGTTGCGGCCGATAAAAGGGCCTGGTTATCGCAATTGCATCGAAGCTCCCTTTTTTAACTCCATCAACCGGAATGAAGATCACTCCGTTGAAAAAGACAAATGCCGACAGGATCAAGCATGATCCGGTGGTGCTGCGACCGTTCAATGTGCGGCGATCCAGCGTGAGGGGAGGAGGACTTGGGGTCCCGGGAAGGCCGAGAGATGTCGGCGGATGAGAGGCAACGTCATCGGATCGGAGGGGAGAGCCAAATGATCGTGTTCTTAGATTTCAGGTGGAAATGAGATTAGGGTTGGCGGCAGGGATGCCCTACCCACCCATTTTGAAGGAGGGAAGATAGGGTGGTGAATGGAAGAAATTTTGTGAATCAATCGGTTTAGGGATGGAGACACTTAACTTTAGGCTCTTATTAAATTGATGCTTACTTTGATTACATTATAGATGGTTATATACATGATGATAGTAAGTGTAATTATATAAATTTAGATTTTTTATTTCACTTTAAATATTAAATTTAGTCTCTTAAATTTATCTTTAATTTTTTTTTAAATATCAACAAGTTCATAATATATATGGGATTTCAAATATTTTTTAAAATAGAACTAGGCTCAAAATTGATAATCAACTTTGAAAAAAATAAATAAATAAAGATTGCCCATGGAGGAATAGGAATTTCATGGATGAAGATAGGAGGAAAAATCATTTTCCATTTAATGATGCAGGTGAGGTTTGGGGTGAGAGTTGGTGTGGGCATGGGATGGGCAGCCTCTGAGCTAGCCTGAGCCTAGCCTGAAAAATTTCAAGACTCGGATCAAATTTTTTAGCCCATAAAGCCGAGTCTGATTTTTTTAGGCCCATTCAATTTTGAGGCCGAACTAACCATATTTGATCCAAGTTTGGATCCGGTTCGATGCAAAATCTCTTTTCTACCCTTGATCTGGTCTGAGCGTGCCCAAGTCCCACCTAGGCTCACCTCTAGGCGAGGATGAGGGGTGAAGGTAGGAAATATATCCTTCGCCCAAATTTGCTTTCTTCCTATCCTTAATTGATTGTCCAAAAATATAATGAAAGAGAGGGAGAGATATGAACTTGGATGGTAGCCGCTTAAGGTAAATTTCCTTGCAAACCTATTGACAAAGAGCTTCAACTTTTTGGCAAAGTAAAACCTTTGGTGCAGACATGGCTGAATCATATTGCATGATTAGTCCACAAATGTTAGTCTTAATAATTCCCAACCTGATAAAAAAAAAAAAAAAAAACTGACATGGCAATGAGATGAGTACATGGATTAGCAAATTTAAAATCAAGAAGTTTAGGTTAAGTTAGATTGCATTAACAGTAGTTAGATTAAGCCATCTAATGTTTCTCATTTTAGACTTTAATTAGCATGCAAGTTGGTTTAGAGTAACTAGATCGAGATTAGTTAGTTAGTTAATGGCTTGATCTGATCTATTTCGAGCCTAGGCATAACCTAGGGTGGGGTTATCGTGAACTTGGACATGACCCAACATGTAACTTGGAGTCCCAATTTTAGATTGCATTCGAGAAAGCGTTTGAGTTGAACCTAATCCGAACTGTTAATAAGGCCAGCAGTCTAAACTCAGGCCGAGCATAACTTCTAATTTAGCAGCAAGCTCCTAATCCCATCCAACACAAACCTAGTCCAAATTATGCTATAAATTTATGGTCAATTAAGATAATTGACCCAAAACATTTTAGCTATCATATTGCTATCTGATGGTTAAGATAGATATTCCTTCATACACAAAAAATAACTTGTGAAACAAATTTAATAGGGAACTATTAACTCAATAAACTTCCACTTAAGAGAAGGTATCTACTTTTTATATCATCTGGTAACCTTGTTGTCACCCTCACATTACATCAACAGCCATGGAACTCAAAAAAGATGTTCAGAATGACTGAAGGGTGAAGAGAAAACAAGCTTGTCATCAAGAAGGGTATGATATTTCACTTAGATGATGCAGCTACAAAGTTCTACAAGATATGAACACATACCATCAGCTGCACTATGTTCCGAAGTTTGTGTGTGATTCATAAGATGAGCAGGAAAATGCTATGTCAATACTTGAAAAAAGAAGAACAAGATAAAATGAATGGAGAAACAAGTAATGAGAATAACAGCCTAAGAAGGTTAGACAGGCATGGGAGCTTTATGTGAAGCTCAATGTCCATGATGGTCAATGATCAAACAAGTTTTGTATCAGGTCTTCTGAAAGATGATCCTGATCCAAATAAATTATGGTTTTACAGAACCATATACAACATGCGACAAGATAATGATGAATTCTTTTCATACACAAATATAACTAGTTAAATTATGCATATTTTTTCCACAACATGGCCATCTGATTACCAATGCAGGCACCTTTTGCAAATGAAGATCTGAGAGAACCATGGAGGATTCACAGAGAAAAAAAAATTGCTTGTACCATGCGCCTACCATTTGTTGCATACAATAAACACTTTTAGTCTTATTTTTCAATTATTTTCACTATTATTCAAGATATAGGAAGCACGGATACTTTAAATTGTCCATATAGAAGGGTTACTTGATCCTTCACCCGGAAAACTAATATTAGTTCTTTGCTGTCCTGTTCTCAGGTCTAGGACGATAAGCAATAAAGCTGCTTTAAACCCCAAATTATCCTATTCATAGGGTCCTCTCATGCAACACAGGCCAGCCAAAACATCAGTTATGTTCATGCCTTAGCAAACCTGGGTTACCTGGTTTGCAGGGCATAAACAGACATCAGATCCCAACCAGCATATGGCTTGCAGACATTTTACATTCACATGCGCATAGCAAAAGGCCAGATTTACATTCTCTTTGCAATGATCAGGGTAATATGGTAAATTTAAAATTGCAAATATATTCACATGAAAATTTAAACACATTGACAATTGCTACATAGAAATGAATGCAAAAAATATATCTGTTCATGGGTCACATTTGCATATATAAACTCTTCTGACTGAAACTCAACACCCTGAAATACAATGGAAACTATAAATACACAACAATATAAGAAAATTATGGATAATATTTATATAACAAACATATAAACATGGGAATATAAAAATACTCTATACCAGAAAGGACAACATGATAACATAGGTAGACATGCAGGATGTGCTAACTGGAACATGGAAACTGCAGGATCCACCACATTAGCAGCTCAAATTCAGCAGGATAATGAAGCCATCTATGCTTTAGCACATTCTGCATTTCTTCCTCCTTGTTTTTGATTTGGTATCTCCATTATCGTTTCAATAGGTTGGCGACATATAGGACACTTATTTGATTGAAGCCTTAATGTTTTTGCACACTCACTGCACATACACTGGAAAATGAAACCAAGTTACTAAGCTTGAGAGTCTACTACAGACATGAAAGAGAAGAGAAGACAAATGCTACAACATCCCCCAGTCTCATGGACCAAGCTTTTAACTACTAAAAAGAAATAAACAAATAGTAATATTCTGTGGTTTATTGAATTCTCACCATGTGCCGACAAGGAAGCACGGCAGTATCGCTTGGTTCAGACATACAAATAACACATTCCTTTTCAGAATCATCATCATCAAATCCTGCTTCTGCTGAATTCCCAACATCAAATATTTCTTGCAATTCGTAGTGCTCACCATCAACCCACAATATCTGTTTCATAACTTTTACTTGGAAAGGCCCATTGTTATTCTTCTCTATGACTGCTTTAGTAATCTGAGCACGGGCAGCAGCTGTAGACTGACCCACTAGTTCATCTTTTGGCAGAGGCAGTGGACAAGCTTCAGCATATACAACCAGTGGGAAGACACATCCATCTAATGGCTTTGAAAGTTCATCTAACTCAAAGAAACCCAGATCGATTCCAGTTCCTGAAGGCTGTTGAAATTTCTGAGCCGGTCCCTTTTGAAATGGTACCCTTACATCCATGCACACGTCAGGATAAACAGGGAAGAAACAACAATTTATCCCTTCCTTCGCAAAGTAAAGGATGGTAAAACTGTCATATAAAACAAGGATTGCTCAGTAAGTTGCAATCCTACAATCCCAGAATTCCTCATACAATTTTGTTTGCAAGATTTGATAGACTAATAGAAAACTAATTTAACCTAAAGAAAGACAAAATACTCAATCATGTCTTGCTTTTGCATTTCATTTCATTTCAATCCTCTGAGAAAAACACCAATTATCATATAGAGCCTAGTTGCTTACATACAAAAAATAAAATGGAAAAAAATTTTAAGGAGACAAGTGCTCCTATAATGACTGATGTAGCCTTTTACTAAAAAAAGTCGTTGATAAACAAAGAGATGAAAAATGAAAAATCTTAATTCGGATGTCTATGGAACATCATATATGAAGATGTTGAAACTTTTCTAAAGCTTACACTTATAACTTCAGGACTAAACAAAACTAACATATAACAGAAGTGTCAGAAAAACTCTTAGACATCAACAAGACTCAACTATAAAATGAAAATTAAATTAAGAACACCCTTAAACTCCGATCATGCCTCAAACTAAATATGAACATAAAGTAATATAAAGGATGCTCTTGCATAATGATCAACTTATGGGTGGTAAGTAGTTATATTGGAATTCTTGTTACCCTCTTGTAGTAAAGATCTCAAGGACAATATTCCAACAAATAAATTGAAATTCTTGATGTATCAGAAATCATCAAATAATGTTAGCTATACTGGTTGACTGTCGATCAAACTCTTCTAGCAGTCTTGGATTGTGTCCTGAAATGCATTGGTCAGGGATATAAGAGTGTAAGGATCAGTTGCACTAGCATTTGAAGACACAAAAATGACAAAGCTCCGTATAGTTTGTTCAATCCCATACATCTTAGGAAAGAAGAATATATATTCAAGTAGGCTCATGATCAAAGTTCCAAAACTTGGTATATGTTTTAGTCAAGTCCCACAAGTAACAACTTTAGAAGTTTCAGTTCAAGTTTCAAAGTTTCGGCGAAAATAGGAGAATATGAAAAACAAATTATCAAAAACATAAAGAATAATTTAAATTGGAATTATTTATAGATAAACAAAATACTGAACATTTAACAATTTTAAAATATCTAACAAAGTAAAATGAACTAACATAAAACAACATAGTATATGGTCATGATATAACAATGTTGAGTCAATTACCAGCATATAACATTTATATAGTGTGAAGAAAAAACTTTTGTTATTCATAAAATTCTAGTAAATACAAGCTCAAATCTTAAGAATCCACCATTGACAGGGCTAGATTTACTACATAAAAGCCTTTTAGACAAATGAACCTAAAGAAATGAATAAATAGCTGTAAAATGGTGCTAAATGTCAATTTCATGAGTAAATATAGCACTGATCATTTCTGGGTTGCTTTAGACAAAATTGGACTAGAGCCAGTCAACTCAGCTGAAACTGCACAAAACCAAGTTTCTAGATTGTAGTATGGATTGAAATGTCCAACCAGACCACATTGTGCAATTCTTTTGTAGTCTTTCTTGGTGGAAATCTCAACTCACATGAAAATATATACCTAACCATGGGCCCATTCCACATGATCTATAGGATTTCCAAACACGGAGACCGAATGTAGGTTACACAAACACCCATGTTTAATGAATTAAATACTGTTACTCAAGATCCTAAGGAGGTAGAACCTATTTTTTCCAACATGTATACAGCTCTATTTGGACTTTAGACTCCTGTTTGAAGATGCAAAAATATTCCTATGAAAGTTCAGCATGACGCTGTTGATAGTTGCTTTTTGAACCGAGGTGTCTTAAGGGCCTGTGGATACAATAGGACATGAACTTCCTTAAGACCAAGAAGTACATTCAACTTCAAAAGCTTGCACAATGGTGTATTGAACTAAAGACTACAAAAATGAAATAAGCCTTTGAAATTACTGCACATGGCTCCCATCCTAATTTTAGGCAACACAATCAACTCAAATATAAAACTTTCAAATACAGGAGCATCAAGATGCAAACATCATCTTGTTCTCAATAGCATGAAAGTATTCTTTTTGCTTCTAAAGTCCAATGGAGCCCTTTCTTGATAGGCATGATTATGAATCAAGATTTAAAATACCAACATGACCAGCCCCATATCAGCTATTATCTATCCTACAGGCCAGGAGCTTGTACAGGAGGGCTGAGACACTTTGGGTGTGAGAGCCCATGTAGCATGTATTCAATCCTACATCGGCTATGCACCGGAAAGATCTTGGGTGCTTATATAGGATTAAGAAGCCCAAATAATATATTCTTGGCTAATCTTTTTGGGTGTATTCTCATACTGTTACAAATAGTATCAAACCAGATCCAGCCATAGCCCATGTGAATTAGGAGGCATTGCAGATAAGCTTATGATATTTATGAATTGGATTGGATTGGATTTGACTTTGGATCTGGACTTAGACTTAGGGGACATTGTAGATAAGCTTATGATATTTATGAATTAGATTGGATTTGACTTTGGATTTGGATTTGGACTCTTAACCTGATGAGAATGCTAAGGCTTAAATAGAGGGAGTATGTACGAGCTCGTGCCGATATGTGTTTAATCCCACATCAGTTATGTACAAGAAAGATCTTAGATACTCATACAGGATCAAGGAGCACAAATAATACCTTCCTGGCTAACTTTTTTGATCGAGATCCTAGGTTGTTACACTAGGTTTGGGTAAATTGGGGCCCAACTATCGATATTGGCACTGAACTGGGCAGTTTGAGAATGAAACAACCCATGCTAAGCTTGGGATTTTAAGGAATTTTTAGGCTGAAAAAGCAGTTTCAACAAAGCAAAACCCTCTTACACTGTCTTTTATTTGTTTTCTTAAAATTATGAGGATTATTTAGAATTCAATTGAAAATATGATTTGTGCATCTTGTTGTTGGTGAATCTAATGGTTATTGATCAATGAAAAGATCAAAATCAAGGAGCACTCACTTGGGTTTTGGGCCAAAGATCAGAACCCACAACCAAAAGATCATGAAGGAGCTGGTCCAACAACACTACCAAATAAACTTTATAATATCGATGCTAGTGGTAGATTATTTAATCTTGAATCTTGGTAATCTTTGGTATCATTCACTACTTTAAATATTTCTGGTAACCTAATTACTTTTCAGTTGCTAATGTTAACACATAAATGTTTTTACTGTGATGTTTATTGCACATAATGTTATGTCATGCAATCGATTGACAATACAAAAACTTCAACACACATAAAAAGTCAAGACTAGGGTACTTAAATGGATACTCTTTTTATATTTCTTGCAAAAACACAGCATTAAGACAACAAAACATAAGAAAAATACAAAAAGGGAAAAAAAATTGAAGGTCAAAATAGGCTACACCAGGGCTACACCAGCCATATCAAAGTTTACTGGTTGATAGCCTTTGTCAACATTGGTGCACAATATACTGCATGCTTTACCCACCTTGGTCAACACGGATTTGAACATGATATTCCAAACCTTTTTATGAATTTATGGTTACAATTGACCACCAATGGAATGAACTAAAGTCTTGAATTCTATGGAAATAGATAATAGATTTCTGATTGCATCATGGATGGCTTCTATTTTGACCATGTCAACCTATATCCCTTTTGCTAACACAATTTACTCCAAGAAATTTAAGTAGTTAGTCATGAAGGTAAATTTACTATACATAGAGAAAGTCCATCTTCCCTCAAAGTTTCTGGCACTTTCCAAACTGTAACAAGGGAGTTTTGCACATGTTGTAAATGCAAACACTACCAGAAAACATGATCACAGATTTTCTAGGATATATGTCAGAAGAGCTTGGTTCATTAGTGACATAAAGGTAACTGATGTTTCGAACAGCCTAAAAGGCATAACTAGTAATTTATGCAAAAACTCATCAATCTAGAAAATAGGCTTTCACTAAGCCCTGCTGTGTAGTTGCATGAACAAAACCAAAGTCTATCTTACAGAAATAAATGCATCACGCAACCAACTAAATAATGTATTGAGGTGCTGCAGGAACCTATAATTGATGGCATGGTTATTTCCTTTCTTTTCTTTTTTTTTTTAGTTTTAAGTAATAGGATACTTAAAATCTATAGTAAATATTATACTACTTGCATCTGAAGTACTTGACAAATTGGATACTGCCATCAAATGCAATTTTAAGTATTCCTGCATCTGAGCAGACTCCCTGCTGGGATAAAAGAGTAATTATGTTGGGAAAACCATGACATGTTCTTGTTGATTGTTCTATAATTCTTCCTTTCAAATGAACATTAACTCCAACCACTTGTGGAACACATTGATTGATGAGCAATATTTACATCTCAGGATGAGATTATGAAGACAGGAATCTGAATCCGACCTATAAAATGGTTCCACATCCCTCAGAAGATAGGATCAATTCAGAGGAACGTCACTCCTTTTTATGGACTTGAATGGAAAAATTAACTTCTCCATCAATAACCAAGTAAGCAACAGATAAAAGGATAAAGGGCAAAGACTGGATGTTGTACCCTGTCCAATATTAGAATTTGAAGAACAAAGGCTAGAAAAAGAAGGAAATAAAAATCAATCACCTCCCATCAGCCAAGGAATCAAAAGTGAAGGAAACAAGATGATGATTGGGATTGAGCTCGTCGGGCTCCAGCCGGATCGAATTCTTATGCAAATTCACATAGTTCTTGACGGTTGTCACCTTCTGATGCTTGGCATAAGAAGCCGGCTGCCTTGAAGGAGCCTTCATCCCATTCACAGAAGAGGAAGAGGAAGAGGAAGAGGAAGACCGCCACCCACTTCCTCGGTCAGCAGCATAATAAGAAGAAGAGGAAGGCCGAGGAAGGGGTGTGGGGAAAGGTTGGTGAGCATGGTAAGGAGTGGAGCCAAAAGAAACAAGATAAGTGGTTGGGCGAGGGCGAGGGCGTGGGGGTGGGGGTGGTGGTAGTGGTGATGGTGGTGGGGGAAGATTGGAGAGGCCCAAGTAGGATGGAGAAGGGAAGGAAGAGGGGTGGGGAGAAGTGGGATGGTGGTGGTGTCTTCTTCTCCTTGTGCTTGTGGACTGACCCATGATCCCTTCCCTCTGTACTCTTTATAATTCTTCTGCTTGACTTTAGTTTCTCAGAGTGTTTGGAACAGGAGGAGGAGTGCAGAGGGATGCAGGGGAGACTTCATTTGCTAGCTTAGGAAGGGAAGAACAGATGAAGTAGGGAAGACCTTTTGATGGTGATGTTTGGAACTAGGGACCAGAGAAGGGTGAAAGAAGAAACAAACTGGACTGGTTTAATATATGTTTTGATTGCCGGAGAGAATGGGATGAGCAACCACTAGCTTCTGAGTTGGAAACTTGGCTCGGAAAACCGAACCTCCGTCGTCTGTAAGGAGGCAAAAAAGAGTCTCCGTGCGCTTCGATCGGCCAATCTTTGTGCATGAAATGGTGCTGCCTAGACTTGCAAATGGACCAAAACTGTTCTATGAACAGCTCAGACTTAAAACAGTCTTTCATCAGGCACAAAAACGATAATAACAATAATAATAAAACCTTATCTTAAACTAAGTTGATATCGGCTATATAAATTTTTTTACTTTATTCTTCTTAATTTTGAATTTCACGTCAAACATCATTTCGAACAAGGTCAACTTGGCAAATGGATTGTTCCAGCCAACTTTGAACGTATGTTGCCAAGCTCAAGTCTTAGCTGCCAATCGTTTGCATTCCTATTAGCCATCGGTCTACTGTTCATTCTCATCCAGAAAAGCCTACTTCATGTTGATGGTTGGAATGTTGGTTATAATCTTTTACAAAAAGAAAATTCGAAACCATGATCTCAAATACTATGACCACACACATATATCCGTGCACTTGCCAGTATTTTGTGAAAAAAAAAAAAAAAGAGAGAGAAAACTATCCTCTTGTTCTTATGAAAAAAGAAGAAAAAAGGAAATTAGATTTTTTTTTTTAAACATTTTGAGACAAAAAATTCTCCACTCTTCCATCCTAATTTCCAAATTAAACCATGTCATTTTCAGCTTTAAATTTCTTTGCCAGGGTTTATGCCTTCACGCAACGTTGTTGAACGGCAATATGTCCACCTACTCAGCGATCCCGCTATGACGATCAAAGAGAAATAATAAATTATGATTAATAACTCGGCAAAGAACATCAGCTTGATGCATTAGTTGGAAGCTCCCATCAGAAAGCATGACATCATTGACCTGGATGTGTATCATTTTATTAAGCTGTAGCTATTCAAATCTTGCAGTGTATCTGAAGCAGAATGTCTAACTTCTAAGCCAATAGCTCTCTATGATAAATAATTTACATTTGCAATTGATCGCATTTATGTTCAATTAATATACAAGGGTTTTCTTGGGAAACACGAATGTGATACCCAAGTAAATTTGTCCGAACATTATGCGTGATAAAAAAATTTCTTGAAAGTTAGTTTCTAAAAAAATGAAAAAGATAGTTTATTTAGCCATAGAGAAGAGCAGTAAATATTTTTTTAGAGCAACTTTTATTTGGTTAGCCACCTATTTTTTCTATAAAGTGAGACAAGAATACCTCCTAAAAAGGCATGAAAGATTTTGATACCTGAAAAGGTGCATAAAGCAAACCCATGCTATGAATGTATTTTTAGATTAATGTATTTTTAGATATCTTTTTTCTCATATGTAAAAAAATTTTTTATAAGAAATTTACTTTCTCATCCATTCTTTTAAAATCTCCAACCAATCAAGCATCTAAAATTCTTGCCAACTAAATGTTGCATAAAAGAGGGGATTAGAAAGTAAACTTCTTATGGGAAGCTTTTTTTTCATATCAGCATGAGGAAGAAATAACAACATAAGATATGAAAAAGTGATTGAGGCTGAAAAGTCATTTAAAACACATTAATTCAAAAATACTCTTACTACATCAGCTCGCTCTATGCATCTTTTCATCCATAAACTTCAAAATTTTTCATTTCACATGCCTTCTCTGAAATATTAGTATCTTTTATCTCACTTTTCTGAAAAGTGGATGGTCAACCAAATACAATCTATTTGAAAAAATATGTTTCCCACCTCTCTTTCTCGCAGTGAATCAAACAATCCTTTTCATTTTCTTGAGAGCCTTATTTTTTCCCTAAGTATAACCTTTTCACGAATCTATTTTTTGGACATCTTCTTTTCATTTCTCAAACGAGGCTATAAAACTCCATCCTTTGCCATTTTAAGAAAGTAGAGACAAGTGTGATGCTTGGATGCATCTCTTGAGAACCCAATTTCTTCCTAATCTTTGTCATTTTCCACCGCTTTGAATCCCTCAAGTCGAAAAAGTTAAAGAGATTAGGTCTTAGAAATGAACCACAAAAAAAAAAAAAAAAAAAAAAAAAAAAAAAAAAAAGAAGAAGAAGAAGGAAGAAGAAGAAGGCTCAGATTTAAATAATGAAACCCCAGAGTCCTGCAAGATCAAAAGAATATTATCCATCAAAAATCCATGTGTTTTGAAGCAATCTCTTTGCAAATTTGCTCCGGTTCTCCCTAAAATGCCCTTATCCAAAATTTAGTAAAGACATAAACCTTTCTAGGTAATGCTCATTTTATGGTCCATGTTAATTCTTTTTTGAAAGCAGATACAAGAAGCATCACACAGTGCTAGTGTCATCCACTTTCAACCAGTGAAGCCATGGCTGCCAAACAGTCAGCAGTTCAAAATAAAGTTTTGATATGAATATGGTTCTGCAAACACAACAAAGGAAAAGTTACCCCACATTCATCATGCAGCAACAAGACCTCACATCAACATCAACCTTAACATCCTAACTCTTTGAACTTGCAAATATGATAATAATTTTAATATTACTAAGTTATAGTTTAATCGACGATGATAACTAAATAGTTGTTTGTCATATGAGGTCAGACAAAACCAGCGATAACAACAAAATTAATGTAGGTACTAGTTATGTAGTAATGATTGACAAGATAAGAACAAAGTTAATGTAAGCAAAGCTTAGGATACTATAAATATAATAAAACATTCCAATATCACAGGATGCTGCTGTGATGTAAGTGTGAAGTATTACCAGATGATGTGGAGCAATCTGGTGCCACTAAATTGAAAAATTCCAAGACCATATCACTAAAGCATGTGGATCACTTTTCGTATCTTATAATTGTCATATGGTCTCTTAATGTTTTAAGCTAATTGTTTTCCAAATCAAATATTTGTTAGTTCATTTTGACTTGGGTGCTGGGATTCTTTGAGAAGTAAGGTCCAGCTTAAAAGAAATCAGCAACAGTACACATCTTTAGAGTGCGGCTTCTGATGTCAAATTAGTTTACACAGTTAACATGTAAAATTTAAGCATTAAAAAATCCAATACAGGCCTGGGCTCAAACTGGAAGCTAACGAAGTGGCTCGCTACGGCTGTTCGATATCATCCGCCTCCATGGGGGAAGATTGAAGGTATCAGGGCTCTGATAATGTCTGAAGAATGCAAGAGAAAGTTTAAAGAGGTAAAAAAAGATTAGGACAATGAAAAGAGGGGTTTAAACTGTCACGAGGATGGGGAATAACCAGCAGAAAACTCTGTCTTTTTTTTTTTTTCTTCTTTTCTTGCGCGGCAGTTAGACTCCTTTCAAGTCAGCCTACACCTGCGGCGGTCGTGCGCAACTCTCTTGACAGCCTATAGCTCTCCCGAATCGCTGATAGTTAGAAAAACGCACCGAGGTACTACCAGTAGCCTCTCTCAAATGCTCGTTGAATCTAATAGTACAGGATACTATCAATAGCCTCCCCTTTCAGAACTATCCCTGAATGAGTACAATAGAAATCAAGAGATGCAAACTCACCCGGCCTCTCTTCTGGAGTGGATCTGCACGCCCAAATCCAACACCGCACACCCAGATCTGTGATGCCTTAACACACCAAGCATCAATGCACAAACACAGCATATACGAGAAAACTTCCTAACTCACTTTATTTTCTCAAAGTAGGAATATAAGGCCATACAAATAGTATGACACAACACTCAATGGTTGCCTCACAACCCTATCCACAAGCACTCAAGAAAGCCCTTCTTTCCCCCTACCGGAACTCAACTCCAGTACAAGATGGCGTCTTCTCTCCTAGCGTGCCTGCGGCCTTCTCTTCGTTGAGGTTCCTTCCAACTTTCAAGTGGATGACGATGGATGGATAATCGGTGCATCACCTAGAAGCCCTCTTATGTAGAGCCGCGTCCTCCCCTTGAATCACGCCTAAATCCCAACCAAACGAAGAGATAATATCGCGCTAATCCTTATTTGGTTGATTTGAATCTTCGCAAATCATGTGCGCGCGGCACTATCCGCCCTGCTCGGTCCGCCCCGATTCTTCTGACGGATATCTCGCACCGCCCGCTCAACCATCGCGCCGCGATCTTCGGGTTCGTGGCGTGCCCATGCGCCGTGAATCTTACCAAATTGGCTTTGGAAACGTGACAATCCTCCCCCACCTGAAAACGTCGACGCCCTCGTCGAGTTGCTCTCCAAGTAGGCCTTGATCACGTCCTCAAATCGCCATAGCTTCTCTGCCCGGATCCATGTAGCATCAAAAACTTCCTCCCCTTTTCACTGAATTAAAAATTCAGTGTACTTTTTCCTTCTGGTTTTCACCTTCCTGTAGGCTAAGACCCTTTCCACCTCCTTGTGTAACTCCTCTTGGACCACCGAAAACACCCGCTTCGACCCTTGTTGTCTCCCCTCATTCGAGTCTTCATGATATGGTTTGAGAAAACTTACATGAAAGGTCGGATGAATTCGAAGTCAATCTGGTAACGCGAGCTGGTAAGCCATAGTGCCGACCCTCTTTACCACCTTAAAGGATCCGTTAAACTTCAGCATCAACCCTTTGTGGCCCTCCTCCAAATGTGGGGTGTGATCTGCAGCATCACTAAGTCCCTAACATCGAACTCTAAGGGATGCCTCTGCAAGTCGGCTTGCTCCTTCATTCGCCATGCCGCCTTGGCGAGGCTGTCTCGCTCCGTTGCCCACAGCTCGGACTTGTCCCATGCAAACCTGTGTGCCATGGGATAGCTCCCCTGGTCCTGCTGCGTGACTTCCACCGGCAATGAGTTGGAACCCTAAGCACACCTTCGCTGGGCTAAAGGTTATTGCTGAAGATCGGTGTAGGTTGTAGGAAAACTGTGCCACATCCAGCAACTCTAACCAGTTGCGCTGACTTGCGGTGACAAAGTGCCGCAGGTACTCCTCCAATAATGCATTCACTCATTCGGTTTGGCCATCTGTTTAAGGATGGTAGGTGGTGGAAAACTTCAACTCGGACCCCATAAGTTGAAACAAGGTCGTCTAGAACTTGCCTGTGAACCGCCCATCTCGATTGCTGACTATGTTGACCGGTATTTCAAAGACCTTCACCACGCTTGCAAAGAAGAGAGATGCCGCTTGCTCGGCAGTGCAGGTGTGTGGCGTGGCCATGAACACCACGTACTTGAAAAATATGTCAACTACCACAAAGATGGTGTTCATCCCACTCACCTTCGGGAAGCCTGTAATAAAGTCCATGGAAATGGATGCCCAAGGCTTCTTCGGAGTTGGTAAAGGCTGAAGTAGACCTGCTTGCTTCCGTCGTTTGGTTTTGTCTATTTGACAAACCATGCACATCCGAACGTACGTCTCAATATCCTCCCGCATCTTCGGCCAATAGTAGCTTCGGAAGATCAGAGTGAACATTCTCTCCACACCAGGATGTCCAGCCCATCTGGAGTCATGGGTCTCTTTCAGCAACTCTCTCCGCAGCTTCACATTCTGCGGTATGACCATCCTACTGCCCATCGTGAACAATAGATCCCCTTATATCCAAAATCGCCTCACTAGGCTGCTCACCATGTTCGCCTTCAACTTGGCATAACTGGGATCAACCTTAGTCGCTTGGCATACCCGCTTTGGGAAAGATGACTGTAGGGTCATCAGTACTGCGACGTACTCTTGGACCTCCTTCCGATTGAGTGCGTCCGCCACCTGATTCTGTCTTCCTGATCGGTGTACCCAAGTAAAGTCAAATTCGGCCAAGAATTCTTACCATCCTGCTTGCTTTGGTATGAGCTTTTTCTGGGTTTTGAAGTATGTGTTGGCCACATTGTCAGTGACGATGGTAAACTTCGTCCCAAGCAAGTAATGTCACCACGCATCCAAGCAATGAATGACAGCCATCATCTCCTTCTTATGGACTGAATATCTCTGCTCAGCATCCTTGAATTTGCGACTCTCGTAGGCCACTGGATGCCCTATCTGCACTAAGACTCCTCCTAGGGCTCGGTCAGATGCATCTGTATGTACTTCAAAAAGATGATCGAAGTTGGATAGCTGAAGAACTAGCTTGGATGACACCGCCATTTTCAGCTCATTGAAGGCTTCCTGACAAGACTCGAACCATTCCCACCGTTAGTCCTTCTTCAGCAGATCTGTCAGTGAGCTGACTCTCGCAGAATATCCCTGAATAAACCTCTGATAATAGTTAGCTAAACCAAGAAAAGATCTCAGTTCGGTCACCTTGGTGGGAGTCGGCCACTTTCGGATCACCTAGACCTTCCTTTTGTCCATCCGAATCTTCCCCTGGCCGACCTAGTGCCCTAAGAAGAGAATCTCCTAGCGGCAAAATTCACACTTTTCTTTTTTCACGAAGAGCTTGTGCTCCCTCAACCGTGAGAGAACACACCGCAAGTAGTCGACATATGGGCTAACATCTTGCTGTAGACCACTATGTCATCAAGGTAGATGACCACAAACTCATCCAGGAAGTCGTAAAGAACGTTCGTCATCAAATTGCAGAAAGTGGCTGGTGCATTTGTGAGACCAAATGCCATGACAAGAAACTCAAATGATCAATACCTCATCACGCACATCGTTTTGGACTCATCTCCGGCTGCAATCCTCACCTGCCAGTATCCGGAGCGTAGGTCAAGTTTGGTGAAGAACTTGGCCTTAGCCAGCCGATTAAACAACTCTGCTGCATTGGGTACCAGGTACTTATTATTCATGGTGACCTTGTTCAATGCCCGGTAGTCGACGCACATCCTCAACGAACCATCTTGTTTCCTCTGAAACAAAACTGGCACACTATAAGGAGCCTTCGAGTGTTGGATCAGACTCGAAGCCAGCAGTTCATCCAATTGCTTGTGTAGCTCAGCCAACTCTGAGGGTGACATTTGGTAGGGCGCCTTGGCGGGTGGTCGCGTCCCCAGCTCCAACTCGATGCGGTGGTTAATTTCTCTTCGGGGCGGAAGCTCCCTAGGAAGCTTCGGTGGTATGATGTCTGCATACTCTTGCAACACCTCCCTAATCTCGTCTTGCACTTCCGCCACCACATCTGGCTGGACTTGAACCAGGGCAACCACATAAGTGGTAAGCCCTTTCTTCACACCTCGGCTCACCTGTTTGGGCATGAGCGTTGACTCCTCCTTTCTTGCGCCTTGACTTCCTCCAACTATTGGAATGAAATACGGGCTCTTTTCATCCCCGATCAGCACGCCTCGAAGGTAAGGCATGATCATGACCTTAGCACTTAGGAAGAACTCAATGCCAAGAATCATCTTGAAATCATCAAGAGGGATTACCATTAGGCTGCACGAACCCAACCATGATCCCACTTGAACCGTGGCTTCTGCCAAGCCATGGATCCGCTTTGCCTTGGAGTTAACGGCTTTGATCAGATTGGTGCTATCAACTATTTGCAACCCCAACTCATCCGCCTGTTGTTGCGCCATGAGATTGTTGGTTGCGCCTATATCGAGCATGGCCTTCACCTCATGGCCATTGATACAGACCATCACGTACATAAGCTCCCTGCAGGGTTGGGGCTTCTTCATGGAAAGGGCATTCAATAACTATAGTGGGGGCTTCTCCTTCTTGGGGCATTCCCTTGCCCAGTGGGGACCTCCGCAAATGAAATATCCTCCATATATCACTTGCTTCTTCTTTGAACTAGGTGCAACACGGGTTGACGCTTCCTTCTTTTGAGTTGTCACCTTCTCCTTCCCACCCTTGGAAGAAAAGGGCTCGCTCGCCTCGGCCTTCTTCCGCTCATCATGAAAGTGTGGGGGATTAACCCTGAAGTTGGTGAGGCCCTCTGTTGCTGTCATTGCCGAAGGGACGTCCTTGACTCCTTATCTTCGGAGTTTTGTCTGTGCCTAGACTTGCAACCCGGACATGAAATTGAAAAGCTTATCCTCCTCAAACATGTTGCGGATGTCTAGGAGGAGAGAGCTAAACTCCTTGACGTATTCTCTTACAGACCCCGTCTGCCTGAGTTTCTTCAAAGACTCTCTTGCCACCCAAGAAGTATTGTGCGATAGGAACTGCTCCTTCAGTTCCCTCTTCATCATCTCCCAATATGTGATCTTTGGACACTCGGCGTTGTGGTCATCCGTCACCTTCGTGCACCATTACAACTAGGTATCTCCAGACAAGAACATGCTGGCTAGGTTCACGTGCTCCAGATCTGAGATTTTGGCGGCCTTGAAGTACTGCTTCATGTCCCAGACAAAGTTTTCCAGTTTTTTGATGTTTCGGATGCCATTGAACTGCTTTGGCTCAGAGACTCGCACCTTCTGTAGGGGCGTCTGCTCAGCAAGGTGTTGGCGGCTGAAGCTCCACTTCACAAAGGCGAGCTTTTCCTCCAGTGCCGAGACCTTGGCCGCCACCTTTTCCAATGCCCAAACTTTGGTAGCCAACTCTTTCAGTAGATTGGACTGCGCCACCCTTTGCGCATCCAATCGATCCTCCAAGTCACTCCTCGACTCGGTGAGATTTTGATGAAGATCAGTGATTCGCTTCGCATTTTCCATTCTAATGAAGATCAGTGATTCGCATTCAATCACTTTAGAGCCGACTACTGTGGCAAACACAGTGAGTCTGCCTGTGTTAGTCAGCTTTAGAGCCGACTAACTTGGCCTGAGATAGAAAAAATCCCAGGTTAGTCGGCTCTGAAGCCGACTAACACCCTGGGATGTTCTGTAACGGTTAGTTCTGACATTCCAACGGTCGAAAATGGCTATTTCAACGATCCAATCCTTCAACAAACTATAAATACAAGTTAATGGGATGGATTATCAAGGGATTAAGTGGATTTTTGAAGGACTACAAGTGAGAAAAAGTGGAAAATATCAAGTTAAAAATTCAGAGAGATTTCAGCCTGTTCTATTTTGAAAAGTTCCTGATTGCCGAAGTTTGAAAATTTATTGAAGCCTCTTCAAAGCTCCCACCAACCACTCTAGAAGCTCCATCAAGTGCTCTTAACTCAAGCATTCAAAGAAGTGAAGCTCATTTAAGGGAGAAAAGCTTCAAAATCTGTAAAGTACCATTATTGCTTTTATTTACTCATTGAGGAGCTGTGCTTTCTGAAATTGTTCTTTTCTTGTATCCTGTTGAGTTTCAACTTGGTTGAAACTTATGTAGGGTGTGTCAAACTCATAATTGGTGAGTTGTAAAGGCTCCCTTGTGCCTGAAAACAAGAAGCTAGCTGAGTTAGCTAGGTTGTAATCGTTGAAAAAATGATTAGTGGAGAAAATTTTCAAGAGGTTCTTAGGGAGTGGATGTAGGTGCAAGGGTTAGCACCGAACCACTATAAATCTTTGTATTTGTGTGTGTGCTTACTGTTAATATCGTGGTTTGTTCTTATTTTGACACTTCACTCTCACACAATTTCATTATTTTACAAATATTGCACATTCTTGTTAAAAAATTTTAAAGAGCCTAATTCACCCCCCCTCTTGGGTTGCTTAGCTGGGCAACAAATGGTATCAGAGCAGGTGCTCTTGCTTGCATTTGTCTTAACCGACAAAGAGTTTAAGATCTATGGCAGCCCAAATAGGTTCCTTGTTGACTGAAGGTCAGTCCACAAACAAACCCCCTTT
Source organism: Metroxylon sagu (assembly GCA_017589505.3). Lineage (NCBI taxonomy): Eukaryota > Viridiplantae > Streptophyta > Magnoliopsida > Arecales > Arecaceae > Metroxylon > Metroxylon sagu. The sequence continues at coordinate 2,817,606 of JACVBY030000656.1, forward strand.
ATTCAATGGCATAAATTATACATATTAAAAGGCTAGGATGAAAATTTTTATTCAAGCACTTAACTATGATCTTTGGAGTATCATAGTTAATGGCCCTCATACACCCATTCTTAGAACAAATGGTCTTGATGTTCTCAAACTGGAAGCAGATTGGGATGAGCATGACAAGAAAATGGCACAGCTGAATGCTAAGGCCATGAATGTCTTATATTGTTCTCTTGATGCAAATGAGTTTAATTGAATATCTACTTGTATATCTATTAAAGAGATTTGGGATAGACTTGAAGTCACCCATGAAGGTACTAATCAAGTGAAAGATCTAAAATCAATATGCTTGTACATAAATATAAACTGTTTAAAATAGAACCAAATGAATCCATTACTGATATGTTTACTAGATTTACTGATATTGTGAATGGCCTTAAAAGCCTTGGAAAATCTTACACTAACAGTAATCTTGTGAAAAAAATCCTGAGATCTTTACCCAGGTTATGGGAAGCCAAGATGACTGTCATTCAGGAGGCAAAAGACCTCAATATCCTTCCTCTAGAAGAGCTCATGGGATCGCTAATGACACATGAAATTCAAGTCAAGCAACATCTAGATGAGGAGGAGACCAAAAAGAGGAGAACCATAGCCCTGAAATGCTCAGATCAAAGGGAAGAGTGTGATGAATCCTCTGAAGAAAGTGAAGGGATTATGAGCTTGCTCTCATTACAAGAAAATTCAGAAGATTTACGAAGAAAAAGAAATAAGGAGTGAAGAGAAGGCCACTGCTGAAAGGAGATTTCAGCAAAGAGAAGGAAAAAGAGCAGCCTCTCATATGCTGAGTGTAAGAAGCCAGGATACTTCAAGGCTGACTATCCACAACTAAAGAAAGGTCTCAAAAATGCTAAAAGGAAAGCCTTGATGGCAACCTGGAGTAACAGCGAAGATACAAGTTCAGATGATGAGAAGCAAGAAATTGCAAACTTGTGTTTCATGGCATGTGAAAAAGAGGTAAATCTAACTCTCAAACTGAATTTACATTTGATGAGTTGCAAGATGCATTTTATGATTTACTTGCTGAATTCAAAAAGTTGGGCACCAAAAATAAAGATTTGAAAAATCAAGTCCAAAAATTGGTTTTTGAAAAAGAAAAGCTTTCAAATGAAAAATCTGTTTTAACCCAGGAAAATCAAAATTTAAAAAATGAAGTAAATAAACTGAAGCCCATTGTTGACAAGTTTACTTTAAGTTCTACAAAATTATAAATGATTCTTGATAATCAAAGGGTTGTTTTCAATAAAGCTGGATTAGGCTATAATCCCTTAAAGAAGCAGAAGTTTTTAAAAAATATTTTTTTCCCCAAACAACTTGCCAAAAATTACTTATTTCAAATGTGGTAAACCAGGACATAAAACCTATGCATGTTACTCTCATATCAATAAGAACATTAAGAAGATTTGGGTTCCTAAAGGAACCATTCATGCTAACCCCAAAGGACCCAAGAAAACTTGGGTACCTAAAAACATAACTTGATCTTGTGGTTGTAGGTGTGTCTTGTGACCCGAAATGCAAAAAGAAGATGGCACTTGAATAGTGGGTGCTCAAGACACATGACGGGTGATAAATCTCAATTCATCACTTTAGAAGCTAAGGATGGAAGAGTGGTTACTTTTGGAGACAATGCTCAAGGAAGGATCATTGGCATTGGTAAAATTGATATCATTTCTCATACCTTTATAGATAATTTACTTCTTATTGATGGATTAAAGCATAATTTGTTAAGTATTAATCAATTATGTAATAAAGGTTTTATAGTCATCTTTGAATCATCTGTTTGCATGGTTATAAATCCTGCTGATAATAGCATGAAATTTATTGTCATAGGCATGGAAATGTTTATATTATAGATCTAAATGAGCTAAATGACCAAAATATGGAATGTCTAATTACCATGAATTCTAAGTTTAATGAATCTAGCTGGTTGTGGCATCATAGACTTGCTCATATTAGCATGGATTTGCTTTCCAAACTAATCAAAAGAGATTTAGTTAATGGTTTGTCAAAATTAAGTTTTAAAAAGGATAAAATTTGTGATGCCTGCCAATTTGGAAAACAAATTAAAGTTTTCATCAAATATAAAAATGTGGTTTCAACTTTTAGGCCTTTGAAACTTTTGCACATGGATTTATTTAGACCAACTAGAACCACAAGTCTAGGTGATAAACGTTTTGGCTTTATAATTATAGATGATTTCTCACGTTTTACATGGATTTTATTTTTAGCAAGCAAAGATGAAATATTTTTTGCATTTTTGAAGTTTTTCAAAAAAATTATAAATGAAAAAGGTCTTCAAGTTTCATCTATTCGTAGTGATCATGGAAAAGAGTTTGAAAATCAAAATTTTGAAAGTTTTTGCAATGAAAAAGGAATTGGCCATAATTTTTCTGCACCTAGAACCCCTCAACAAAATGGAGCAGTTGAAAGAAAAAATAGGACTCTTGTAAAAATGGCCCGAACCATGCTGTGTAAAAGCAATCTCCCAAAATGCTTTTGAGCTGAAGCAACTAATACAACATGCTATATTTTGAACCAAGCTTTGATTAGACCAATTTTGAAAAAGACCCCCTATGAACTTTGGAAAGGTAGAAAACCAAACATAGGTTATTTTCATGTTTTTGGATGTCGATGTTTTATCTTGGATAATGAAAAATCTAATCTTGATAAATTTGATGCCAAATCTGATGAGAAAATTTTTCTTGGCTACTCTACTAATAGCAAAGCTTATAGAGTATTTAATAAGAAAACCTTAGTGGTAGAAGAATCAATTCATGTAGTATTTGATGAAACTAATGAACTTCTATCAAGGAAGAAGGATGTAGTTGATGATGCAGGATTACTTGAAGAGAAACTACAAGACATCACACTAAAGGAGAAAGAAAGCTCAAATGAATAAATTAATTAAGAAGATAGCATTGAATCACTCCAACAAGCTGAACCTCAAGGTACACAAGAATTAGAAAAAGAATGAAGGTATGTCCACAATCACCCCAAAAAACTCATCATTGGTAGTTCATCACAAGGGGTAAGAACTAGATCTTCATATAGAGATGCATGCAATCATTTAGCTTTTGTTTCATAAATTGAACCTAAATGTTTTGATGAAGCTAAAGATGACCCTGATTGGATAAATGCAATGCATGAAGAATTAAATCAGTTTGAAAGAAATAATGTATGGACCTTAGTTAATAGACCAATAGATCACCTCATAATTGACACTAAATGGGTTTTCAAAAATAAATTGGATGAGCATGAAAACATCATTAGGAATAAAGCAAGATTGGTAGCTAAAGTTTATAATCAAGAAGAAGGCATTGATTTTGATGAAACCTTTGCTCCAGTTGCTAGGTTAGAAGCCATTAGATTATTACTTGCTTTTGCATGTTTCATGAACTTCAAATTATTTCAAATGGATGTTAAGAGTACCTTTTTAAATGGATATATTGCTGAAGAAGTTTATGTAGAACAACCATCCGGTTTTGAAAATCATGAACATCCAAACCATGTGTTTAAATTAAACAAAGCTTTGTATGGTTTAAAACAAGCACCCCGGGCATGGTATGATAGATTAAGCAAGTTCTTGATAAGTAATAATTTTATTAGAGGAAATGTAGACATTACATTATTTATAAAAAGAGAAAGTGATGATATGCTCATCGTGCAAATTTATATAGATGACATCATTTTTGGTGCTACTAATGAAATCTTGTGTCAAGACTTTGCTAAGCTCATGCATGGAGAGTTTGAAATGAGCATGATGGAAGAACTCAACTATTTTCTTGGACTCCAAATTAAGCAAGCTAAAAATGAAATCTTCATTAGCGAAAGCAAGTATACAAGAGAAATTCTGAAGAAGTTTGGCATGGAGAATTCCAAATGTGCCAGTACCCCTATGAGCTCATCATGCAAACTTGATATGAATGATAGTAGTAAAAATGTAGATTTAAAGCTTTATAGAGGCATATTGCCTAGCTAAGCAACCCAAGAGGGGGTGAATTGGGTTCCTTTTATAATTTTAAACAATGATGTGCAATGCTTGAAAAGATATAGGTGTGAGTGTAAGTGCAGTGACAAAATTGAAACACACAGCAAGAATAGTGAAAGGCACACACAAACACAAAGGTTTATAATGGTTCGGTGCTAACCCTTGCACCTACATCCACTCCCCAAGAATCCCTTGAAAATTTTCACCACTAATCGTTCTCCGACGATTACAACCTAGCTTACTTAGCTAGCTTCTTGTTTCCAGGCACAAGGGAGCCTTTACAACCACCAATTAAGGGTTTGGCACATCCCTCACAAGTTTCAACCAAGTTGAAACTCAACAAGATGCAATAAGAAATAATCTCAGCAAGAATAGCTCCTTAATGAGCAAATAAATACAATAAAGAGCACTTTACAGATTTGAAGCCTTTTTCCCATGAATTAGCTTCTTTTCTTTGAATGCTTTGAGTTAAGAGCACTTGATGAAGCTTCAGGAGTGGTTGGTAGGAGCTTTGAATGGGCTTCAATGGATTTTCAAACTTCGGCTACAGTGATTTTTGAAAACTGGAGCAGGCCGAATTTTCTTTGAATTTGGCTTGATAAATCTCTCTTTTTCACACTTATAATCCTTCAAAAATCCACTTCACTTCTTTCTAATCCATCCCATTAACTTGTATTTATAATTAGTTGAGGGATTGGATCGTTGGAATGGCCGTTTCCGAACGTTGGAATGTCAGAACTAGCCGTTGGGCAAGTTCACAGGGCGTTAATCGGCTCCAGAGCTGACTAACCTTGTGCCAGACCACTGTGTGGTCACTAGTTGATTTTCTATCAATTTTACAACCAGCAAAATCAGAGTCTGAGTAACCAATTAGATTAACAGTGGATTACTTAGCATACCAAAGACCAAGATTTTTAATACCATTTAAATATCTTAAGATTCTTTTCACAGCATTTAAATGTGTTTTCTAGGATTAACTTGAAATCTAGCACACATGCATACACTGAATAAAATATCAGACCTACTAGCAGTTAGATATAAAAGTGATCCTATCATGCCTCTAGAAAGCTTTAAATCTACTGATTTACTATTATCATTCAAATTAAGTTTGCAAGATGAGCTCATAGGGGTACCGGCACATTTAGAATTCTCCATACCAAATTTCTTCAGAATTTCTCTTGTATATTTGCTTTGGCTAATGAAGATTCCTTCTACATTTTGCTTTATTTGAGGTCCGAGAAAATAGTTGAGTTTATCCATCATGCTCATCTCGAACTCTCCCTGCATGAGCTTAGCAAAATCTTGGCACAAAATTTCATTAGTAGCACCGAAAATGATGTCATCCACATAAATTTGCACAATAAGCATATCATCATTTTTTCTTTTTATAAATAATATAGTGTCCACATTTCCTCTAATGAAATTGTTGCTTATCAAGAATTTGCTTAATCTATCATACCATGCCCGGGATGCTTGTTTCAAACCATATAAAGCTTTGTTCAACTTAAACACATAGTTTAGATGTTCATTATTTTCAAAATCGGATGGTCGTTTTACATATACTTCCTCAGCAATATATCCATTTAAGAAAGCACTTTTAACATCTATTTGAAATAATTTGAAGTTCATGAAGCATGCAAAAGCAAGTAATAATCTGATAGCTTTCAGTCTTGCAACAGGAGCAAAGGTTTCATCAAAATCAATGCCTTCTTCCTGATTATAACCTTTAGCTACCAATCTTGTTTTATTTCTAATTATGTTTCCATACTCATCCAATTTATTTCTGAAAACCCATTTAGTGCCAATTATGAGATAATCTATTGGTCTATCAACTAGGATCCATACATTGTTTCTTTCAAATTGATTTAATTCTTTATGCATTGCATTTATCCAATCAGGATCATTTTTAGCATCATCAAAACATTTTGGTTCAATTTGTGAAACAAATGCTAAATGATTACATGCATCTTTATATGAGGACCTAGTTCTTACTCCTTGAGATGGGCTACCAATAATAAGTTCTTTAGGGTGATTGTGGACATACCTCCACTCCTTTTCCAAATCATGTATACCTTGAGGTTCAGCTCATTGGAGTGTTTCAATGCTATCTTCCTGATTACTTTGTTCATTTGATCCTTCTTTCTCCTTTAGAGTAATGTCTTGCATTCCTTCTTCAAGTAGACCTGCATCATCAACTATATCCTTCTTCCTTGATGGAAGTTCATTAGTTTCATCAAATACTACATGAATAGATTCTTCTACCACTAATGTTTTCTTATTAAATACTCTATAAGCTCTACTATTGGTTGAATATGAAAGAAAAATTCCTTCATCAGATTTTGCATCAAATTTATCAAGATTTGTTTTGCCATTATCTAGAATAAAACATTTACATCCAAAAACATGAAAATATCTAATGTTTGGTTTTCTACCTTTCCAAAGTTCATATGGGGTCTTTTTCAAAATAGGTCTTATTAGAGCTCGATTCAAAACATAACATGCTGTATTGATTGCTTCAGCCCAAAAGTATTTTGGAAGATTGCTTTCACACAACATGGTTCGGGCCATTTCTTCAAGGGTTCTATTTTTCCTTTCAACTACACCATTTTGTTGAGGGGTTCTAAGTGCAGAAAAGTTATGGTTAATTCCTTTTTCATTACAAAAACTTTCAAAATGATAATTTTCAAATTCTTTTCCATGATCACTTCGAATAGATGCAACTTGAAGACCTTTTTTATTAGTTGCTTTTCTGAAGAATTTTAGAAATGCAGAAAAAGCTTCATCTTTGCTTGCTAAGAATAAAACCCAAATAAAATGAGAGAAATCATCAATGATTATAAAATCATAACGTTTGCCACCTAGACTTGTGGTTCTAGTTGGTCCAAATAAATCCATATGAAAAAGTTTCAAGGGCCTAGAAGTTGAAACCACATTTTTGGATTTGAATAAAACTCTAATTTGTTTTTCAAACTGACATGCATCACAAATTATCTTTTTCAAAACTTAATTTTGACAAACCATTTACTAAATCTCTTTTAATTAGTTTGGAAAGCAAATCCATGCTAATATGAGCAAGTCTACGATGCCATAACCAGTTAGAATCATTAAATTTAGAATTCATGGTAACTAGACATTCAACATTTTGATCATTAAGCTCATTTAGATCTACCATATAAACATTTCCATACCTATGACCAATAAATTTCATGCTATCATCAGCAGGATTAGTAACCATACAAACAGATGATTCAAAAATGACTTTAAAACCTTTATCACATAATTGACTAATGCTTAACAAATTATGCTTTAATCCATCAACAAGAACATTTTCAATAAAAGTATGGGAAGTGATACCAATTTTGCCAATGCCAATGATCCTTCCTTGAGCATTGTCTCCAAAAGTAACCACTCCTCCATCCTTAGCTTCCAAAGTAATGAATTGAGATTCATCACCCGTCATGTGTCTTGAGCACCCACTATCCAAGTACCATCTTCTTTTTGCATTTCGGGACACATGACACATCTGCAACCACAATATCAAGTTATATTCTTAGGTACCCAAGTTTTCTTAGATCCTTTGGGGTTAGCATGAATGGTTCCTTTAGGAATCCAAATCTTCTTGATATTCTTGTTGATATGAGAGTTACATGCATAGGCTTTATGTCCTGATTTTCTACATTTGAAACAAGTAATTTTTGAAAAGTTGTTTGGTGGGACAAAAATATTTTTCAAAAATTTCTGCTTCTTTAAAGAATTATAACCTAGTCCAGCTTTATTAAAAATAGCCCTTTGGTTGTCAGGAATCATTTGCAACTTTATGGAACTTAAAGTAAATTTGTCCACAATGGGTTTCAGTTTGTTAACTTCATTTTTCAAATTCAGATTTTTTTGGCTTAAAACAGAATTCTCATTTGAAAATTTTTCTTTTTCAAAAATCAATTTTTGAACTTGATTTTTCAAATCTTTGTTTTTGCTGCCTAACTTTTTGAATTCAGCAAGTAAATTATAAAAAGCATCTTGCAATTCATCAAATGTAAATTCAGTTTGAGAGTTAGGTATTACCTCTTCTACACAAGCCATGAGGCACAAGTTTACTGTTTCTTATTTCTCATCCTTTGAACTTGTGTCATCATTAGCACTCCAAGTTGCCATCAATGCTTTCTTCTTAGCCTTTTTGAGACCTTTCTTTAATTATGGACAGTCAGCCTTGAAATGTTCAGGCTTCTTGCATTCATAGCATGTGAGAGGCTGCTCCTTATCCTTTTCTTTGCTGAAGTCTCCTTTCAGCAATGGCCTTCTCTTCACTCCTTGTTTCTTCTTCCTTATGAATCTTCTAAATTTTCTTGTGATGAGAGCAAGCTCATCATCCCCTTCACTCTCTTCTGAAGATTCATCACATTCATCCTTTTGATCTGAACACTTTAAGGCCATGGTTCTTCTCTTCTTGGACTCCTCCTCATCAAGATGTTGTTTGGCTTGAATTTCATGGGTCATCAGTAATCCCATGAGCTCTTATAGAGGAAGGATGTTAAGGTCTTTTGCCTCTTGAATTGCAGTCATCTTGGCTTCCCATGACCTAGGTAAAGATCTCAAAATTTTTCTCACTAGATCACTGTTAGTATAAGACTTTCCAAGGCTTTTAAGGCCATTCACAATATCAGTAAATCTAGTGAACATATCAGCAATGCATTCATTTGGCTCCATTTTAAACAGTTTATATCTATGTACAAGCATGTTGATTTTGGATTCTTTCACTTGATTTGTGCCTTCATGGGTGACCTCAAGTCTATCCCAAATTTCTTTGGCAGAAATACAAGTGAAAATTCTATTAAATTCATTTGCATCAAGTGAACAATATAAAACATTCATAGCTTTAGCATTCAGCTGAGCCATTTTCTTATCATGCTCATCCCAATCCGCTTCCAGTTTGGGTATTTCAAGACCATTTGTTCTAAGAATGGGTGTATGAGAGCCATTGACAATGATACTCTATAGATCATAGTCAAGTGCTTGAATGAAAATTTTCATCATAGCCTTCCAATAAGTGTAATTTGTGCCATTGAATAAGGGTGGTCTGTTTGTGGACTGTCCCTCAATCAACAAGGAACTCATTTGGGCTGCCATAGATCTTGGACTCTTTGTCGGTTAAGACAAATGCAAGCAAGAGAACCAATGCTCTGATACCACTTGTTGCTCAGCTAAGCAACCCAAGAGGGGGGGTGAATTGGGTTCCTTTTATAATTTTAAACAATGATGTGCAATGCTTGAAAAGATATAGGTGTGAGTGTAAGTGCAGTGACAAAATTGAAACACACAGTAAGAACAGTGGAAGGCACACACAAACACAAAGGTTTATAGTGGTTCAGTGCTAACCCTTGCACCTACATCCACTCCCCAAGAATCCCTTGGGAATTTTCACCATTAATCGTTCTCCAACGATTACAACCTAGCTTACTTAGCTAGCTTCTTATTTTCAGGCACAAGGGAGCCTTTACAAACACCAATTAAGGGTTTGGCACACCCCTCACAAGTTTCAACCAAGTTGAAACTCAACAAGATACAATAAGAAATAATCTCAGCAAGAATAGCTCCTTAATGAGCAAATAAATACAATAAAAAGCACTTTACAGATTTGAAGCCTTTTTCTCTTGAATGAGCTTCTCTTCTTTGAATGCTTTGAGTTAAGAGCACTTGATGAAGCTTCGAGTGGTTGGTGGGAGCTTTGAATGGGCTTCAATGGATTTTCAAACTTCAGCTACAGTGATTTTTGAAAACTAGAGCAGGCTAAATTTTCTTTGGATTTGGCTTGATAAATCTCTCTTTTTCACACTTGTAATCCTTCAAAAATCCACTTCACTTCTTTCTAATCCATCCCATTAACTTGTATATATAGTTAGTTAAGGGATTGAACAATTGGAATGGCCGTTTTCGAACGTTGGAATGTCAGAACTAGCCGTTGGGCAAGTTCACAGGGCGTTAATCGGCTCCAGAGCCGACTAACCTGGGATTTTTCTCATCCCAGGCTGAGTTAGTCGGCTCTAGAGCCGACTAACACCACAGTAGTCGGCTCTAGAACCGACTAACGTGGGTAAACCCACTGTAAGTCCCACAGTAGTCGGCTCTAAAGCCGACAACCTTGTGCCAGACCACTGTGTGGTCACAGTAGTCGGCTCTGGAGCCAACTAACACATAATTTTTCTCTATAAAAACTTCTGTGACACATTTTTGACTTGATAACTTACATGTGAGTCGGCCAAGGGCTTCATTCTTCCATTCCAAGTTGCCGTGGAAGTTGACCAAAGTCTCCAAAACTTGAAAAATTGCTCCACGAACTTGGAAAACCATTGAATTTTGAACTTTCTACACTTGGTAATTTTGTCAAAGATCTGAGTTTTACTTAATCTGACCTTGAGTCCTTCTCAGATACTGGGATTCTCTCTCTTGAACCACATACTGATTTTGACGTTTGGAATCCGTTTAGATATTCTTGATAACTCTTGTATACCTGCAAGTCATATTGATCTACACCAAAATCATCAGTAACCTACTTAATTATTTTGTGACCATCAAAATCAATGCAGGGTCAATAAGGTATGATAGGTTCTCTTTTATATTTAACTGCCAGTAGACCAGATATTTTATTTAGTGTATGCATGTGTGTAAGATTTCAAGCAAATCCTAAAGAAGCACATTTAAATGCTGTAAAAAGAATCTTAAGATATTTAAATGGAACTAAAAATCTTGGTCTTTGGTATGCTAAACAATCCTCTATTGATTTGATTGGTTATTCAGACTCTGATTTTACTGGTTGTAAAATTGACAGAAAATCAACTAGTGGAACTTGCTAATTTCTAGGAGTTAACTTAATTTTCTGGTTTAGCAAGAAACAAACTTCAGTAGCTTTGTCTACAGCTGAGGCTGAATACATAGCTGCTAGAAGTTGTTGTGCTCAAATTTTATGGATTAAGCAACAACTAAAAAATTATGGCATCAAACTTAAAGACATTCCCATAAAATGTGATAATACTAGTACCATTAATTTAACTAAAAATCCAATTCAACACTTTAGGACTAAGCACATTGAAATTATACATCATTTTATTAGAGATCATATTCAAAATAGAGATATAATTCTTGAATTTGTTAGTACTGACAAGCAATTAACTGATATTTTCATAAAACCCCTTGATGAAAACAGATTTTATGAAATTAGAAGAGAACTTGGTATGTTTAACCCCCTGATAAAATGAGTCAGCTAGATAGATTGATTTTTTAAATTTTTTTTGGACATGCTTTTAATGATAAAAAATCATGATAATTGTCCAACTGACCCCTCTAGATAATCCCATAACATGCGTAGCTTATAAAAATCTTTTTGGATGAAATTTTTTGGACTTTCTAGTCAACTAACATAGAGTTAGTCGGCATGGATGCCGACTAACTCCAAGAAACTCTTGGCCTTTAAAAGGGACCAAGTGTCTCTTGGTCTCCCACCTCCTCATTTCCTCCCCATCTTCTCCAAACTCTTCCCCCAAACCAAGTTCCCTCAAAATCCCTCCCTCCACCCTCTCTAGATCCTTCCCTTCCTCCAGATCTAGTGCCCGAGCTCCATGGCTCCACGAATGAGGCTCCTCCGTGCGCGGCAAAGTGAAGCCCCGGAGAGCTCCCGCGAGAGAGGCGCACAAGCCCCTGTCGTGCCCTCTCCCTCAAGGTTCTCGAGGATCCAATCATTGTCCATAAGAGCCATTTCCAATGAAAGAATTGTGGACTTCGGATTCCTTGCACGGGAACGGTTCTCCATTGGGCGAATGATTCAACAGAGAGGTTGAACCTTTATGTGCAAAACCAAGGTAGCAATCTACCCAAGATTGGTAAGGGTTCTACCAAAACCTCTTAGTTGATTATACTTCTGCTTCATCTATGGTGAAAGGAGTAAATATTGAGCTAGACTGTACCACCATAGGAAACATCTTGAAAGTTCCTATTAGTGGGGTATGTGAGGATTCCCCTGAGGATAGAGCACACTGGGTTGAGACAATCCTTGGGGTGGATGATGGAGAGGGAGTGGACCGCTTGGAGGCCAACTCCCTAAATATGGAAATGAGATTACTCCATCACATCATTTCCAGGATTTTTATCCCTAGGACTGGTAGTTTTCATCTAGTCACTGAGAGAGATTTAACCCTCATGTACCACATAGTCCGTGACATCCCCTATAATTTTTCAGAGTTGATGTTGACTGTGTTGAGAGAAACAGTCAACAGAGCTAGGACTGCTCTTCCTTATGGTATGCTTCTCATCCATTTCTTTAAACATTTTGGAGTAAGACTGAAGGGTGAAGAGTCCATCAAACTACATCATTCGGACTTCTACAATGACCACTCTCTTCGCTGAATGGGATTTATAAAGGTTGATGGTCGGTGGACTAGAGGAAGAGGCAGAGATATTGAGGCAGATGAGTCAGCTGAGGCTGAGGGTCCATCTTCATCCTTACATGATGAGGCTGGACCAAGCTCTAGGCAGCATCCTGAGGAGCCCACTGCACCACAGAGGACCTCTATAGAGCTCAATTAGGATCAGCTGCAGTTCATTATTAGAGAGGTGACATCTGCTCTCTCCAGCAGGAGTTTAGGGGATAGTGGCTCGTCTACAAGTGATCTTATAATAGTACCCCACATTTTCACTGTAAACGAGACTCTATCCCAGATGATGGTGAGATTAGAGACTCTGTCCCAGATGATGGTGAGATTAGAAAGGCTGGAGCACTCTATAAGCATAATGAATGGAAGGTTGCTGATGCAAGAGATGAGAGATCACGGATCTGGATCTAGCCGTGACTTTGAGGAGATAGCCAGGATGGCTGAAGAAATGAGGCAGTTGAGAGCATAGATTATTACCTTTGACGGAAGATCTGAGAGACTGAAGATGTCTATTAGTCTTCTTCACCATCTAGTCTCCACAATCAGTGATCAGCTAGCTCCTGTTGCCTTTCACCACCTTCCTACCCCTTTCAGCTGCCTCCACAGCCTAGTTTCACCTCTGCTCACCCCCGCTCCAAGCCATCTCATGCATCCTACCGCCCTCCTCCACAAGGATGTGGCACTGAATCATCCACTCAGCCCTCTGTTGCATCCTCAGATCAGGAGTAGCTTAGGTTATCTTGTTGTGTTTAACATGCACTAAGATTTCTATGTATTAAAATGTTTGTATTAGAACTTGAGGTTTGTAATGCTTATATTAGAATGTTATGTATGAAATTCTTTGTTATGAAATTCTATGTATGAAATTTTCTGCTTAATGAAATGTTTCCTTTTATAAAATTCTGTGTATGAAATTTTCTACTTATGAAATGTTCCTTGTTAATTATATGAGATCTTCTACTTCAATTTATCATGAAATTCCTAAAATTGAACTATCAAGGATGAAACATACGAAATTAAGTGCTTGACCTTTCACTTCCTTTTTGATTGATGGCAAAAACGGGGAGAATGGACCTAAGAAAAGATCAAAAAGGGTAAGCACACATTTAAAAAGGAGAAGGATTTTTCTTGTCATGTTTCAGCAAAGTTTTCCAAATTTTCATTATGTTTCAGTAAGTTTTCAAAAAGTCTCAGCATGTTTCAATAAGTTTCAAAAGTTTCAAAAAGGAATAATGTGAGCATATGTTTAGGGGGAGAAGAATGCTATAACATAAAATTGTTTCAGTAAAATTCAACCTTTTGAGAAGAAGATGATCTTTTTGAAATTTTACAACAAAAAGGGGGAGACAAAATTTATTGGTTTTATCTTACTTTCATTTAAAACGATTGAGCTTTTTTTTAAGACTTTCTTGAAAATTTTGGCATCAAAAATCAAAGTTTCGGCACACTATGCAGATTTTTGGCACGCTTTTGGCACATACTTGTTTAACTACCGAAACTCTGAATTTTTAGAACCAAAATTGTAATTTTAGCATGAAGACTCAGTTTATTAGCATAAAACTTCATCCCCAGCAGATAACTTTTTCATTTGGCATTAAATTCAAATGTTTTGGCACAAAATTCAACTTTTTATCACAAAATTCAGAATTTTTGCTGAAAATTTAGCTTTTTGGCATAAAATTCATTATAAATCTCACCAAAAATCTGATTTCTCTGAATTCAAACATTAAAAATGCATATTATATTGTCTTTTCAAAGACTTTGATGAAAATTTTTAATTTTTGACTCATATCCTCACTTTCGGCACTCATTTCAAAATTTTTGGAGCAAAACCTGGATATGGAACTGACTTAGGATTTTTCTCGTCACATGAGCCAAATAATCTCAACCTTGTGCTAGTTTAATATTGCATTGCTTTAAATTGTTTAAGTTATCATTTTAATTCTATACTTAATGTTTTTATCATCATCAAAAAGGGGGAGATTGTTGACCTCGCATTGATTTTGATGATCATAAAACAATTAAGTAGGTTACTAATGATTTTGGTGAAGAATCACTATGACATGTAGATATACAAGTCACCAAGAACATTTAAATGGATTTCAAGCTTCAAAATGAGTCTATGGTTCAAGAGAGAGAATTTCAAGATCTGAGAAGGATGGTTCAAGCCCAAATTAAGTGAAACTCAGATGTTTGGCAAAGTTATCAAATGAAGAAAGTCCAAATTTTGAAAGCTATGGTACTTATTCTCCTTGATACAATGAGTTTTCTTATCCGTGGAATGATTTTTTCAAGTTTTGGAGATATTAGTCAACTCCCACGGCAGCTACTGAAATTTGGAATGAAAGTTTGAAGCCGTTAGCTGACCCACATGTAAGCTATCAAGTCAAAAATGTGTCACAGAAGGTCTTACAGAGAGAATTCATAAGTTAGTCGGCTCTAAAGCCGACTACTATGGCCATACAGTGAAGATCCACAAGTTGTCGGCTCTAGAGCCGACTACTGTGGCAAACATAGTGAGTTTGCCTGTGTTAGTCGGCTCTAGAGCCGACTAACTTGGCCTGGGATGGAAAAAATCCTAGGTTAGTCGGTTCTAGAGCCGACTAACACCCTAGGATGTCCTGTAACGGTTAGTTCTGACATTCCAACGGTCGGAAACGGCTACTTCAATGGTTCAATCCTTTAACAAACTATAAATACGAGTTAATGGGATGGATTATCAAAGGATTAAGTGAATTTTTAAAGGATTACAAGTGAGAAAAAGTGGAAAATATCAAGTTAAAAATTCAGAGAGATTTCAGCCTGTTCTATTTTGAAAAGTTCCTGATTGCTGAAGTTTAAAAATTCATTGAAGCCTCTTCAAAGCTCCCACCAACCACTCTAGAAGCTTCATCAAGTGCTCTTAACTCAAGCATTCAAAGAAGTGAAGCTCATTTAAGAGAAAAAAGCTTCAAAATATGTAAAGTACCATTATTGTTTTTATTTGCTCATTGAGGAGTTGTGTTTTCTGAAATTGTTCTTTTCTTGTATCCTGTTGAGTTTCAACTTCGTTGAAACTTGCGTAGGGTGTGCCAAACCCGTAATTGGTGAGTTGTAAAGGCTCCCTTGTGCTTGGAAACAAGAAGCTAGCTGAGTTAGCTAGGTTGTAATCGTTGGAAAAACGAATAGTGGAGAAAATTCCCAAGGGGTTCTTGGGGAGTGGATGTATGTGCAAGGGTTAGCATCGAACCACTATAAATCTTTGTATTTGTGTGTGTGCCTACTGTTGATATTGTGGTTTGTTCTTATTTTGACACTTCACTCTCACACAATTTCATTGTTTTACAAATATTGCATATTCTTGTTAAAAATTTTCAAAGAACCGAATTCACCCCCCCTCTTGAGTTGCTTAGCTGGGCAACACCTTCACACACCAAGCACCAATGCACAAACACAGTATATACGAAAAAACTTTTTAACCCACTTTATTTCCTCAAAGCAGGAATATAAGGCCGTACAAATGGTAGAACACAACCCTCAATGGTTGCCTCACAACCCTACCCACAAGCACTTAAGTAAGCCCTTCTTTCCCCCCTATCAGAACTCCACTCCAGTACAAGATGGCACCTTCTCTCCTAGCGTGCCTGCGGCCTTCTCTTCGTTGAGGTTCCTCTCCAACTCTCAAGTGGATGACAATGGATGGATGACTGGCGCATCACCTGGGAGCCCTCTTATGTAGAGCCGCATTCTCCCCTTAAATCACGCTCAAATCCCAACCAAACGAAGAGATGATGTCGTGCTAATCCTTATCTGGTTGATTTGAATCTCCGCAAATCATGTGCGCACGGTGCTATCCGCCCTTGTCGGTTCGCCCCGATTCTTCCAACGAATATCTCGCATCGCCCGCTCAACCATCGCACCGCAATCTTTGGTTTCATGGCGCGCCCGTACGCCACCCAGTTAGATAAGGCCAGATCCTGTGAATCCGCCAGATTAGCCTTGGAGACGTGACATAAACTCAACCCCAAGGTGGATGGAGCCATGTATACTCTTCATATGTTGAAAGAGTACAAAGGTAATCAAAGTTGCATCAAATAATAGAGAAAATGATGTGCTCAAAGTTGTACTCACAGGAGAATCCAAAAGCCAGGTCAGGTTTTATAGCTTCTCCTAAAAGCACTCTTCTTAAACTTTTCCTTTTCATATAAGCGCTTATTATTGCCATATAATTTTTATAGGAAGCACTTGATCATTTTCAAAGCCATACCTTTTGTTTGCAACATTAAACACAACCTAAAGGTCCTCTTAAACACCATTAAAAAATAACATTTCAAACAGCTCCTGAATATAGAAAATGCTTTCAGCATTCCGAGAACAATATGTGGAGCTCTCAGTCAAACAAAAAATTGAGGTTACCATTCCAAATAGAATACATCAATCAATCAATTAAAAAGCTGATAAAATATTCACGCAAATATCATGTGCTCATATATGACACAAAATCTAAGTTAAAGTTTAAATTGTAAACAAATGCATGGTATTAATGACTACAAACAGTCTTCTATGAGATTGATGCTATGCATATACCATTTTTTTCTTTTCTTCTTCCTTTCTTTTTAAATAAAATATATATATATATATATCAGCAGCATTGAATCGTGCCATTTTCGTAGGCAATTCATATGGTTGAGAGTTATCGAACAAGCAACATATGAATCCTCATCTGCAAACACAAATCTAATCTAACAGCTAAAAGGCTTCAAATTGATTAATTCAGAGGAAAACATTTACCCAAATGAGGTGGAGCAAAGAGCCTCTTTATTTCCTCGACATTCAAATGAGGAACGGGTTCAATCAATAATCAATCATTCAACCATCGGTGAGATTGTTGATCTCAAAAGCAATGCACTTTTACTCCAGAGCATAAGAAGATCTTATCTACACAATTGCTGCAGAAACTAAACAAGTTCTCAAAGATCGCTCTTGTTATCACCGATCAGATTGAAAGCAAAGGATAAAACTCAAATCCTTGCCTCGCCCGCCAAGCTTTCAATCACATCAATCCTTCTTTCAATCAACTGCCCGCGGGACTTCACTGCCTCTCCTTTATTGGATAGATCTCATAATCCAAGGAAAAAAAAGAGACCTTTTTGGGAATCAAAAATGGAGAAAGGGAAGAATTCTTCGTCCCTCTTCCAGAACTCCGGCTTCGCCATCGGATTCGAAGATGAGAGAAACCACCAACTCTATCAATTCCGATGCTCTCTCGGAGATTAGAAAGGGGAACGGAGATCGACGAGAGGAAGTGAGCTGGAGACTGCCGATCTGGTCATAAATTTGGTCTCTTCCCTGGCCCGGCCCAACTCTCCCAAGTTGTTTGGGTTCAGCTGGGCCGGGCCTAAGGGCTAGGAACTTGGGCTCAAGTTCAGCCCACATATGGATTGTAGTGTAGGCTTCTCACTTCTTATCAAAATCGATTTTTTTTTTTTTTTTTCTTTAAACGTACAACCAGGTAAGCGTTGATCTGGCCTAGCCTTAGTTGTGTCCATCAGGACTTCAGGAGAAATTTGGAGCTAAGTTGGGTTCGAGTTTACATGGTTAGGGTCTCAGAGTTGTGTCAATGGGTCAGGTTTGGTCTTGGTAATTGGCCATTTAAGAAATCAAATTTGCATCTAGACTTATTATCTAAATTATGATTAGTTGTTAGTAGAGGTAAGCATCAATGAGGTTGGGTTAATTCTAGGTCAGAACTTAGGATTAATATAATTTTGAACCTACAATGAAACCGACTATTATTAAAATCATTCAGAACCGAATCGATTGGATCAGTTGTGTGTCTAGATCGGCTCCATAAGAGAACTTTCTATTGGCTTTTCTTTTTTTTAGTTGTATTATATATAGGGAGAGAGAGTATTTGTTGACAAAGATATTTTAGTAGAAATAATAGATAATTTAGAAGGTATACTTGATATCTCAAGCCTGATCCTTGAAAACATTTTTTTTTTTTTTTTGATATTTCAATAAAAAAATGATGATTGATTTTTAGGTTAGAATCAAGTAACCAAACTCTGAAATCAATGAACTGACCTAAACAGGATCGATTTTAAGATTCTAGATTCCGAATTGATCCTATTACTACTTAGAATCATACCAACTTCATCTTATTACGTTAGCATCAACTTTTGGGTTATTCTAACTTGCTACGCACCTCTAATTTTTAGTTAACTGCATGAGATGTACTTTAAAAATTGAAAAATTGCATAGAAGAGAATGAAGACATAAAGGAAAGATGATGAACTAATAATGGTTTCCTTACTATGAACAAGGCCAAATGAAATTGGCTTCTCAAAAATACCAAGTTTGCCTTTACATCTGGAATAAACTGATTAAACCTTAGTCATGGCACTCAAAAATTTTAGACAAACACTAAACTAGATTGACTTACCTTAAGAATAGCATTCCCTTCTTCATGGAGAAGTGAAGCATATCTTTCGATTGAATTTTATTTCAGCAGCACCTCTTCACATCTGTGTGGCGGGAGGTTGGAGTAACCAGAAGGCAAAACCCCCTCCTCCTCCTCCTCCACCAATACTGTCCCTTTCTGAGTAGAATTGAAAACTATTTGTTACATCAAAATATAAATGAAAGCATTATAGATTGCGATGCAATTCCACGTAGCATTTGTACGTAAATGATGCCAGCCTCGTAGGCATGAGACCAATTATTGCTGAATCACTAAGCATCCAATTGACCATCACTGCTGTAACATCATCTTACATCAATAAGATGTTTTAAAGTCCTAGTCTTGGTTTGACATTAACACCACTAGTCCGGTGTCAGGTCCATGGTTAGTTAATGTTAGTTTTAAATATTTTTTTCTAGGATATGGAGTTGTGATTAGAAAATATTCAGAGGTACAATCATTAAAGCAGACAACCTAATGATAAGACACTATAGAAGTTGGCATTTGATGCCAGTCTGCTATTTTGGCATCTAATTATCAAGTTACTTCTTGTCAACCCATGACAAAGATTCTCTTAGATTTTCTTGCCTTCTGGAGTTTAGTTTAAGGTATAGCTAAAGTTCAAAGGTACATCTGATGTCTCTAGTTAACTTAGGATCCTTGATGGCCTGGTAGATTGAGACCCAGCATGGATTTGTTTTACACAGCTCCATAATGGAGCACTTTCTCTGGCTTTATTTGAAGGAAATCCTTGACAACCAATCAGTTTCCCAAGAAGGCCTTGCAATCAGCAAGCACAATGAAATCCAAAAGGTCCATTTCCAAGACAAAATGATGAAGATCTAAAATTTTTACAGAATGAATCACATCTTCAGTCTCAGCTAACCTTCTAAATCACATTTCCAGCATTTACTCACATGTTCAGTGCATAAACGTCAAAATGTTTTATAAGTATGCAAATATAAAGAAGTTCTACAATGTCATTAAAACCACCTATCTTTCTAGGACCTCTAAAGCTTCACATGCTTTCATTTTCTAGTTGAGAGACCCTACATAATTCCAGTTCTCACTAGATTATTTCAATCTGAAATAGACTAGTGGAAGATAAAAGAGCAGAACAAGGTCCTCTCAAAGAGCATGTATGTATCTGTGTGCTGGTAGCTGGTCTTCTTAGTCACTACATGGGATTATAATAGGGACAACCACTAATTAAAGAAGCTTTTTTAGCCCGCTGCTTTGTGAGAAAACAACCTGGCCCTACCCACTTCGTTTGCCTTCTTTTCAGAGGATAAGGACCCCCACGCCATTAACAAGTAAAACTAGATGTTTCAAATGGAATCGTAGCCTTTAGCTGAGCTATAAAACAAATGCTACAACCGAAGAACTCCTTAATAAAGACTTAACCAGATAATATATCCTAGTTTGGGGTTCTCAACGTATCAATATTAATTTAAACTGCTAAGCTTCTCTCCAAACAAGCCGTCCATTCTGCTACTCTCTCATTAATATTCTGTACTGCTTGTCTCTTGGCAAAATCCATGGTTAAGTTCGCATTTATCTTTGATATGCCCAAAATAGTAAGCATTGGGAGCAGATTCAGTGGGCTGCATGGTTGATGAGGTTTAGGATTTTCTACTTCAGATTTATCTATAATGGTTTAAATAACTAGTCTAGACTAGTCGATTGAATCGATTGAACCATCAATCGGTCTGGAATCTAGTCTAAATAACCCTCCTAAATCAAGATTACCATAAAAACTGGTGTATTGTGTGGGATTTGTTTTAACTTATGGTCAAACCAGTAGCTCATCAAGTTCAAGCGAACTAGTAGATTGCATCAAATTAGGGAATTAGGGTTTGATTCGAGTCTTTCTCTTTGCCTTTTCTCTTCAACCTTCTTGTTCGAATGAAACTCTTATACACATATCATGGACTTAGCTATCATATACTTGAACCAATGTATGTTACAGATTGACTTAGTAGTAGAAGGCTATTATATATTGGGAATTGCACTTGTATATTTTGATGGCTTGCTTGTATATTGCCACAATTCTTGAGAGCATATTCAGTCTTTCAGACATACCAAGAATCTTGTATTGATAAAGGCTAAGATGTATTCATGATTTGTACTTGAATTGATATTCTTAGGATATGTTATGTATCCAAAGATAGCTTCCAAATTAACGAAAAGAAAACTAGAGTTATCAAAGATAACCAACTCCTCGAAACATCTATGATGTCAGAAACCTCCATTGTTTTTTATCATTTTACCAGTATTTCATCAAAAAATTCTATTTCATCATCGCCACTATCATCGACTACATCAAGAAAGATTCATTTCTTGAGATAGAGCTTCCACATATTAAAGGAATTATGAAACAAGTACCTGTGTTGGCACTATTAAAGTTTGACAAAGTGTTTAAGGTAGAGTGTGATACATTCAAGTCAGCATTAATGCAATTCTCTCTTAAGAAAACCAATTAATGACTAACTTTAACAAATAGTTAAATAAAGGTAGCCTTAAATACCCTACTTATGATGTTGAATTTTATATTATTGCACCAATATTGCGACATTAAAAGTTGTGCTTTCAATAATATAACTTTGTATTCTATTTTACCGTGAAGTATTATCCTTCTTTATTAGTAATCATCATCTTAATCATCTATATGGAAGATGAGCTGCATTTCTTTATTAGTTCAACTTTGTGATTAAGTACAATTCCAACATGATGAACTAAGTAACATATGCAATTAGCCACTAAAATATTCTACATACACTCTCTACAAAAGTTGTATGTTTTGACCTACTAGAATACTAGTAGAAGTTGCAAATTTTTGGAGCTAATGGATTTCTTATCGAACATGGAAATACTCTCCTCTCTTACCAATGGCTCTCTCTTCTTTAGAACTTGACTTTTTATCTCATATTATTTGATGAGAGAAAGATCATTCAAAATTACACTATAGAAGATTGGCAAGTCATTTTTGATAAGACAAAATCATGATCCTAATATAAGTATTACTAGTCTAATTATGGCATAATGTAATCCAGTTCATAATGAGATGTCAAATCTGCTAGGCAGTTAAAGGTCATATGCAAATATAGAACTTTATACCCCTTTGCCTATCCTTAAAGTTTCATGGATCAAAGTAAACACATA
The DNA here is from genome assembly GCA_017589505.3 of Metroxylon sagu. Taxonomy (NCBI): domain Eukaryota; kingdom Viridiplantae; phylum Streptophyta; class Magnoliopsida; order Arecales; family Arecaceae; genus Metroxylon; species Metroxylon sagu. The sequence goes on from JACVBY030000656.1 coordinate 2,839,660, forward strand.
CTTTATTGTTGGCTTGTTTAGGACATCATGTAGATTTGATGGTGTATAGTTTTAGCAAAATAGCTCACTCATCTGTTATTAGATGGTAATGGATGCTTCATATATGGGGGATTTATACTTAAGAGATGGTTCGATTGCACAAGAGTTACTAAGACTATCACTTTTGATCCTGCTATCAAATTTATGAGTCACTTTTGATGGATCCTATGGCAAAAATTGAGGATAACATTATCCTATGGTAAAAACTAGGGACAACATTATGTATCAATGCATGCCACTTCAAATAGATAATCAAACCAATTTGGTTAATAAAAGCCTTGGGAATTTAGGATTTGGCTTTTCTTTACATTGAGTTTACTTGTAATAATTCACACAGCCATTATACTAGTTGGAGTCCATTCAAGATCTTGTATAGGAGCACACCAAATAATGTGTTTAATTTGGTTCCATTATCAAACACTAAGCCAATTAGCTATAATGCAAAAAGATTTGATGAATCATATCAAAAACAATTGTGACTAAGTTTGGAAGTAGTTAGAGTTTAATACTAAATTCAAAAAAGCTTTCGATGGATACCCCTAGCACAAAGTTTTGAAGGTCGGTGACTTTCTAATGGTTTAACTTCAGAAAGAGAGATTTTTTGATAAAATGTTTCATAAGCTATCTTGAAAGATTGGCTCTTGCAAAACTTTAAAGAAGGCCAAAGATATCTATCAAATGAAGCTTTCCGAAAGGCTTGATATCTCTCTCATTTTTAATGTTGCATATCTTTTTAACCAATATGAAGGTAAGGTTGAAGAGATGATTGCAGCTCAACTACTAACAACCATAGTGAAATATTCAATTGAGCAAATACTCGAGGAATGATCCAACGCCATGGAACTACATCCTATTATTCAATACTTGGCCAAATAGGAAAATAGGCCATCCACTAATATTCTTTAATTTTAAGCTAAGTTCATAAAATTTTTACCTACTTTGTTAGAGAATATAAGACTTTGAACTCTTTAAAGATGAATTCTACCTAAGCCTAGAAGAATGAGGTATATGTTATAAACTTAAATAACATGTACTAAAATCAGCTACGTGTCAAAGAGTGAACAAAAGAACACTGGCCACCTCCGCCCCCGGGGGCACGAGATCTCCGGCGAAGTCCTCTGTTTTCAGTCTACTTTGTTTTATGAGGAGGAATTGGGAGGCGTTTGGGGAGAGACGAATCCGTTTATGGTTTAGTTGTTTTTAACTTGGCCAGTGCTTGTACTTGTTCCCTACCATTTATTCTCTGTTGGCTGATAAGGTAAGTCAATGTCATTCTTTTATTGCATGGATCCCGCGCCCACAGATTCCGCACCAGCGAGCACGACCCTATAAAAGCTCTCGCACTCTCCCTCTCGAGGCCAGACCACCAAAAAGAAAAGAGACCTCCTCCACTCTTTCCCTCTCCAAGTTGAGCAACTATCGTTGCTTCTCCTTCTCCCTCTCTCCAACTCGCTGCCTAAGTCCACCACCAACGACCCTTGTCTCAAAATAAAAGAAGTCAAACATAGACAGACACAAATATATATCGGCTAACAAGTGCAAGTGAGTATCTAGATTTCTATTCCCAATTCGCCGCGTTTTCCACGGTTGCAAACTTTTTTTTCTTTTGATATGAGTGATAGATGCAACCAGCCACCTTTGTTCATGTACACAAAAAATGCTGCCGTTCATTAGGTATCACAGTGTCCCGGTTGCAAAGCATTTAAAGAGGAGAAGTGGCTTCCATGGCTCACATGAGTTATACTGAGAGATAGCTTTGGTGGTGGTCTTCTTTCTCGTCTTGTAATTTTTTTCATCATGTTGCTGGTGGATATTCTGAAGCAGGTGTGCCTCCTGAAAATTCCTCCGGTGGGCTGCCAGCAGGTCGGTGTGCCGATATTTCCGATGGGCTCCTTCCCCAAGCGAGCTCGGAAGGACAAGGTGGTGGTGGTCATGGGCGCCACCGGGACAGGCAAGTCGAGGCTGGCGATCGACCTCGCGGTTCAATTCGGCGGGGAGGTCGTCAACTCGGACAAAATGCAGCTGTACGACGGCCTCGACGTCGTCACCAACAAGGTCACCGACGAGGAGACTCGCGGCATTCCCCACCACCTCCTCGGTGGCGTCCCCCCGGACGCCGACTTCACCGCGTCCGACTTCCGCCGCGCGGCCGGCCGCGCAGTCGATTCGATCGCGCAGCGTCGGCGGCTGCCGGTCGTCGCGGGGGGCTCGAATTCGTACATCGAGGAGTTGATGGAGGGGGCGGGGAGGGAGTTCGGGTCAAGGTACGAGTGCTGCTTCCTGTGGGTGGACGTGCAGCTGAAGGAGCTGCGCCGGTACGTGGCGGAGCGGGTGGACCTGATGGTGGAGCGGGGGTTGGTCGAGGAGGTCAGAGGGGTGTTCAACCCCGAGGCGGGCTACGACAGGGGTATTCGGAGGGCCATCGGCGTCCCTGAGATGGACAGGTTCCTGCGGGCCGAGGCGGAGGGGGCCGACGAGGGGACGAGGGCGAGGCTGCTCGAGGCGGCGATCGACGAGATCAAGGCCAACACCTACAAGCTGGCCTGCTGCCAGCTGCGGAAGATTAACCGCCTGCGCGCGATGCCCGGGTGGGACGTGCGCCGCGTCGACGCCACCGACGTGTTCCGGAAGCGAGGAGGGGAGGCGGACCGGAGCTGGGACGAGCTCGTGGCCGGGCCCAGCATCGAGATCGTGCGAGAATTTTTGAACCAAGAGAGAGATGAGGGGTTCTTTGTTGCCAACGGCTGTGGCAAACCGGGGAAGGGCGTGATGGCCAATGAAACAGTGGTGGGCGCGGCCGCCGCCGGGGCCGCGACCAAGCTGGCGGCCGCCGTGGTGGTGGGGGCCATGGTGTGAGGGATGGAGAGGTGGGGGCCGCGGCACGTGCGGGAAAAGTAGGGGGGTTAGTGCGTGGTGGGACCCGATGTGGGCGCCGCGCGGGCACGAGTCGCATAAACTAATAAACTGAGAGATGTTGGGGTCGTACATGAGACGATGTCCGCCTCGGTCGTTTCTGCGAGTCTCGCACGCGGAGACGGTCTCCGTTGCGTCAACTTAAGTAGTCGAACTTGTAATTTACAGCCACCTACCTCATTTGCGTATTTTTGTTTGCTTCTTTTTGATGGGTTTGGTTTTCATGTTTGCCATGATATCAGTTTGTACCTATAAAACGCAGCCATTGGCACTTATATAATATGAATATGATGGCTGTATGTATGCTTGTGATGGATAATTGAGAGCGGGTTATATATTTATCTCCAGGATGATATATATATATATATAATAATAATAATAATAATAATAATAATAATATCCGGAACTGGTCGACAAGCGCAACCGCACGCCAAGAGGTAGCAGCCCTTTAATTCTAGTGCGCCAGAAGCGGAAACGTTGAGGTCCTAGAGGTTCTCGCACTTACTTTATCCTGCTGTGTTGAGAGCCACACATGTCATGAAGTGGGGAGAGGAAAGCAAAAACAGGTACAAAGAGGAGACATATGATGGTCTCGCGTTATCTTCTCTTTTTTTTTTTATTGTAAACCATGCTCAGGACCTTGGTTTTGGGGAGGTAGAATAGCTCCGAAGAAGACTTCCATCAGCACGACCATAGCATCACCAAGGAGTCATTGGCCTGTTGAAGAACACTGACAACAGAAGAGTTAGAAGGATACCTTTCAATCCATGCCCTACCATCTTTTATTATTAAAGTTCAGTGCAAACTTTGCTATCAGTGCTTGTCACACATTTTGGTTTTTATTTTAATGATTTCGTGGACTTAGGACCTAAGACCATAGGTTGGTTGGTTTTGTCATGCACGTATTTATTTATATATCGACCAGGCAGGATGACCTGAAAGATAAATGTTTCAATGGATGTGAGACTTTAACTCCCAATATCAATATCAAAGTAAGGATGATGTCAGGCAAAGCATAAAGAGAGTGAAAAGGAAAAAGTTATTATGATTGGAAAAGAAATGAAGAAATTTTTAAGAGTTTTTGACAAATTAATATTGAAAGGAGAAGTAGATTTAGAAAGAAAAAGATTACTATACGAAGGATACTTAATGCCACACAACTTAGAAACTGCCTCATAACAACTACATTGGCTTTTTAGTAATCCACTTCAAAAAAAAGGGAGGCATGCATCAGGACAAGAAGCCAGTACAAAATATATATTAATTCTGATGGTTAGTAATGGGGATTTTTCAATTTACTTCACATCATATATTGTTTTATCACACAAGAATCGCGTCCTTGGCTTATATACTCTAGTGCTCTGCATGTGTGCAAGGTCTACTTGGGGTTGAAGATCCAACGTATTAAGAACACACATTTTAATTCCAACACCTACAAAGTTCGCTTCTTTCTTAAAAAATAAACCTTAGAAGATAACTAAACCGTAGCCAAGGTGGTATTTTATGATAACTAATGCTTGTTTTTGCAATGATCATGACTTTGTTGCATGAAGAGAAAAGCCACAATTTAGGCTGTGGTGAGCATATTCCCACTCAAAAAGCCTCATGAGATAGAAAGCCATAGCATCCCACCTCCTTAGATCTCATTGGCTCTTCTCAAATATCAATCATGATGGACATTATTTTATTATCATTGGGACAGCATTGCACTCATCACATCCAAATAAAATACGAACAAAATTATTTGTCCATTACATTACATCAATGATGTTTTGTCCTACCCTTGGAGGTACCATCATTAATTTCCTTTGCAATCATGAGGAGCAGTCAATGATGCCCACATATGTGATCCTATATAAAAACCCATCATCATGTTATATTATATCACACATCAATCTAGTGCCCTTGTCAACTCTAAGCGTGCATCCATTGAGAACAAACAGAAACCAGAGGCTTACTGAATTTTTAATGCTTTAGGCTAGCTTAGATCTCAAAAATTTATTCAATGACCTATCTATTTTATTCACTCACTAGGAAGGGAAGACCATGGTGCCTTTCCAAAGGAACTTGACCCTTGTTCCTGGTCCCCACCTCAATGTGAATCTTGTGAATAAACTCTGAAGATGGTTTAGGTTTAGGATCAGCTTCAAAACATGGTATAGTTGGTATCAAGAGCCAAATTAACTGTTACTGAGTGGCCTGCCACATGGCCAAAGGGTCATTGAGTGAGTATCTTTATAAGGAAATCAGAACAATACAATAAGGGCTAAAAGCTGAAATAGAATGACAACCATGCAGATCTTGGGCTAAATTTGGTCTCCTCAGAAAGTGGTCCATGATTCCACGGATAGCTCATGCGTTGCCGAATCAAATTCTCCTTGCCAACATAAAAATAGATTGGACTTTGAAGAGGCTATTGATGAAAACCAGCAGACTCTATCTACTATAAGATCTAGAATCAAGTATCTTTGTGGATATATTTTTTTTGATGTAAATATATCTATGGATATAATACTTAAATTAGAAAGAGAGTACCATTAACATGCGTGTGCGCTTTAAACCATTTGAAGGAAATGCCCCTTGGAGTCAGATGCTTGTTACCTGTAATGCTCATGGTCAAACTATTTTCAGAGACAAATAGCATCTTCCAGTTGATTTTCAAATATTAATGATTCTCCACCTTTTCAAACAAAATTATCAGACAATATCTTCACCAATTGTGTACCCATGGAACAATCGCTTTGGTAGAATGAGAAGATTTGGAAGCATAAACTACAAGCCTGAAATAGAGTAGACTTTGGTTTATACTTTAGATTGATAGATTAATAATAGTATATTTCTGGTTCTTATCAGAAAGAAAAGGCTATTCCATCTTTTGCTTGAGACAACAGAGCAACATGAAAATCAACCTTATAATAACATAATGAACAAAAGGCCAAACAAGGGCATTCATACTTTGGTATATGGATGAGAAAACCAAAATGCTACCATGATGACAGGCTGCTGAAATCCCCTTCTGAATGAAAGTTCTTTGAGGAAGAAAGATTAACTCCATTCCAAATTACCATGCAACAAATAGACACTGGAATGTGCTTGATTTCCAAGTATTATGCATTAGATATACATTCCAATATACTACTACATCTATATTGAAAGCATACCCAACCATTGTTTGGATTGAAGTATTCTTCCCAAAGAAGATTTAGCAAATATTAATGAGTGGCTAAGAGCTAGAAACTAGTTATGAGAACATGAGAAAGATAATATCATGCTGATATCGGTATAGCAATATTCAAGGATTCATCCATACAATACTGGTTTCAAAGACTTTGATTAAACATTTGAATTCAAATACTACATCAGCGTATGACTACCTGCTAAAAATCATATGCAATAGTTGCCTCATAATTAACGATGCCTAGAGACTCCAAACATACGTTCCCCACCCATAAGCACATGCTTATGACTTAATGACTAACCGTTTAGTATATTTGACCAAACATTGATTTGACTCGGACTAAAAGATGAGCTAGGCATATAAGCAATCCAAGATGGACTGGTCTAAAATAAGGAGTTCATGGCTTTGATGTCAAAACTTTCTGCTGCATGGAACTTGTCATCAAGGTTTTGATCATAAGTGCTTTTCAAATACCTTGTCCTTCAGGTATGTTAATCTGATATTACAATTTTGTACGGTCTCCAACACATAATTTGCATTCGGTGGAAGTTAATGGAGCAATCCCATGATGGACAGCCTTTGGTGCTTTCACGAAGAGATATGAAAGTTGTGAGAGATGATCAAGCATCTACATTTAAATATAAAGCATTTCCAACCATCACTTTCTCGGCAAAAATTTTGAAAGGTGAAATTTCGTTTCAAGAAACTTCAAGTTTTGATTTTCCAATTGAAATTTGAAAATCCAAATTTCCCTCCACTCAAATGAAACTTCAGCGACCTAGAAATAATGGGATTGACGAAGTCATAGACATGATTAGACTTTCTGACAGCATAAGGTTCAAGAACTATAACAGAAAGTGTTAAAGCATCAGGAAAATTAGGACATGGGTTTCCCATATTAGGAGAACTTCAGGGAAGTTTCAACTTCATCAGTTTCCTCTATTAGCCCTTTGCCCTAATGCTGATATTGTATGGGAATAACCACTTATAATAATAGTTGATCACTCAAAGAAACTTCAACTGTAATAAATTGAAAAAACATAGCTTTAAGTTGAGTGAGACAATGTTGAAAATATCTTGCTTGTTCTTTAAATCAATTTGCTTGTTCTCTAAATCCTTCATAAATCCTTATGACGCCGAAATTTATCATGCCTACTGTTGGTGCAAACCATGATTTGAGAAATGATATGTTTTCTAAAGATATGAAGAAAGAAAATGATGAGAAATTGAATTAATGCTCTGCTAGCAATTGATACCAGAAATTATAAGCAGCAGCACATATAAGAAAGGATTGTATCTAAAAGAAGAATGTATCAGCCACTAGATTCAATAGATATTGTTTCTAAGATTCCAATTCTTCAATTCATGATTCATTTTTTAGATAACACCATATTAACTCTTTATATCTTTTACATTAATACATGACTACTTTTTAAAAAACATAATAACTGACTCTGAATTTTAAGAGACATGCCTAAACTATAGTTAATGATGTCTAGAAACTCTAAAGATGCCTTCCACATTCAAAAACACATGTTTGAGATTTAGTCACCAAATATTAAATCTAATAAACATTTTTGACTAGAGTTTGACTTCTTGACTTAGATTTGAATTAGTATGCAACACTTTAAAATGGATTGACCAAAAATAAGCAGTCTATCACATATACATCATTCAGTCATAAAACTCAAAACAGATTGTTTGCTGATTAACCTTGACTAACGTTACCTGTTTTTCAGTAAGGATGAACTATAGATACAAAAGAAAAGCATAAATTAACATACTCAACATGCTCAACAGACAATTAGATTCATTTTCACTGGTACTTATATGCAAGTAGCTGACAAATTTAATCAAAAGAAAAGCATAAATTAACATACTCAACATACAATCAAGTAATGAAATCTGAATATAGATACAAAAAAAATGGTATGAGTGAAATAGGTAAATGGAGAAAAAGGTTTACATGGAAATCTAACTCAAAATCATATGTATAAAGAAAAACATAAATCTAACTCCATGGATCATCCCACCCTTTCGGTCCTTCCCTCTTCACAAAATCTAGGATGGCTTGAACTGCTTCTTGTACCCTATTAGAAAGAGAATGATTTCCCCATTCTATTTCAACCTTCTCAGCACCTCCCAAAGCCTGGCAGAGTCTGCTGGATATATACAAATTAGGTGATTCATGCACCTCTAATAAGAATCAGTCCACATCAATAACTATATAAACATCCTTAAACTGTGGAATAAGCTAGAGAATTGTTACCTTTCTACCAGTGCTTTCTTATCAACATAGTCTGGAACATACTCATCAGCCAGGGAGAAAATTACCTGCAGCCAAATACTCACAAATATAATTCAAAACAATTTTTTGTAGCAGAAAATTAGAGGAACTATCGGTTAAAGAATCCCAGTCTACAACCTTTTGCAGATTTTACATTACAAAGTAAAGCAGCTTTGGTTATTGGGACTTCTTTTAGTCAGTATTTTACTTGATCGTGCAATCATAATAAAACAGCCATAACTGTATCCTCTATTGGTGCAACTCATAAGGCTTAGTTTAGTTTTTCAATCACTTGACATGATGACAAAGTACTGAGGAAGACAATACATTTGTCTAGGAGATTATTGTTATTGTGTAAGGAATGGAGATGATAAAACGTCTCTATCTGGATCCCCAAATGAAATCTCAAGAGCCAGTAATTAAAAGTCTTGTGCAACTACAAAGCTAGGAACTCAAAAGGCAAGGCAAGTAAAGACGATCAGAACTAAAGTAAATATCTTACTTAAAACTCCTCATTTGATCTTCAAAGCTTCTTACTGCATAAGTTGGATCGTGCTTTTATAAAACAAGATTTTGTGAATCATTGTTATCTATAGATAGAGCTACTTATTGTAGAGGGCATCTAAAGCAGCAGGCTTAGGCCCCATTTGGTGGAGCTAGAGCTTTTGAAAGTATAACTTTTGATAATAAAGTTTTTGAAAATAGAGCTTTTGGAAAAAGCTATTTGTTGTTTGGTAACTACATTTTTTAAGTGCTGCAAGACTTTAATATCTATTTGGTAACCAAACTAAAAAAGTGCCTTTAAAATAAAAATGATGAAAGGCATTGCATAATATTTTCAACTATCTAATCTATTGAAAATCATTATTATAAATTATTCTAATAATATTATAATATAATAATATCATATTATAATAACATTAAAATATATCGTATTATAGTATTGTGATATAGTATAAGAAAATATAATAATGATAATATAAAATTATTATAATATATTATCAAAATTACAATTATTATTATCTAATATATAATATACAATATTGTGATATATTATTATAGTAATGCTACAAAATTATAGCATTACATAGTATAATAATATTATATTTGTATACTACATTATAGTATTTTATTATAATTATAATAAAATTTTCATACAATTATAATAATTATATTTATTTATAATATACTATAATAATATTATAAAAATATTTGAATATAATATATTATATTACATTATATTATATTATTATAATATAATTATTGTCATTCTTATAGTTCGAATCTATGCCTTTCAACTCTAATGAAAATAGCCTCCCAACATTTGGTAAGTATAGCTTTTGAGAAAAGCTTCAAATTAGAGCTTTTCCGAGTAGAGCTTTTAACATCTTTTGGTAGAGTTTAAAAGTACTTTTAAAATTTTATCAAACACCATAAAATTACTCAAAAGTGCTTTTAAACCTCTAAAAGAACTTTTAGGTCCTCCAAAAGCTTGGCCAACTAGGGCCTTAACGTGAAGTTGCATAACAGCAACAAAAAGATGCAATTAAAACATTGTTGTTTCATGAGAATAAAGTAAACTTTAAGCAAACACTAATATCAGTTACTGAAGAATCACAAAAAGGTAACAATGATAGTGCACCAACTAATATTTAAAAAATACTAAGCAATGCACATGTGCCAAGCTCATCCAAATATGACAAAAGAATATTAGCAAATTTAATGCAACCCACTCAAAATAAATAAATAACAATTTATTGAAAAATTCGAGGAGGGTGGGGGTGTGTGTGCCCACTAGACTAGATTCTAGAGAAAATTCAAATGTGGCTAGAATGCTATTAACTTGAAATAGAAAGTAATTCCGTAAAATGGTTAATGATGGTATGCATTTAATAAATAAAGGAAATTTAGATACCATAATGAAATGCCAAAGTGATATATACCTGCATATAGTGGGAAGGTAGGAGTATTTTTCTTCAACATTCTAAAATGAAATATGAATGGAAAACAACTTGCACTGACATAAATCAATGTAAATAAAGAAAGCCTGCTAGGATAGCCAACAGAACAATTCAAAATGGAGTGAAAGGATTGTGTTGAGATTAAAAGCACTAAGTAGAAAGAATTCAATCTAATAAATGATAACTAGAAGGACAAGAAACAAGATAAGGATGAAAATGTTCATGCAAACACAAAAAATATTAATTGCTTCAAAAGATCAATGCTAGTTGAACTACAGATTTTTACAATAAAAATAGGAAAAGAATTAACAAAACAGGATTAAGAAATCTTTATCCCATTTTGCTAACTAACATGATGGGTTTGCATAAGAAAGCATCACAGTTAGGGTTGGGAATGGACCGAGCTGGGCTCGGGCCGGGCTACGGAAAAAAGGAGCAGCCTGAGGCATCAGGTTGGGCTAGGCATGAAATTGGGCCAACTATTGCTAGCCCAAGCCCGGCCCAATAGGATTATTTAAGGGCCCAAGCCCAGCTCGGCCTATGCTCTTTATATATTATGGCGCTCTTTATATATTATAGTTCTATAATATATACAATATATATTTAAACATGATCAAATCAAAAATGATTGGCGCTCTAGTTAGAGCATTGGCACCTTACCCAGAGGTCTTCCGCTCGACTCCCTTTCAAGACATTTTAACAACTCATTTTATATTCAAAAAAATATTATATATATATATATATTCGAGCTAGGCCGGGCTGAGCTCAATCTATTTTTCTTACACCCGAGTCTAGCCCAAAATTTGAACGGGTCAAGACATTTAGGCCCAGCCTAGGCCCTACAGGCTAAAATTCGTGACCCAAGCCCATAAATTTTCGAACCAGGCTCAGGGTAGCCCACAGGCCGCCCAGCCCATGCCCATTCCTAAAGAAGCCTTTTACATGAAATTCAATAAATAATTGGATGGACTAATATTCAAACCATGTTTATAGACTGAAAAATTAAGACCGTGAATGGACTAAAGGCTGAGCTCAATCTATTTTTCTTACACCCGAGTCTAGCCCAAAATTTGAACGGTCAAGACATTTAGGCCCAGCCTAGGCCCTACAGGCTAAAATTCGTGACCCAAGCCCATAAATTTTCGAATCAGGCTCAGGGTAGCCCACAGGCCGCCCAGCCCATGCCCATTCCTAAAGAAACCTTTTACATGAAATTCAATAAATAATTGGATGGACTAATATTCAAACCATGTTTATAGACTGAAAAATTAAGACCATGAATGGACTAAAGACAAAATGGGCAATCAAACGGAGGACCACATGCTGAGTTCCCCTATATCAAATGCACAAAATAAGAAGGAAAATGCTAGTTATGTGGCAAGAAGGAAAATCTTAACATAATTCATTGATTCATTCTCGATGCTATCAGCATCATTGGCAATGCTAGTTATGTGGCAAGAAGGAAAATCATCTTGCAAGTAAATCATAAAAGTGCACCAGTTTGGTTCTTTTATTCAGTATAAATGACAATATGAAAATTTGAACACTTCATAAGGCAGTAGCCAATCAGAAAATTAATCCCATGTCTTGATTCGGCATAATACGAAGTATGCCGAAACATATTATGTCTTACTTTAAAAATAGCAAATTCAATAAACAAAAAGAGATATAAAAGAGTGATTACCTGGCAAGGTGTACTTGACATGTGACCAAGTCTCAATCTCAACTGGTCCTCACTAAGATCTGAACTGAACATATCATCATCCCCCATGTATGCACAAAGTGAGTGGTACCTTTCAATTACTTTAAAATGTCAGTAGAAAAGATTCACTAAAACATAAATGCATACTACTGAGAAATTTGCTTACAAATTGACAGTCCATCAAGAGAATAATATAGCTTTGCATCAATATTTGCTAGCCCCTCACTAGCAGAATGTAGCCAGAAACCTTCATGAAGACAGCTAACCAATTGAATAATGAATTATATCTCAATTATTGCACTTTCTGTAAGAAAGCTAGGAAAGTCTACTCAATCTGGTTATGGTGAAATTTTGGTGAATCACCACTACTTGACATGTGGTTACAGTAATGATATCATTACTATGTTCGGGCATCTAGCACACGATAATTATAGGATTCACATCTGTGCTACCAAAGCATTTTCGTGGTGCCAAATTTTATTTGGCAAGTGCATTTCATGCATAGGGTAATTAACAAGTCTGACAAATATGCCAATTGAGTAGGAATACAATATTATTAACCAGTAATCTAAGTATTATACTGATAAGGTACCGACAGAAACATGCCCCTTGGTCCTGACTCATACCAGCATATGGTACATCACTTCTTATTTGTTGTGCCGGCACCAATAAGGCATATTATGTGTTGGTACCCTACTCTACCAGTGAGGCATCATCACCATTACCGAAATTTCAAACCTTGTTGCTGACTATGATTTCCTTTACAGTTCAAACATGGATGAGCTCTTTGTCATTAATAGCAGAAGCAATGATCAAACGGCTTGACTATATCGTATAAATATTTCAAGATTTAGCCAAAAAGGATCAGTTCCAGCCATGGTAATCTAAAACCAGCTCAATTTTTTGGGATTCAGCCAGTTTTGATCAAAGCAATGAAAACCAACAAAACCTCTTTTATTGAAAATTCTTTAAACTTTATATAAAGATGTGATGCAGCAGAACAAAATACAATTAGATGGAAGGCACATCTAGGCACAAGGTACAGGTGCATGGCAAAGCCCCTTTCAAGAGGTGCGCAAAAAGCCTCAAAGCCGTATGTCACTTGAGGCAGTAAGGCACAAAAAAAGACATGTCATTTCTTAAATAAAGGTCTCTTAATTAGATCTGTAGGAATAAATCTCAGCCATTGATTAGAGATTAAAAAGCCAGGAGAAATTAATTAAACGGCTGTTGTGTGAACCAACTGACACTGTTGTGTGAATTTCTTCTTCTTTTCTTCTTTCTTCTTCTTGTTCTTTGGATAGGGCATCCATGCCACTATGTCAAAGAGGGAACTGAAATTCCTTTTCTACTTAAGTCTTTTTGGTCCCTTTTTACCTCTTGTTGCCTTTTCTTCCTATTCCATTTTTTTTTACCACTCTTCATCTTCCTTTTCCTCCTCTTCTTCAGCTGCTGCCAGTTTTCTTCTTTTTCAGCTGATAATGCAGCAGCTACAAGTGCAGCTATGTTTTTAGTTATCAGAAACAGAACAAAAGATACAACATGCCATGTCCTCCGTATGTGTATAAATCAAATTCCAATACCTTTTCTTTTGTATTGTGTTCATAAATTAATACTTCATTGTTAAACATGTTTAGAATAATATATATATTATTATTTATATGTACAATTATATTTTTGTGCCTCGCTTCATCAAGGCACCTGCCTTGCATTGCACCTTGTGTCTAAGCTCCAAGAGACCTTGGTGCCTTAGTATGCCTTGAGTCTTTAATAACTTTGGATGGAATCCAATGTAAGTGAAAATATGATTAATCAATGAATATATGAAATGCAATTTTAGATTTGTTCTCACTAACTCAAAAGAAGATTTTAAAGAACAAAGGATAAAAATCAGAATAACAAAAACAAAGTATATGAAATTTAATTTTAGTAGAGGTAGAAATAATAAGGCCCCAATCGAGAGTTACACGCAACAGATGCCAGTGAGAGATCAGCTTCATATTAGGATCTATTATATTAATGAAGAGTCATTTGGTGATACAAGCAATAGAATTAAAGCTGGATGGATGAACTAGAGGTGCTTCTATGATATTATGTGATTGACACAAACCTTGGTGAACTAAAGTAAAAAATTTACAGGACAAGGTTTACTATGCTGTATGGCTCAGCATGCTACACAATAAAGAGGGTTTCAAAAAACAAGTTGAACATAATAGGAACATAAGAATGTTTACATGGGTGTACCGTGATGATTAATGCTCCCTTGCATGAATAACAAAAAGAAGAAAATTTACGTATAGCAACCTAACATTTTTGTGGCACAACAAAAAATTGAAATAGATTTTAAGTTTTAGTACTTCAACAAGTATACCAGTCAAGATGACATGCTAAGCACTACCATTAAAGAGCTAAGTAAAATAAAAACAAATAAGCACTAAGGTACCTCAAGCATGCATCCACGTAAAATTCTTATGACAGTCATTAATTTCAGTTCAAATACTTGAATTAGAACTCACCAAAATTAAATTTTGCATATATATTTTTTTGGTTCAAATCATATAAAGGTTTAACAATTCTTCATTTTTGAAATAACTAGACAATATCAAAAAAATAATAATAACATATATGTGTCTTTAGATACACACACACACACACACACAGAAAGAGAGAGAGAGAGAGAGAGACTCTCGGCAGGATAGCTAAGATGGCCCTCTTACCTTCAAAATTAATCTCAAACCATCCAATTTGAATATCCAAACAATTGAACATAATCTACATTAGAAAAATTTCTAGAAATCAAAATCGATATATTTTGGCCCCTAACCAATACATTAGATTTATGATCATAAAATATATCCACATTCCATGTACCAACAATTCTCCGTCATGAGAATTGGATAATGGGTACCCTTATAAATAAGAATTTAGTCTATGTTCCTTTAACCTTAAGATTTAGTTGTTAGCCAGCTGAAGCATGTTCTACAAACCTCAAAATGAATATGCAAAATCCACACCCATTGGATAACAAGATATTGATATTAAAAATTGGCAGTGCTCAAATGGAATGGTAAGAAGTAACAAATATTGCATTGCATGATTTGGCATAACAAGCACCAATTAATTTCTTAGCAAACACCAGTAGAGCAAAATCAGCTGAAGATTATGGACCTGTTAACAGAATAGCATAAGTGGTGGAAATTAAGGATTCTTTTTAGAACTAGGTGGTAAAAAACAAGTCACTTTTAAATGTACATCAACATCAAAGGCCATGAACCTAAAACTTAAGAGTGGTGGAAGGTAAAGGCCAAAGTTCCCTTGAAACTAAAGGTTATCAGAATTTGATCATTCATTCGTAAATGAGCTTAAATTATTGAAAGATAAAAATATCAGCACAATCGTATTGAGTACGTGCATATATATTATACAATCGAATTGCTAGGACATTCACCTGTATGCAGTTATTGGGGCATCTGGATTTGCTTCCCTAGGCATTAATTCCATTCCCCTGCCTTCACTTAACATTTTTGTTGCCAGGTCTATCATCTCAGCAGTTTCAGGAAGAGTTGCTCTGTATTCCCGGTCACTAACTGGGGCCTGATCAGTTATGTCAAAGTAAGAATATAAAATATGAATGATCATTACATGTACAATTTTGGCAAGCATACATTCCTCAAAGAATCTTTGCCATTTTAAGAACTCGTGAACCTTTAAATGAAAGAAAAGAGCTAAAGAAGGCAGAAACTAGTAATGGTTAATGTGTTTGAATATGAAAGTCATGCAAATAGGGCTAGAAATGGTTTTGGGACAGCTCAAGGCCTATCAAGCCAAACGAGCTTCAAGTCGGGCTTTGGACCTAGCCTTAAAGGGTTCGAGTCAAGTTCAAGAGTAGTTTATAGAACCCAAATAAAAACTCAGCTTGGCCCAAACCCAGCCCAAAGCTTAATTCAAAGCCCAACCCGGCTCCTTGAACACATTTACGACATTAACCTTAACCCATACCACCTGATGCACCTCTCTCCCACTCCTCTCTCTACCTCTCTTTCCGCACCCCCCCCCCCCCCCCAACAAAAAAAAAAAAAAAAACCTCAACTTCCTCCGCTAAACCCCCTCTTCAATTTATAGACACCATCTGGTGGCTCCCCAACTTTCCCTGCTTCTTGCCGCTGCTATCAACAACACCCCCTCTACTCTCCATATCAACTCCTCACCCCCAACCCCACCCCCACCCCCACCCCCACCCCCGACCCCAAACCCTAGCAACCATCCTCTTTATCACTACTCTTGGATCTTCTCCCTTTATTCGTCTTAAACACCTCATAAAGACCTCACTAATGCCATCATGGTTTCAAATCCTGACGGGATGTCCCATAGGACACCAAGATAAGTTGCCGTCCGAAGTATCAAAACGGGACCATCCTAACATTTCAATCGATGCATCCTACAATATCTCCTGTTCCAAGTGTTAGGGCAGGGCAAAACACCAGCACATCCCATTCCATGAAAAAAATCAAGATAACCCCATTACATGGGATTTAAAACCTTGAATGTCATCACCACCCTCACCAACCCACTCCACCACCTCTTCATCGACTTTATCAACAACTCCATCCTGGGATCTGGTCTCATACACAATGATGGTGGGATCATTGGGCTTGAGTCAAGCTCATTTGGGTTCAAATCCGGTTAAGCTTATTCGAGCTTCAAGTCAACCTTAGGTTAAGCTCAGGTCTAATCGAGGAAATTTTTTGTGCTTTGACCTAGCCTGGCCCTAAATAAATTTCCAGATTAGGCATGAGCAATAATGTGGGCTGCCCTAGCCTAGCCCACTTCCATCCCTATAGGCACAATATCAAGGATAGAAAGCATTTAGAAGCAAAAGGGAAGCCCATCAATCTTGAATTTTATATTAAGTTTAAAAAGTATATTTATCATTGAAAGGTGTCTAACAGATTTATCCTTGGTTATAATAGTAAAGCACTTACAAATTATCTATTAAGTAGTTGATCTACATGCACAATGTTTACTAATACATCATAATTGTAGAAGTCTAGAACGAACATCTGAAAATACAACGATAACTTGCACTCATCAGAATGTGAATGAACCAAGATGGTAATGTCGGAAGTTTGAAGATTATAATCATTAATGTAGACATTCTTTTGATAATTGAAAAGATTTGTCTTTTTCCCTATGTTTCATGAATTTCTCACTTCCCTATTCCAATTTACAACAGCCTTGGTCAATTTTGTTCATGATACCTCAGTTTTACTGAAAACACATGAGCCAGACATTGGCTGAAATGGCCTCTGAAATCAAGTATTCTGAAATTTATGAAAAGAAAAAAGGTGTAACTGACTGGAGAATAGTGGATCATATGAGGTTTTATGTCCAATTAATGACTGATTTCCCCCTTAAATGAGGCAACAATGCAAGAAGATTAACAAGCACTTTACCCTTCAAATCAAGAAACTATGCTCTGAGATTGGGGTTCAGTTCAAAGAAAAAAGAGGAGATACTATTTTTTTCTGTGTATAGTGTGCTCAGTTGCCTTTCAGGGCACCAAACAGTTTAACTTCTGATAAAGATACCAGAGCAACAGATTATTGAACAGATAAGATAGTCTGTCCTGGTTGAAGACCTCTCCTCAAAATGAGGAACAACAGGGGTTGACCAGACATGGGATAACAGGTTTTTTTATTTGATTCTCAATCATCTATGATGAAGGGAATCAGATGACCTGAGACTTTGATCACTAGGGTCACTTATAAGAACGAAAATTGACTAAGTAGGCAGGAAGGTTAATATATGGATAACTTCCTTGAACATAAAATATTGAGCATCCTTTTCCTGGAATCAGGTCATATAGCTGTTTTTTTGTTGTCAAGGAAGGCTGCAACAGCAATCTACATGGACTTTTGGATGGCATCAGCTGCCTGCCTGCCCACCCTTAGCTTTTTATTTGATGATCTGGGTCAAAGAATTGCCAAAATCTTTCTAAAAGTATTCTCAGATAAAGAAGAATATTGTTGAGGATGTCCAAATGGCAAGACAACCCTCAATGTGGAGCTATAATGTTCTTTTGGCTGTCTTCATGTTGTACTTTTGGGCTCATCTGTGCTTCAAACTGGGACAACTTTTAGGATAATCAATCAGGAGAATTATTAGCCTAAATCACTTCTCATTTTTAAGCTTTGGGTAAGAATTTGGGTTGGGTGCAACCGTGCAGGATTAACCTCGGGTCACCTCCCTGCACCCTTACTTGTTTTTTTTTCTTTTTTAATTGATTGAAAAAGAACATGATGCACCCTCCCACATTTCCTAAAAATTTGAAAAACATTGACATTGATGGATGAACTTCAAAAAAATTGAGATATAATCAATAATTTTTCTAACTTAAAACATTCTTAATTCATACAAAGCTATAAATGTAGAAAAGACAACACAAGTAAGAAAAAAAACCTGTAAAATGACTCCACGAACTGCTTTGGAGCATGCAAAATTGGTACGCATATAGTGCACGATATCCTGTATAAGTGTTCATGGGTCAAGTTGTATACTTGACATGTGTCTAGATAGTAAGACAAGCTAAGTTTCAACTAAATGTTTGAATTTCACGTATACCAACCTGGCAACCAGTACTGTGCCCAAGCAGCACAACACCCTCTGAGTTTTCCTTATTTATCAAGTAACCAATAAGTTGATCTATCTCCAAGGAGTCCTTCAATACAGAATTTGAATACAGAGTTAGAAAAATAATATATGCAAGTAAAAAATAAAATAAAATACACATGAAATATGCTAAGAAATAGTGCTTAATCAAGTCAACTTCAAATTAGATCGTATTAAATGTAGAAGGAAGTTTAGCAGGGACCGAAAATTTGACTACAGATGGCACATGCTTAGAAGGGTATTTACTACCAGACTTCATATATGAATTCTATTATACGTCTATTTTTTGAAGTTTAAAATCTAGAGTAATATAGTGAGGTCAATGATCATATTATTTGTTCTGGCAAAGAAGGAGAAAAACCAATTCCCTCTCTTATTATGCATTGATCCATCTGTGATAACAAAATGCATCAAAAACTAACTATAACTTTGTATCAGGAACAACCAAGATTCACTCCGATAGTGACAAAGTTCAAAAATTAGTATCTTAATCACTAATTGAACTTTTCATCAAAGGTCTGGCCCAAACTTTATCGTGACTGCAGTACCTTTTGTATGCATCCATAATCCTAAGTTTTATTAATACTCTATATTTCTCTAAATTTTGTTGTAAGTCTACCCTCAAATCCAATGGTCCTCATACTCTTCAATGTCCCTTTCTTCCTGCATATTTTGAGCTCCAGCATCATCAAGACTTTCAGGTGAATTTATTTTCAAAAAGTTAAAAGAAAAGATACATCTCTTGTCATGTTAATAGTAAATACAATTTTCTACCATTCGTTTTCAACAATTTCTTGTCCTTGACCAGTTTAATCATACATGCTTAGACTAAAAGGCTTGCAAAATTATAACCAATTTCAGAAAGAATATAATCTCCCCCACCCCCCTCCTACCTTTCTCCAGCCCACCCTGTTGTTTATTAGCATTGAAGATACCCTGTACAAGAGTTGGAATTCAAGACTGTCTGTAGTGAAGGATAATTTAATATAGAACTAGAGAAAAGTGATCCTAATAAAACAAGGAACATTGAGTGGAAGTCTTGTGTTTCATGATGTACAAACACTTCTTTTTAGTAGTAAAACTAATGGACATATACACAATATGATGAGGATAATGAACAGACAGAGACAAGTACATAACATCCATTTAGCTCCTCTGCCCTTAAATGCAGTGATGGGTATATTTAATTTAAAAATAAATTGCTGAGTTGTGAAGATAAGAGAAAGAAAGGATTAGAATGAAGAAGGGTAATTGAGATCATGGATTAAAGACCCTCCAAAGTAGGGTGGTATTGTCAATAGCATACCATTCCAATGAGAAACCGGCACTGGCATGTGGTGTGGGACACTGAACCTTAATTGGATTGGGATGCACAGCCTATCCCAGCCAAATTGGTTGAGACAAGCCAGTATCAAGGCCTGTTCACCCAGTACCAAGCATGACCTGACCGGGTCACCTCATTTGGAGAAGAAAAGGAGAAAGAGAACTCCAAGGCATGCTCTCTTTCTCTTTTCCTTTGGTCACAAGTTTGCTATGGGAGAGAAAATGAGAAGAGAAAAGGAGAGAGAAATAGAGGGAGAGTGTGCATGAGAGAGAGAAGGAAGAGGATCAAGGGCAAGAGAAAAAAAAAGATGGTAGGTGTTGGTACCAATATCAGCACCACACACTCATTGTAACATCTCAAGAATTACTTAAAAATGGAAAAAAAAAAAATTTAACTTTACTTAACGCTAAAAAACTTTAAAAAATAATAAAAACACAAAAAAAAAATCAAAGTATGGTAGTACTGTCCCAATACCATACCAACCCAATAAAATACTGGTACATGCTTCAATATTGATATTCCAAACCTGGAATGACATGGCTCGATGTAATGTCAAATAGATCTAAAGTGATACAAAGGACAGAGAGGTACTAAAGGATGGGAGGCTTTTGAATAAAGGGAATGGAAGATGAGGGGCTCAGCCATGATTGCTTGGATAGGAAACTATGCAAAAAATTTAATCTTCACAAAGTCAAGTGACTAAAATATCAAGTCTCTACGCTTTGCAACCCGATCGTAATCTTTATATCAAAACTTACTAGGAAAGTGAAATCTTAAACATACCTAGACCTTTGATTGAAAATTAGCTTACTTCTATTTTATTTTTAACTCTTATATCAAATTACTTCTATTTTGATTTCAACCCAAAATAAACTAAATTTTCCCTACAACCCACCAGTGAAAAGAAATCATCTCTGCCACCTGCAAGCCTACTAACACAAGTATTCTGCCCATCATTACTCTTTTAGTACAAATTAATAATAGAGCATTTCAGCATTATGCACCTCATAATGTTGCTACAGTAATATATTTTCTTAGACTCTGGTTGAGGTAAACAGATATTTATTTTAAAACACTCTTAAATCACTTCAACACAAGCTTCCTTTTTGCTGTTGATCACTGAAACCATCGCTTGCTGGTGCTCTTACTGGACCATGACTGCTGCATTTGCAGCATGACTTCTGCCAACAAAATTGCTTCACAAGCTTCCTGACCAAGAAAACCATCTTATAAATTCCACTTCCTACAACCTCTAAAGTCTAGATTCAAAACCCTAGCACAAGATAAGGACCTGTTAACTATAACAGATACAATTTCATCATTCAAATGGCATGACAAGGCAAAATTTGTTGTGCCATATTTGCAAGATATTTGTGTTGATCATGACCAATGAATTTGTAAGAAGGTATTTAGGAGTTATGAATATTTTGATGCAAATCCTCCGAGGTATAGATCATCACAAAAATAAACATTTTGACCTATGGCTGCTGTCATCAACAGCATCTAGCAAAAATACCTAAATTGATAGAATGACTTAAAAGCCCCTTGGAACGCACATGAGAGTCTCCTAAACTTTAAATAACAGGATAGTTTCTTTTGCAATTTTCTCCCAAAATATGTTGAAGCATCATTAGCAACAGTTTCATCTCATCATCAGGAAATATACCATTTCCAGATGATGATTTATCCCCATGCATGCATCGGTGTAGTTCCTTCAGATTAAAAAGCTTAGAGATGACTGGAACTAACAAAATGGTGCCAGCAAATTTAGCATGTCAGACATTGATGGTCATCAATTTTATAACTATTCAGAATTTTGAAGATATTCCCAAGTATTTTATAGCTCGACAAAAATTATCATGAAACAATACCTAGCAGATTTGACAAATGGAATATAATATATTCTTGTACTTGTCATAATTTTTTCTGACTATATCAACCACGACTCATATACTTTGTTTGAGGTTTGCAATCTTGGAAATGGCCCATATTGATCCTATCATGGTACAGGGTCAGCTCCACATATCAATACTCAGTACGCCTCTCATACTACACGCTAGTCTGATTCGGTACGGTATGATACACCTAGTATGCACTAACACCAGACGGTATGGCATACCATGGCTCTGTTCAGTTTGACTCTTCTATCTTTCAAGGATTTTAAACTATCATTTTATCATTTTTTTGCCAATCTTTAATAGATCATGGCATAAAGTTTTGTGCTACATTAAACTTTTTTAGGTTTGACAAGTGTTTTTTGTCATGTAAAAAAATATGGTAGAAATGATGCCACAGTTCTTAACCATTCCTTTAAAAATTTTGATTATGTCAACTTATTCTTGTTTGCTCAGCAAAAAACTAGTGGAGATACTTGTGCAATGGAGTAAATAATATTAGCTTTGTTCTTGAAGTTTGTTGTCAGTCTCACTAAATAAAGAAAATGTTAGGTCAAAAAAATGACAAGTCTTTCAAGATGATATCAGTAAGACAGTGGTTAACTTGAGAAATCATACTTGTTCTAAGCTGGAAGTGCCATATCCAACATAAGATGAAGAGAGCAAGGGTTGCACCAAGGACCACTTCTCATTCTCCAAAGCAATTGATAAAGGTTCCAAATACCTGCAAAACAGTGAAATTTCTGAACACTATAAAGAAATTATATCAGTTAAAAAAAGTAATTTGAATTTACATTTAGAAATAGTTACAATCATCCAATAATAACAAGGGAATTGAACCAAATTTTTTTTCCCTACAAATATTGCATCATTAAAGCCATTAAAGTCAGAAAATCCTTGATCGAAATCCAAAGTCAAATCTACTTGGAGGAAGAATGATTATTTAAACCTAAGGAAGTGAGACCTGTTTTAGGTTAACCAACAGCCAACTTACGCAAGCTTGAACAGTTCAAAATGACTGGGAAATAATTTCAGATTTCAGTGAGGTAAGATATGGATGAGAATATTGAATGATTGAACTCTCAAAATAACATGTAATCAGATAATATGTTGAGTTTAATTCTATGATGTGCTGCCTCTCATTTCTTGAACAAAATAAATTAAAGAAAATAAGAATTAGTAAATGTTGCTTCTTGCATAAATTACTGTTTACGTTTGTAGAAGCAGAAGAACTCAGACTATGTCACAATACAAGAATATGTTAACACTCACTTACCGTCTGGCAGATCATTTAGCAGTCTCTGGATAGGAAGAACCTAATGATGCAATGAATGAAGAAGAAAATTTCTGAACAATTTGCAGATCCTGTTAATTTGCTTACGAACAACAAAATCAGAGTAACTTGATGAGAAAATCAGAGTAAAAAAGAGAATGGCAGTTTAAGATGGGAATTTACAATGCTAATACCACCAACATTAGTGCATCATTTATATAACAAAGGTATTTATGGTCTTGAACAAGTATCTAATGAGAAAATTGATGACGCTGTTCTGTTATAAAATTTGATTCTCCAATATCAATGACCAAGGGACTGATTAAGAGAGAAGAAGATAGATATGAGAGTGATCCAAAGCAGTCAAGCTATAAGCTGATGGAGCACTTGATGAGGGTTGATTTCCCAAAATGCCTGGAGTTTAGCATAGTCCTTTGCAAGAAGATAGTGTCCAGTTGTAATGGACAAGTGGTAGAATTAACAAGTCCAAGACACCTAAGGATTGTCATCTTAGGCTACTGGAGTAAGGCTCCTAACAATTAAGAGAAAACAACAATATTAGAAAACATCAATTTAAAATTAAATGAGTAGATGATTCATGAAATTACTAATGAATAGGAATGGGTAGTGGCGGGGTTTAGTTTTTGGAACTAGTTGTGGTGAAACAAAAGTAACAAATAATGGTGGGCCTACACCAACATTCCACATATAACGCCCATAGCAACATGAAGCCCATGGCAACACTTGCATCGATAATTACCCCCAACATATGGAAAATAGCTAGTTTTCATTATTTACAGATAATTTCAATCAAATTTGATGGCAAAGAGATACTATAGTGTGATTGTCATAGATTTATTTATATAGGAAATGAAATACATAGAATTTTATATAAAAGAATTAGTGTTGGATAGGCTAAAATCTAAATAGAGAAGTGCTTTGGCATACTGCAGTTCATGACCAATACATGCTTTAGTGACTAAAGAAAAAATATGTGAAACAGCAATAAGGCCAGAAATCTTACAGTTCAAAGCATATAGTGATAAAGATCATATGATCAAAAAACTAAGGGTGGCTAGGATGTGAGGCTGCAAACAGGATGGGCCAGGTCAGGGGGTCATGTTGACCTCGACCCAACTCGCTTTCATATTCGAGTCATGATTTTAGACTCACACCCAATCCATTTACTGATCATGTTAGGTTAGATTAGATCCATGGAAAGAATTTTAAACCCGACTTGCGATCAATTTGGGGTCAAGTATGACCCTAATCCAAACTGAAATGTTTGGATTTGAGTCAGGTCAAGTTTGCATTCAAATCAAGCATCTCACTATTATTTTATAGCTAAAATCGAATAATTGATAATTAAATATAGAATCATTCAAAAATTTAAATAAGACAAAAAAGCGCCAACTTAAACTTAAATTTTCGTTCAAAAATTTTTAATTCCATTCAAGTAATTGATCATCCTTAAGTTTACAAATTATAATTTTTAAAATATATATTAATATAATTGCAGGTGTTATAAATAAGAATCCATCAAAACAAATAATAAAATATTTGTTTTGTTAAGATGAAAAGAGGAATTAGTTTAAATGTGAGTTTATTTAATGAAGTGGTAAAGATAATTAGAATGAAAGACAATAAGATTTATATAATTCCAGTTTATGGATCGGGCTAGATCAGGTTTGGATCAAATTAACTCTATTTTTTATTGACCAAAATTATACCTAGATGACATATGCAAATCAAGTCAGCTCAAGTTGAAAAATACAAGATCTGAATTTGCCCTGAAATTAGATCGGGTCCATTTTCCAACCTGACCCAACCCACGAGTCTTCAAATATGGATTGAGTCGGGCCCAATTAGGTCAATACCAAGTCTGATCATGGGGCAACCCGAACCATTTGCAACGTTACAAGGATGAAAATGTAAGGGTGGATTTCTAGTAAAACTAGGAAAGACAGAGAAAGGAACAAGTTAGAGAAGTGGAAGGAGTTAAACCAGTGAGGGGACCAAGCCAATAAGAGCTTAACTTGTTTCTACAAATGCGAACACCAAAGCATTTAAGAACCCTAGTAAAGCAAGGTAGCAGGATTTGTAGGACATTACAAAAAGGAGGTGAAGCTCTAAGAGTGATAGGAATGGGATTTATGCAAGGAATTTGAAAAGCTTCCAATGAAGCTACATGTAGCTTTTGCTAGCAATTGGCTATAACTCAAAAACCTGAAACTAAATAATTCAAACGAGACTTAAGTTTATAGTAATGGTACTATTTGGTCATATAGATGCCATATGCATTTCCTAACATTAATGCCCCACAGTTAGCAGACTAAGACAATGAAGATAGAAGGTAGCTTGTTTGGTTATGTGTGACTACTTAATAATCCTTTGATTAGCACCATCTCCAACACCTGGAGGAAGAAAACCCACATAACACTCGAGTTGCTTTAGCAACAATCCCCTATTTTTTACCATATCACTTATGCAGATCTAGAAGAGTACCTAATTCCTCAATAGCCTTTCCTCCTTGAAATAGCTAAAAATCAGTACAAAAATCAGACCTGTCGATATAGTAGTAAGATTATTGCATCATATTTGGAGTGAAGAGGAAGAAAATGCAGGCTATCACATATGAAGATGTACTTAATGTATTGCATGTTTACTTTATATGCAATAGCTCATTGCAATTTAGAGTTATAAGAAAGAAGGACAACAACAAAGAATAAGACAAATAGTTCAGGAACAACAACATAACCAGAGAGATCTTATTTTAACCCACGCTTAGTATGACATAGTGGTGGGTCAAAATTATTTAAATAAATGAGTTTCCTACAGCTTATAAGAAGGTGGCATTATAAAAGTTTTGATTCAAAATACAATTTAAAGAAACATAATAACAGCATACTACTACTAGTGTCAAGTGGTAAAACTCATGACATATCAGTAACCAACTATCACAGTAATATGTCATTGGATGCATTTATCAGTGGACCTGGACCTAAAAAACTTTTTCTTGCTCCACAAAATATGTAAGAGTACCCTAAAGAGCCACAAAAGCTTATCAGAAGACCAGGTAAATCATCAATCAGACACATGATCTATAAAGGTTGTGAGAAAGAAGAGTATATCAGATCATTACCGTGTCATTGACTACTAAAATGGGGAGGGAAAAATAACAAAAACTCTCATTTTCATTAGATATAAAACCAATAAGAATTACACCAAGTACAAACCCAAAAGCAGCACAACGTGTATTTGTCCAGAATCCAAATGTTAGACCCATTCTTATCAAGCAATGTTCCATCAATGTTCCTTATCAACCATGTTGAACCAGGGCTAAACCCCATCAATCAATTCAGTTTAGACTTCTTTAAGAAAGAAAATTACAAATTAGTAGCATTTCATACCAGGATCAAACATGTGCTCTACAAACTAGTATTATTTTTCAAAAGACTAAAAATCACACAACAGCCAGGAAGTACATAAGACATAAAAATTGTTTGATGAGAGAAATGAATGAAACAGGAAAAAAAATGTCTCAGAAAAATGTCAACATACTCAGTTGCCAAAAGTCCATCAGTCAATCCACCAATAAAAATGACCTGTTGGTTAAAATCGCCAGTTTTGAATGCCGCCTGTGTGAAAAATATTCCAGTGGAAATAAGAATATCATACAAGTGAATATTAAAAATATTATATAAGTTGAACAATGCACCATTATGGATGCTGTGGTGTATAAAGTAGAAACCATGGTCATTATGAAAAGATATGTTGGTAGTTCCCAAGCATATTCATAAATCACAGTGCAATCCATCATTGACTTCATTAACAAATGAAAATTGATCATCTGCAAACACTTTGATGCAATCCCCATAACCAAAAACACATGATTCCGAGGATAACAAGTTCATTGGCATAACATTGAAGAGCATGGAGACCAATATTAGTGTCTGCATACAGTATTAGCAGTGCATATGTACGTCATTTGCAACTGCGTTGCAATGTCAAATTCAGATTTTTTTCTGTGCAAAGTCTCCACTATGATCTTCTTGGTGCCACAAAACAATATCAGGGCCTGTCAGAAGGTCAGATAAGCCACTTCATTTCCTGATCACATTAAAAAGAGTTAACCCCATGTCAACTTAACAGAAAAGATCCCATGGGCAAAGATGTCAGAGAGGTCCACAAATCAGTGTCCAAATTTGCATGCCTTTTTCCCCAGATGGTACCATAGAGGTGAAAATATAACCTCCCATATGCCTGTAAGCTTTTGAAAGCTTTTTCACTATTGGCTCTATATTTGACATCAGCTCTATGGATAGTCATCAAGATTCTGCCAGATGAAGCTATAGGAGGAGCAGGACCTGCCAGCAGACTTCAGATGCTTGCGTGCAAGCAGAGCATGCTACCTATCTTATCCACAAACCAATAAGCAACTCTCCAAGATCATAAGACAAGAAAGGAGTCCAAATGAAGATGGAAGGAAAAAAGATTTCATAAAGGAACTATGTTCATCTTTGAGGCCCAAAGCTAATGAACCAAATCAATATGGAATCTTGTGCATAAGTTCAACTAAGGAGGATGAGATACAAAGACATGAAAAAATTCAAACAAAATAAGGATATTATCAGAAAGAAAGATTATGCAACCCTGATTTTGGATTCTAAATTTGATAAAGAGGGGCTTCTGTTAGTGGGATCTATATAAATAAATTTTTTTAAAAAAAGCAAGAGTTTGCTTATCAGAATTGCATTACGAACAGATTTGAACATACTAACTCTATAAATGAATATGAGGATGGCGTCTGGAGTTCCTAGTTGCCATTAATTACAAAATGTACAGTGAGCTCTGCCCAAGTATTGGAATACACAGGAAATAGCCCTTGAAGGTCTGTAATAAAATTAAATCAGGTTTTGTTGATCAAATCAGTTTGAGACTTAATGTAAGAAATAAAAAAAAGTAGATACTAGTGACAGTAATAATCACAAGTGGAAGAAAAGAATGGAAGAGCACAACATAACAGATAAGATTTATCGAAGAACATATAACTCTAAAACCATGCATTTACAAGTTTTCATTACTAAACATGCCAATTATAACTTTATCAATAATGAGTAAGTTATTACAATCGTAGACCCTCTAATAGAAACATCATGTCTACCTAGAAATAAATTCTAAAACAGCTATCTAACAGATAAAATAAAAGTATGTCTCCCAATTGATGTGCTTATGAATCAATCTGAGAGAACAATAAGAAAGAAGAGCAATAAGAATAACAAAAGATAGGACAATAGGAACCTGAATAGTTTCTTGGTAAGGAACGTAAGTTCAGAAGGCCTCTTTATACTCACAGATACATATAAAATATAAATTGGGGTTTGATGGTGCTTACAATATCACGCGCATAGATGCAGTACAATGTTTCTGCTTACATTGAATTGGACAAAAGTGTCAGTTGCTTGTGTACACCTAACTGTTAGATCCTTCTAATTCCTAGAACTTAAGATATAGTGGCATGGACATGTCTCACCAGACGAAAGGCAAGAAATCCAAGCTTTCTTTTACTGAATCCCATGCCTCCATCAATTCTCCACTATTTATAGACAACTTAACCAATTAAACTCTTCGAATATGTCATCATGTAGTCACAAAAAAAGAAAGAGAAAGAAAAAGCTTTCAATCTCTAACTTCATTCAAACTCTCAAACTCATTTTGCATGACTTGGCAACAAAAGAAAGTCTTCTGACCCAGCTTTTCTAAAAGATAGGAATGCTCAAACTTCCATTTTTAAGTCATTATACATAAAAGTCAGGAACATTGCGTGTACCAAGTGCAACATGACAAGATGCCCAACAGCAAACATGTAGGAATCGCCACTCGACCTTTGAAACACCACCTTGACAGAAGAAGCACGGCCAGCATCACGACATGATCAAGAAGATTTTTTACAAATAACCATTGGCAATTTGACAAGATGATCTTTAGTGGATCTCTATTGACACCATGAACTCTGTTTATGGAAAAACCAAATCAAACAACGAGACCATATTTACCAATACACCATCAAGCCAACAACACATGCCATGCTGCAATTAAGAAAAGAATCAAAACCCCACAATTGACAAAATTCTAAAATGAATCTAGATAACACATAGATATCGAAATTAACCACCGAGATAAAGTTAACCCTAAGGAACAGACACACCAGTCGCGAATTCCACACACAAACATATGATCAAGAACCATGTGTCTACCATTTAGAAGAGACAGATAGATAAAATCAGCTCAGTCTACTACAAAGCTCTGTTACGGTAAAAACAAGAAGAGTTTTCTTGGATTTTTTTTTTTTTTTTTTTTTATCCGTGATTTTTACCTGGACGGGGTTGGGGCCGTACTTGAAGAGAACGCCGCGGAGCTGGTTCTTGCGGGAGACGGGGCCGAGGCCGTCGGAGGCGAGCATCGAGGAGGCGCCGCCGCCGGAGCCGGCGGTGGACTTGAAGGAGCGGCCGCGGACGAGGCCGGTGAGCCAGGAGGAAGAGGACGAGGAGGAAGAGGAGGCGGCGGGGGCGATGGCCGAGGGATTCATGGCGAGCGATCGGCTGCTGCTCCTCCTGATCCCCCGCCCATGTGATGGAGAGAAGATGGGAATCGGAGGCGATTTAAATTATTTCTCCTCGCTTCTTTTCTTTTCTTTTTCGCTTTTAGGCTGGGTCTTGTCCTGGAGATCGAGAGGGATCGGAGGCGATTCAGCGAAGTACTCTCCGGATTGGAGTATACAACTGTACATGTACGATACAAGAGAATATGAAATGGATGGCTGTGATTCTATCTATCATCATTGATCTCTTTACTTTTCTTTTCTTTTCTTTTCTTTTCTTTTTTTTTTTTTATTTCGATCCACCAATTCTCCCATTTCCCCTGTAGACAGAACTTTGCCGGTATACATAAGAGAGCCGCATAACATTTTTAATTTGCTACATTTATTCTTCGTTAATTCATTTAGGCTATTTTTCCTTGTCAATTAATGTCCAATGGAACAAATGTAATCTTATATATAAGTTGGTGGATTTAAATCGCATGCATCTTCTTTTGAATAAATATGCACACTTTATAAAATTTGAGTTCGTCAATCAGTCATTGTCTACGGTGCCATGATGCAAACCCCTGAAAATGATTGCCCTACCATTGTTTTCACTTTATGTAAGTTTGATGCCACTTTTCTCCTTAATAAATAAGAAGCCAATTAGCTCATTTTCCACTCTTAACGGATGACAACGAAAGCCATCCATATTTGCTCTAGTGCAACACAATTAGATCGCACCTAAAATTGCATTTGGTTTTGGAGAAAAAATTTCATTTGAAATAAAGATTTTAAAACCTAGAATCAAAATTTTTTTATTTAACTATTCTTAAGAGATAATTTTTAAAAATTAATAGTTTAAATAAAGATCTCATATTTTAAAACCCACTCCAGTGTTATTTAAAAATCATTCCAGTGTTATTTAAGCATTCATTGAAATGATCATTTTTATAAATAAATGCAATGGTTGTTCTTCCCCTTTTTATCACAGCCATGGCTCCATCATCCCAAGACTCAACCAGAGAGAAGTGGAACAAGAACAACCATTAACGCAACGTATAAGAATTTTTATATGTTCTTATAAATAGAATTTTTATAAGCTCTACTTGTGTTAATGGTTGTTCTTCCCAGCATATAAGCTCTACTCAGCCACGAATTTAGCATTGGACAACAGCGATGCTTCTTCTCTATGAAATTCTCAACAAACTGACTAAATCTCCGCTCCTTCCTAATTGTTCTCTGTTCTTCTTTTCTTCTGCTCCGTAATTTTTATTATTCTTAATTTCATCTTTTGTGGCACAGGAAAGAACTGATGCAATTGTTAAATAAAATTATATGTTTAAAAGTAGCCATCTAAACAGAAAATTGATAAAATTCTAAAATATTAGACTTTAAATTTTTATAAAATTTCCAAATACCTCACCTACATGCAAGTTAGATGAATTTTGCGCTGCTTATAAACAAGCATATTCTTCTTTCTTTTGAATAATTACAATACAAAAGATGAGTTCATATAAATATAATTATGATTCTAGACATCATATTAAAATTGACACATCTCTCTTGCTTACTTTTTAAAAGATAACGAGAAAGAGATCTACTCGAGTTAATTCCATCAGACTTGACAGCGAGAACTTAATTATGTTTTTACAGCGAGAAAAACTCAGATTTTTTAAATAATATTTTTTTAAAAAATATATATATTTTTTTTCTAGATTAGATTACTTTTCAAATTGTTTACGAATCCAAAGTAATTTTTATCATGTCAGCAGCCAACGAGCGGGGCGTGAAATCGACACTGTTAACAATTTTACTTTTTATTATTATTTTATTTTGATAACAATAAGTTAAATCGTGAGTTGGGCACACCAATAAATGATTTCCTCTCTTTTCCACGATTTCGATCACAGATTGACAAAAAAAAAAAAGAAAAAAAGAAAAAAATATATTTATATACATTAAAAATTTCTAAATGGGCAAAAGAAATTGGAAAACGTTTTTCTTTTTCTTTAATTTTCAGCTGAAATTATGGAAAAGAAACAAAATCATCCGTTTTACTTCAATTGACGATTTAGCTTTATTATTATCAAAATTAAAAAAAAAAAATTATAGTGATAAAATTCACTCGACCACGCGAACCCTTTTATTTTGACAATAATTACCTTACATCCTTAAATAATTTGAAATGTAACCTAACGCTAGATATAGTTTTTTTTTTAAAAAAAAATTGGGGGAAAACTCCGCTAGAACGCACTAGGTAAAATGCAAGCATAGACTCGATGCTTTGGGGGCACCCGTCAGGCGCACACGAAGGGTTCTTCGGGCCCACCAGCACTGACTTTAGACGGGCCATGATAGCCCGCTTTACCAGTGGCGTAATGACACGTGTCATTTATTGCTTTATCGAATGCCATCTCCAGCCCCTGTTTCGGGAATCTTCAACGCCACTGCACCGTCCCTTGGCCTTCATCTTCTTGGCCTTTTATCCCATCAGCTGCTTAAACTGAGGTTGGTCCCTTCGCCCTTTCCACTTCTCCCCGTAGTTTTTCGTCTTCTTGGAGCTCCCGATCCCCATCGGCATCAGTTTGCGTTTTCTTTTCCTTCATTTCTTTGGTCCTTACCTTCAAACTTGGATTTATGTTAAAAAAAAAAGAATTTATTTTTTTGGGCCCTTTTTTTTTTTTTTTTTTGGTGTTTTTGTTGTTAATTCTTTCAATCTTGTTATTATTCCTTCGAGGGTGGAAATTTGACAGATGGATGAGGTTACACTCCTTTTTAAATTTGATCTCTTTTTTGATGTTTTGGCAGATCAAGAGGTCTGAGAAGATGACTTTCAAGTCGGTCTTCTATTCTCTGCATGAGGTTTTCCCACAAGTAAGAACTCGCCTTGTAATCATGGTCACTAGTTTTGATGGTGGAATGGAATTCAGTAAGTATATTATAAAGCAAAAAATGATTTCTTTGAGGGGAGGATGATCGACTGGGTATAGGGTTTTTCTTGTAATGAGCCATCTAATCTAAGCTAGCATAATTTTGTTCTTATTTGGTGGAAGTTATGTCTTGTTATTTTTATACTAGGAATTTTCTGTATCTTAGACGATATGCTAACAAGTAATTATGATTTAAATAAACTCAGTCCCATAAACTTAAGCCTAATGGTACTTATGAGCTAATACAACAATTAACAAGGAATATATATGGGGAACCATTGTTTGCTGGGCCAAGCTTTAAGCTGGTCATATTTGTCTGCCAGAAAAGTTTACAGATGTTAATCTTGAATTTTGATGGGTTGGTAAGGGTATTATTTGTGGAATTAGCTCACCTCGAGACATATTTTGTCCCTGGAGGGACCCTAGTCTTGCCTTTCCCTTTCTGTGAAGCCACGAAAAAAAGAGCAGTTTCTGAACAGCAGGCAGTGATGTAAAGTATGGCGTTGCTTGGCATGTTGAGAACAGAATCATTTATAAGCAATTCAGTAATACTGGCCTCGCGAAAAGGGGTCAATGATGATATTGCCTAGTGAGAACAAGTACCAATATTGCCAATGTAAAAAGGTTCGCAGAAAGATTTAAGTGCTACCATCAAACTAGTTTGTCATCCACAGGAGGACATCACTGACATTAAGGATAACTTTGATTTTCCTAAAAATATCAATATTTGTGTGACTAGTAATGCTATGGTATGTTACAAGACATCACAAATTGCTTTAACTCTGGGAAGTTGTTGTTGCTTTTGTATGATCATTTGCTTCCCACTACATCTGTAATTGATGTGATAGTTAAAGAACGTTGTTAAAGTGATCATCGGATTATTTCTGCTTTTTCTACTTAGATTCTTTGACCTGAGTAAAGTATTTGTATTGGACAGTGGGTGGAGCACTGGAACCTATACAAGTACCAGCTCTTGTGGGATTATTTTGGAATTTTCCAAGTGAAGATTTCTACTTTAATATGAGAAAAAACCAAAACCTTACACCCTGAATCTTAAAGAATTCACTCTTAGTGTTTTGAATCATCACCATTCTGTCTTATCCACCTATATGGGCCCAATCTTATAGGTCAATCTGTCATCCATCACAGCATGAGGACATGCTACAACTGCCTCTCGACCTAAGTTCAACCTTCGGTGCTGAACTCTTGGCCAAAGCTGAATTAGGCCCAAGAGTAATCTTTCCATGAAACCTAGAAACCATTAAATAAGTTGAAAAGTCACCCTTAAAAGCTTTCAGTTTAAGCTCATATGGCAAGGGATCAACGCTAAAAATCCCCCTATGCCTGAGGAGAGTCTAACATGAAGAGAGAAGAAGGTAAAATTCTCCAATTTATTGAAAACCTTTCTCCTTTTTTTAATTTTCACAAAAAAAATCCCATGTTTTTAGTGGTGTAATGAGACTTGTATATTATGGATTTGCAGTGATTCTGTTGAATAAATTTATGAATTTTCTAAATTTATCCTATTCTTTGATATGTCTCAAATTTGTGATTCAATGCATTCATTATTTCACTTTTTAATCTTTAATGTGTACCTGAAATTCTTTTGATTTTACTGAATCATAAGTTCCTGTCGATGGCAAAATGATTTGAATATTGATCTTGTTACTGTGATCATTAAGGTTTTAGAACTCTGTCCTCAATTTGAGTAATTAAAGAGGTAGGCCCATTACTTAAAATTGAACTTCCTGGAATATTTCTCTGAATGAAGGAAGATTGTCAATATGGAACAGTAAATGCTACTATATAATTAATTCTCTGTCAACATTCCCTCCCTGCTCTTATTTGAGTGGAAGTATAATATTTTTCTTAGTTAGACCATCTAATATCACTAGAGAGTCTAATATATAAACCTTGAATCTCTAAATTCAAGCATACAGAAACCATGCTTGCATGCTATTACAAAGTCTATGAGGACAATGTCTTGAGGTTTCTTGCAACAGCTTCCATACCTAATGGGTTCACAAACAATTTGCTTATGATTCACTTATCGTGATCAACTGATAAAAATTGAAGGCCTTTCAAATTAGGATATTTGCGATGAGAAGAACATATCACGAGGATCTTTCAAACATGCCGGGATCCCACTCATGCATGTTTGGTAATGGTAACTTGAATGAGTAATTTCCTTAAATACTTTACAGAAACTTCTTTAGTGGGCCTCTCTCTCAAGGAGAGTCTAGCATGTATGATGCATTGGAGTGGTGATATGGATGTATGCCATACTCCAGACTAATTAAATAGCTTCTTATATTATTCTTGTAATTTGATGAATATGTGCGCTCCTCTTGTTTCTCTCCTTTGAGATAAACACTGAACTAGAACTAAGTGGGGGTACATTAGTTTAACATAATTGCAGATATGGATAGATTTTGCAACACAGATGGGAGCGGAACTCCATTCAGCAGTCCTGAGTGAATTGGTCCACCCTAATTGGCACCCATGAGGCTTTAATTCAAAAGGTTGTTGGGTGCTGTTCCACAACTTAAATGATTTGCATCATTGTCAGCCTTTGATAGCAGCTGTAATACATGCTGCCTCTTGAGATCTGGACAGTTTATGTCTCCATCTGTAACTCCAAAGCTCAAAGTTAGGAAAAATTAGTTCTCTTTCTGCCATATTCTAGAAAATAACTAATGAACATGGAAGAAGCTTTCCTGATCAGTTTACAAAGGGATCTTCTTAATTCAATATCTAGATTTTCTCTATGTAGATTATCACTAATAGAAAATTTTATATGGAATAACCAGTGAACCCCTCTCTCTCTTAATCTGTTCTTTGTTAAAAGTTACTAGTATATTGTTTTTCAAAGTTTATTATTTTCCCATTTCATGTATTCCATGGCCTTTGCATTGATTAAAGACTGCACTTTCATCTATATTGCAGCATATGATAACAATTTATAAGTGGTAGTACACACTTAAGGCCATTGTGGCCATTCACCAATCTAAGCTTGAGCAGTATGCTGATGCATATCTAATTAATAGGATGGATTGGCAGCCATATGAGACAAACATTTCACATCTCTCTCTCTCTCTCTCTCTCTCTCTCTCTCTCTCTCTCTCTATATATATATATATATATATATATATATATATATATATTATATCCTAGGCAAAGGTTTCAGTCAGGTTGTTATGCAGGTTTTTCTTTTAAGTAACTTGTAGCAGGGATAACCAGAGAAAACCATGAAGTATATCACTGGAGTGGCTTATTTCCTTGGAGAAGGGCATAGCTATATCTGATAATGTTAGTTTTGATGGTTTAATTTATTTTGCAGTAAGTCAACAATGGTCTTCTTTATGTTGGATGTAGCAAATTATTAAATTCTTTCTGGAACTAAGTACTTCTTGAGCTATTTGAATGGAACGAAAAAGTGGGTTGAAAAAGTGACATGGAATGTGGAAAATGTCTTTCACATGATATGCCATTAACTTTTCACTTAGGATCCTTCAAACATCTTACAGTAGCTGAAGTATTTATGTTAGAATTACTTTTTGGTAATTCAATTAGATAGGTGCTGGTTGTTGCACAAGGCTTGTTCAGGAATTCAGTTAATTACTCAACTTTGTGAATTTATCAATTGAAAACCAATAAATCTCAAAGATAAATATATGTAAGGTTTCTTATTCTTGTTGCATTGTTGCATTGTTGCATTTGCAATTAAGTGAAGATCTTTTTTTTTCATGATTTCCTGCAGATAGATCTTCGTATCCTAAAGTCTGTTGCCATTGAACATTCAGCAGATGTTGATGCAGCTGTTGAATTTGTTCTTTCAGAAGTTATACCATTGATAAGTGAATCAAGGGAAACGTCTTATACTCTTGATAATACTTATGACACAGAACATTCATTTGCCAATGGTAAGTATAGCTTTGATGATGTCATATTTTATTGCGGAACTTCTTATCTTTTGGGCTAGGATAAGGCTTGTTGATCATGGCATTCTTTTTCTGATCCATACATACTCGTGTAAGACATACACATACATGGATTATGTTTTTTTTGCTTTTCTTTTTGGTAGCTAATGCTAGATAACATGTTGGTTGTGTAGCTGGGATGAATAAGCAGGCTAATTTGTTGGGACATCAACAAGCCAAAGAGAACATGAGTCTTCTTCCAGAACCACTTATATGTGAAAGTGCTATTTCTGATAATTACACACATGCAGCTAATGCTGAGCCATCATGCATGGGGAAATCGGTAAGCAAAGGTTCGCATGTTGAACATTTAAGTGGACCAAATGAGCCAAGTTTGTTACTGTGTCAGCATGAGGCTGTTGAAGTTACTGCAAGTCCATCATCACAGGCAAAACAGATGGAAGATGCAATGGATCATATTTTTGATCATACAATTAATGCATTTCATTCAAAGCCACATTCCTTTGATAAAATAGTCATGGACACTTCACCTTCCAATATCCTTGTCCATGATCAACTCTCCAATCCAGAACATCAAAAGGAACTCAATCTGGTAGAACAAATAGTTGAACCATGTCAGGGATTGCAAAAGAATGAGTGTGTTTCTGTTGATGGTAATGTCCTAGAAATGTATGGGACAGAAGCTAATGGTACTGTAACATCTGTTCTGACTTTTCCATCCCCTATCCCTGACGACAGTACGCAGATAATGGAACTTGGTGCTGCTGTAGAGAAGGATATGAATGGTCATGAAAGTGAATATAAAGAACAATTATTCTGGTGTTTAACAGGGGCTGAAAATATCCTGGATTTATGGGATTTAGAAGTTAATCACTCTGTTGGATCTTCTTTCAGTCCTTCTGGGGATATCTCATCATCTATTCTTGAAAATTGTCCAGACTCTGTGAATTATGAAACTGGACATGTGAATTCCAAGTCAAGGTGTCTAACTGAGAATGATGCTAATTTGTTGGCCTTCAAGAATAAGATGGTTTCTGTTAGTGAAAATTGCCAGTCTTCAATGATTACCACCCGATCAAACCAGGCTGTTAATATCAATTTTCTTGAAGATTTTATCCTTGATGCTAAAAACAGCAAGGTATGACATGCAATCTAATGCAGTTTATTTCTATAACATTTCAATTTGGTTTTATTTTGTTTTACCATCAATGAACTCTTGTAATGCGAATTGAGTAAGCATTATGATAAATCTAGCATTTACTGAATATCTTCTTTTTCCCTAGGTCTTCAACAATTCACTTTCTTTTAGCATCAGATAGTATTGTGGCCATCTTATTCTCATTCTAATGATGGGTGTTTTCAAAACAACTGATTACACTCGTGTCCAAACTATACTTCACTTTTATCCTTTTGTATGGAGAATCATCTTTAGATATTAAAGGGAAGATGAAACTTAAGCTTAGAAAGCAACCATCATTCTCAATATGTACTCGATGCCTGTTAAGGAATAACCAGAATGAAAGATGAGTTACAAATATTCTGATTTAAATCAAGGTACAGGGATATTTGTGAGAGGCATAAGTGCAATTTGCAGTGCACAGAACATGTCTTTAAGGTCACTACTCAGGTTTAGTTCTGGCCATTATTTTGCATTTAAAGGCTAAGATCATGGGTTTATGTTAATGTTTGGTCTTCTTTGATTTTTAAATGTAGTGGCAATATAGGTAATAGTGAGATCGAACCCAGCAACGCAATGAGAATCCTCATTTAAAGGTTTAAAGTAGTCTTCTCATGGTGGAGCCTTTTATCTGGTTTTTTTTAAGATGGACCTTTCATCCCTCATAGACATTCTAGAGACTTATCTAATGGGCCAAGTTATGCTAGGGTGCATTTTTTTTTTTTTCCAAAACCATCAGGCCATATTAATTATATGCGGATGTAACTCATATGATGTATGATAATTTGTCCAGAAGATGATTGTCTCGAGGAGACCATAATTAGTCATCTTTGGCATATGGCTTATCTCTTTCATCCAGGCCATTTTTCTCTTTTTGGTGGAGAATCTATGAGAGAAATGTAATCTATATATAAATTTATCATTTTCTTCTGTGCCCTCTAAAGCAAAGCTTTTCATTTATATCTGAAAGAAGATGATATGCAGATTCAATTACAAGAGATTATAAAAGAGTAGCGATCTGCTTCGTTCTTCAGTTTAAGAATATTAACAAGTTTACTTGAAGAGGGATTAGAAAGAGGAAGAAAAAAGGGAAGCTATAGGGGAATGCAGTATGAGAAAAAATTATCTGAGAAATTTCCTTCTTTTTAAACTCTTGATTATGATGCATTTCTAAAAACAAAATCAAGGCAGATTTGATTAAAACTAGATTTGGAAATTAGATTTGATTTTATGATTAGTTGCTTGAAAAAAATTGGATATGTTAATTGTGAAAAGTGGGAGTACATTGTTCACTGGTTGCTCTCGGCATGCTACATTGCATACAAGTTATGGAGTTTAAAATATGAAGGTGCATTTCTCATTTTTCATCCCCTTTTCATTCTTCTTTATAGTTCCTTTTTTCCCTCCACATCTTGCAATGATGTCCCCTATTTGACTGCATAGATTCTTGACTAAAGAAAAGAGAAAAAAGAAAGGTGAAATGATTTCTTGCTTGGTGGTGGAACTCACAAATTTAAGCCAACTAAGTAATAATGGCTATTTTAATTCACTGAATCAGATGAGGTAAAACAAATATTTTAGGATAATGCAAATATATAATATGAAACTGATTCCTTTAGGTGACAAAAGTATTATGCCATGTCCAGTTGGGGTTCCAGTGGCCAAATTCAAAACTGAAGTGGCAATCTCCCCTGCAGTAACTTCAGCCATTTCTTTTTTACGTTTATAATGGTTCCTCGCAACTGTTCCTTTTGACAGTTAAACCATCCTGAATATCGGTGTGTAGTCTTACATGGATTATCCTGATTATGAATTATAATTGTTTCTTTTTAATTTTCTTCTTGTTTAATACCAGAAAGTGAGCCCTTGATCTGTTTAGTTTGTAAGTATGCATTCACTGATTAGCAATCAAACTGGGAATGATATTTCACAATCTTGTTTCTGCCAAATGTAACTTTGTTGTTTTTAAGTTCCTGCTGTATTGTTTTTACCCACTTAATATTCTTTTGAATAACTATGGATCATACAGTGTTTCTGCTTTGCATATTGGTAGCTTCATGCTATAATTTTCATGGCATTATTTCATCTTCTACTATGACTTTTTTATATTTGCATCTGTTTGTGTTTTTGCTTCTTTCAAGCTTTTACCATTGCGAATATTATGTTTGCTTGTTTAAGGCCTCCACGAAACTATCTTATTGGGTTCTCAAGTTTGATCATTCATGGGCAGGGTTTTCCATTACTTGGATAAGAACTCCCATTTTATACTCTCTGTCAAAGTAGTTATAATTTCTTCATGAAAAATTGTGCAGAAAACATTGGCCTCTGCCTTGGAATCAGTAATTAATATGGTGAAAACAGTAGAGCTTCATGAGGAGAGAGCCAAACAGGCTAAAGAAGAAGCTGCCATGGCTGGTCAAGATATTCTTACCAAGGTGGAGGACCTCAAACAGATGGTGAAACATGCAAAAGAATCAAACGACAAGGTTGTGCACTTGATTTTATTATTGTTTCTTCTTTGGTTTCATGATAGCTGAACCACTGTTATTTCTGATTTTATCAGAAAGCTGGGGAGGTTTATGGTGAGAAATCCATATTAATGACTGAAGTTCGGGAGCTTCAGTCCCGACTTATCAATATGTCAGATGAAAGAAACAAATCTCTTTCAATCCTTGATGAGGTGGAAAAGAAAATACATTTAATTTATATGCCCATTTATGTGTTTTTCCCTACCATGCAATAAGTATTTGTGCTTTTTAAATTTTTATAGTAAATTTTGCTGGTTATGGCTGTCCAAGGACCATATATTGAATAGCTAATTCTCACTTGTAAGCTGTGCGGTAGATGCATTCAATTCTTTTACATCTGCAGCTCTCTTTGAAGTTTCAAATATTTAAGTTTGCTAAGGATTTGAAATATTACATATCATCATACCATTTGTGTTCAGTTCCTAAATGCCTTTCACATTGCTGGTTCAATGTGATGGATGTAAGCCATAATATGACAACTTGAGGACAATAAATAACCAGAAAGATATCGAAATTCCTCATAATTTGCAATGTAAACAAGATAATCGAACATTTAGTTCGGTATCATATTATAGTTACCTTTGAGTTTATTGCAATCTAACACGTCTTTATGCAATTCAAATCCATAATGAGTTAGAAAATGAAAATATCTCATAAGTTTGACTATTTGAAAGTTTCTAACATGCTCTAGGCCCTTTTGCGGTTACATGACACATATCAGGAATTTTTAATTTATGTGTCATAAATAGCTCCCTGAATACCAACCCTTTATTTTCATGGACAAAGATTTAGTTCTGGGTCCTAAACAAGATTTATTGATTGAAGGAGATCAAAGTCCAATCCAATCTACCTGGCCCACCCATACAGCCTGAGACAAATCAGCCCACATTCATTTGCCTAGTTAATATGGTTTGGATCTGGGCTGTAAATCCAAAACTGACCTAAACCATAGGCATGACCCACTATGCCTTCTCCTTTCCCAATTTGAACTAGAGAAGGAAACGGAGGGTAGCAATGGTCAACCATGGCCTACCCACTATGCCTTCTCCTTTCCCAATTTGATGTAGAGAAGGAAACAGAGAGTAGCAATGGTCAACCATGGCCTACCCACCCATGGCCATCCAATGGTCCTTGCTAAGCAACCATCTGTTGGCCATCCAGGTACCGGGAAAAAACAATAGGCACCTTGACACCGGCAGTCGATGATGAGAATATGGGAACTTGGATGAAAAAGGGATAGCA
Source organism: Metroxylon sagu (assembly GCA_017589505.3). Lineage (NCBI taxonomy): Eukaryota > Viridiplantae > Streptophyta > Magnoliopsida > Arecales > Arecaceae > Metroxylon > Metroxylon sagu. Next base: position 2,881,302 of record JACVBY030000656.1, read on the forward strand.
GCCATTGGCATGATTGATCATAGAGGCAACCAACCAGAAGGCACCCTCCAGTCAACCACCAGGTTGTGGATACACCAGCAGGTGATCGGTCTGGCACAGTGAGGCCGGTGGTCACCTGTAAGGGTTTTTATGCTTTCTTCCATAGAAGAATCTTTGCTTTTACCTTGTTGTGATGAAATTGGTTGACGAATCTATGATGTGGTCACCACTATGATGGCGGAAGTACTTGAATCCGGTGATAATGTTCTTGAATACAAATCTTTTTGTAATGTTAAAATTTCTATCATGGAATAGGGCCCTTTTTTTAATAATCTCACTAGCAACAGGAACCTTACCGATCATAAAAAAATTGAATATGTGATTTCGTTCTTTTTAATAATATGAAACCATTATATTAATTTTAGGTTTAAGAGAAAGTCCTTAATCTAAAATTCAACAAGATTTGATTTGATCTAAAGTTTCTGATCTTACCATGATTTGCTTAATTATGGAACATGGACCATGCTTCTCTGATACCACATTATGAGCATATGTACAAAAATGCATAGGATCATTGTTCTAATGATCAAGCAAAATCACAAATAATATTAAAGTTGGATTGCATACCTTACATCAGAGTTTTAAATCTTGTGGGACAAAAGCGTTTTGGTTTTTTCACAAAATGAATTTTATACCGAATGAGATATGTTGCATCTCATCCTATTCTAATCCCTGACTTAGGTAGGCATCCCAGTACTTGTTTGGGATGTTTTTTTCTTAAGAAAAAAAATATTTCTGAAGCTTTAGTATTTTATTTAATTTTTAAAAATATTTAAACTTCAAATGTTATATTTTTATGATAAATTAGATTTATTTAAAATTATAGCCAAGATAAGATGGGATAGGATGTCCGAAATTGGTCTCAAAATGTCTTTGGGACAGGACGAAAAGGCTAGGACGGCCCTCATCCCATTGAAACTTGAATCACTACCTTATATCAATGATAGCCCTAATTCTCCCATACTCAAAACCAAATTGAAGAACGATTTACTAAAAATTGCTAAGCATACTAGTCTTCTCTTTTCTCCCTCTCCATGTAGGCTACTGGGGGGAAACGCTAAGGGGGGCATATATTGATACAAATCAGACAGAGAGACCAGAGCCCTCATATGTATCTTGTATTTTATGTATGTATGGATAACACATTAAATGGATAAATTTTAACATGCACGCATGCATGGTCAAAGCTCTCCTTGACCAGACTTTCTATGCAGTTGTCCAACCTACTATATGGCAGTGCTGGCAGTCAAGGAGTCCTTAACACCATCTTCCTTCGCCATTGACTCACCATTCCCCAATTTGCAATGCAGAGGAATTCGCCAGGAGTTCACAAAAATCAATGCACGAGTTAATTACATTCCTTTACACATTTTGGTTCAACCCCTTAATGTTTCTATTATGGTTATGGGAAGACCAATATGAGGTCAAGTCATTCTTTTGGCATTGCAATTGTTCATCATTGATACTTTTGAGTATTGGCATTATTGCAATTTGTTGTCATTGATGTTTTACGTATGATTTTAACAGAATGGGCTACGCATACCGTTTAAGTTGTGGGCAGCCAAGAGATAATCTGAAATGTTGTATATTTAAACTGTGGTTTGTGTTTTCTTCTCCTGACCTCAGCTTCCTTCTTGCTAGATTCGTCAAACTCTTGAAGGACGGTTAGCTGCTGCAGAAGAAGCGCGGGCAGCAGCTGAGCAGGAGAAGCTGGAAAAAGAAGAATTGGCTTGCAAGGTTCTTTATGAGCAGGCAGCCATCTTGGGGACCCTAGAACAAGAGTCCAGAAGACTCCAACAGGAGACAGATGAGAACTCCAAGGTAACTGTTTATTAATTCTACTATATAGCTCACACCCTTGTGCAGAGCTCTTATGAATATCCCTTCTTCATGCTTTGATGACACATTGCATTGCACATTGCCATGCTCTAATATCTGTTTTTTTTCAAAAGAAAAAGAAGGTATGTATTTGTGATATGAACACTTGCACCTGCATGAAGAATAAAATGCTAGCCAGCAGCATCATAATCTTCTGGTTACTGTGCTGCAGTTGAGGGAATTCTTAATGGACCGTGGTCACATCGTTGATGTCTTGCAGTAAGTTTCCACATGCTTTAACTAACTCTGAATTGCTTTGCAAACTCTAATTGTATGCAAGTTTCTATTGTTTTCCAAAGTCTTGACCGCAGTATTATTTTCTTGTTCAGTGATTATGGCATGCATTTGTTATCAAACTTGCTGGTTCTGTGCTTTCTAAATGAAAAAAAAAAAAAAAAATCCTGACAATAAATTGATTATCTGTGTAAAATTGGGAATATCAGGTCCGCATACTGCGTCTTTTCGCACCAGTGAGCAATATATTCTGGTCGTTTCAAATGAACAAATTATATCTGCTGTAATTTAGAATGTTAAAACAAGTATCGGTCAGTAGAAAATTAAAGAAAATTAAGTAATTTAGATATCATCACATTTGCAGAGGAGAGATTGCGGTTGTATGTGAGGATGTGCTGTCGCTCAAAGAAAGAGTTGATGGACATACTCCACTCGACAAATCAAGAACATTGCTGACTTGCAGCTCGGCCTCCTCATCCAGCTCTTCATATGATAAAAGCTTACCGTCAGACAGAGTCCTTCATCCTCCGGATAGGGAGAGCCCAAGAGTAATTGATGAAAAGTTATCCGAAAACCAGCTTCTGGAAGGACATAATGGTGGTGACAATCACAAGGCATCTTCTGACGATGACTGGGAAATTTTTGATGATAAGGCCGAGTTATACAGCTGATATCCTGTGGTTATACGTCTCCAGAGCTTGTATTAGATAGATATCGAAGGCTTGCCTTTTGACTTAAAGAGTCTAATTTATCTTTCTATTTCCTGTTTTGGTTTCTTAGAAGTTAATTTGGGAGCTACATCGATGATCGCCTCTGTATCAGTTGTGCGTATGTATTGTTGACTGCTGCTCTTTGCTGTTGTAAATATGTGCTGTGTGTTCATCTTAAAAACAATTTTATTGCAAGTCCTTCAATTATTTTGGCTTTCTTCTGCAAGAGGTCATGGGTCTAGGCCTTGGGAATTGTCAAGGCTCCGAGGCCCGCCTCTGGCTCCGGATCCGCCATCGAACCCGCGTCTCTCCCTCTTCGAACTCGGGTCGGGTCGGGTCGGGTCAGGTCCTCATCGTATCGGGTTGGCTCCGATTTCGACCCGACCCGTTGACAGGTCTGGTGCCGGGGGAGAAAACCGCTCGAACCGCCGCTTTCTCCAACCATTTTGAACTCTTCGCATGCGCGCGTTGCCCTGCCCACATTTCACAAGAACGTAACCACCTCCTCCTCTTCCTCCTCCCATGGATGCCTCCACGAACGCCACAGCGACCACCACCATCGCTTGCTCTACCCGATCCCAACCCCACCATAATATCCTCTCTCCTCTTCTTCCTCTCCCGACCTTCGCCGCCGCCAATGGTGGCGGCTTCTCCTCCAAGAGTTTCCGCTTTCCCCTCCCTTCCCCGGCCTTCGTCTCCTGCTCTCCCACCGCCGCCACCCCGAAGAAGCCAAGACCCCCTCGGAGGAAACCGGACGCGGCCTCTACCTCCTTCGCCACCCCGAAGACGACGACGACGACGACGACGACGACGACTCCACCCTGCACCGAGTGCGGCAAGCGCTTCTCCTCGTGGAAGGCTCTCTTCGGCCACATGCGCTGCCACCCCGAGCGCCAGTGGCGTGGCATCAACCCCCCGCCGCACTTCCGCCGCTTGTCATCCCCCGGGGCGGCCCAGTTCTCCCACGAGGAGTACCAAGTGGCCACCAGCCTCATCATGCTGGCCAACGGCCCCCCAAGGAGCGAAGGAGAGGAAACAGTGGCTTATAGTGAAGCATTGGGGCCTGCTCACAGTTGCAACGTCTGCTACAAGGGCTTCTCTAATGGGCGGGCTCTGGGGGGCCACAAGAGGTGCCACTGGGAGAGAGGGGAGGACCAAGTGGGGAGTCCTAACTTGGCCAAGAGCTATGTCTTGGACCTCAACTTGCCACCACCAACGGAGAGCAATGAGGGCAGTCCAAGACCTGTTGTGGATTTAGGGCTGGGGATTTGAAGGGATACGCTAACATTTTTCAGTCATTTAAATTAGATTCTGATTTGTATTTGAACATCGATGTTCTACAAAGTGGGACATGGATGGGGAATGTTCAAGGTTGTGTACTGATTATTTTTCTTAACTAATCCAAATAACTGTCAACTTGATTCCTAGTTTGGTCTGCTTTGCTCTGTTCACAAAATTTGTGGTCACTTTCTTGTCCATTGGTACCACTGGGGACATGGATTAAGGAGCAGTTCTCACACTTGTTGTCCCTCTGTTGGAAGTTTAACTGATAACAATCCAATTAATTTACAGCACTGCTATTATTTTCTCGAAGTCAACTTGTTGAACTCCTGGTGCTTTCTGAAATGAATGAGAACCATATCACAATTCCCCTTTTTTATTAATATGATTCTTTTTGACTTCTTGGTTTTTAATAAGTAAAGGCTGATTGAATTGAATAAAAGGTATAAACATCATATAGCATCAGCAAAGCAAAAGTGATTTGAAGGAACTAGGAAGCAAAAGGGTGGTTGTGGAACTGCAAACCAGGCATCAGACTTTCAGCAATCTAAGGTACTCCTCTTGCCTTTTTTTTTGATCGACTGCATTAGTTTTTGACTATCCATCGATCGATTTTTGAATTGATCAAGCGAAGCTTTCTTTCTTTGTTCTAAATATTCGCTGATTAATTTATTTACAAACAAGTCATTGTTGAGAAAATTTATGATGTATTTTTACTAAGGTACTATCTGGATTCATGTTTTAAGAAGATGCAAAACTTTTATTTGATATAAAAGGCAGTATGAAGCGCGTGACATATATAATGAATTCTGCACCATGGTGTGCTTAAATTAGTTTTGATTACCTCATGCTGCAAAAGAAAAAAAAAAAATGCAATTTGGATTTCATTAATCAATTGCTATCTGTACCAAAAGCTATCAAGTTTTACGTGTTCTCTTATGAAAATTTATATACAGTAATTATTGTTCAACTAACTGCATCTATGAAGGATATTTGGTAGCATTTTATCTTTTTCATTTCCATTTCAAATAAAATTGCGTTTCTGTTTTTGTCTTCTGTCTCTTCGTCATCATCCCATCTCTCTCTCTCTCTCTCTCTCTCCTCTTATTCTTTCCCAATCCATTCCTTTCTCTTTTTTTTCTCCCATTTTTCACCATTCATCTACTTTGTAGATCATTCTCTGCCTCTCTATTGTAGCTTTTCTTTTCCTCAATCCAATCCTAATGTATATCTCCATGTACAGGGGGATGTGACCATCATCTTGGACTAGAAGAGGTTAAGTTCAAGGCCTCAGCCTCTAGCTAAAGGTGCGATTATGGTAAAACCTAACCTATTCTGATCAATAATGTGGAATATTATTATAGTTTGAGTGGATCTGAAGTAAACTTATGCTAGGTTCAGGAGATTGGTCACCTCCAATGAGTTTCCATTCACAGCCTATATTATTGGAATCCTCTTGAAGAATAACTTTTGATGATATATTTTGATATTGGGACCATTTATGTTATCGAAAAATATAGATTTATCAGAGATGTCCATTGGAAGGCCTTAATTGGTGGTCTCATCATGCCAGTCTATATAGTGTGGTGTTGATACATAGTCAGCATAGGGTACTAGTTTGAAAGGAGGTATACCACTACTGATACACATCTATATTGGTACTCTCTTGTGGCCATATGTCATGCACGATATAATAATATGGCCTAATATTAGTAGTCACCAGCACAACATATCGAAAACAAAAAATGTTACTTTGTATACATATCATTAGATTAGAAGACTAGTAAAGATTGTGTGACATTGAAATTCTTAGATTTCTTTGAAAATTGTATATATTTTATTATTATGAATTATTATATAGGATATATTTAAAGAGAATTTTAGGGTTACTGAAAATCCCGACATGAGATCCTCGGGACCATGCATGATTGAATGTTCTTGGGCTTCTTTTTGGGACCATGCATGCTTTGTAAATGTTAGAAACCTCATGAATAATAATTAATTATATACGATATGGAAATTTAGTAAACTCTTTTAAGCCATGATTGTGCCATGAGAAACAAGATAAAACTGAGTCCGTAAACATTTAGAATTTTGATTTGTTTGTTTTGGAGCTATTTTAGACTACACTCATGGGCGTTATACGCTGGCACACATAATGCACCCATGCGCGCGCGCGTGGCATACGAATGTCCCATTTCACTTCCATATGTCGTACAAAGAAAAATGCAAACAATATTTGAATAATACCGCTTATATCTCTTGTGCGAAAAACTTGTTAAGTGGATCTTCTCACTCCCTCCCAGAGAATTCATCACTTCATTACATGCTGGTTACTCCAAAACAGAGTAAATTCTTTTCTCAGGGTAAGAAAACCAAGAACTTACTAGGATAATCTCTGCCTGCCTACAAACTTGATGATGATGGCATTTCTTGCCCTGCTGAAGTACCAGGCAAGATTAATTTCAGGATGTGGATACAAAATTTGTCCTCATTAAATAGAGATAAGCATCAATCGGCCCAGCACGTTGGCAGATGCGAGAGATCAGAGAAACAGCTCTAGGAGGGAGTTTTTCGCCAATAATGACTTGTTTGGATAATCTTGTTGAGAGATTGAGATTGGATAATATTACAAAGTACGAGACAATCCGGTCCAGGTCCACTAGACCCCTCCCAATCCATTCTCACAGGAAGTGTTAAAAAAAAAACTGAAAAAAAAAAAAGACCTGCTGAGATTTTTTTCCCCTCCCTATGGGATTCAGGCCCAACCACTCCAAATGTATTCATGTGAATCATGTGAACATAGCCCTCACCAGTCTCTTTTTTTTTCCTCCATGCGATCCTGTGAATCCTACTGGATTGCACAGTATTATCCAAATATGCTCTAAGTGGAAGAAATAAATGATAGCAACTAAATGAGTTCCCGTTCTGTTGCAAACAGATTAAACAAAGTTGTTCTGGTTTGAGACAGTGATTAACAGAAATTAACAGTAAATATTTTTTACATTGACAGAGTCTGAAATACCTTCTCCATTTCATACACGACAAGAAATAAACAATAACAAATATAAATCAAGATTTTTAAAGTATATAACACATGCAGATTAACTATACAAGCAACTTCTGAATCTTGAGCTGGTTAATGACCCTACTGTGATTGAGTGACAGATCTCAACTTCTTATAAATTTCAGAACATGCGAGGGCAAAGTCTGAAACAGCTCTGAAGAGCTCTGGCAGATGTGTCTTCAGACTGCCTAACGACTTCACCCTCACCTGGTTGCACAGCCTTCCATACGCTTCCTCCTCTTCCTTAAGCCTGTTCTCCAACGCATCTACTGCAAACTTCCTTTCGGACACAGGGTCCTGAGTAGATCCTTCACCACGCTCAGCGTTGGCCTCCTCACTTAATGCTGCCTTTTTCTCAGAGTACTTACGGTACCAATCCTCAAAAGCCCGTTTCTTTCGCAGAAAGTCTTTACGCATATCCTCACATTTCTCTTTCATCTTCAATTCATCCCCCTGAAGCACCACAATCGTATGCACAACTTCCGAAAAGCTATATATAGCACTTGTGGCCAGCTCGCATGGGAGTTTCTCGAGCTGGTCATTCCATGAATGCAGCAGGGCCTGGATAATGGGTCGAGATGGCCGTGGTGGTGAAGACACCTTCTCCTTCAAGTTGCTCTCAATTGGAATGAGGTTCAACTTCAACCAGCTATTGAGAGCTTTGATATACTCTTTCTGATTTTTCATGAGTTTTTCAAACTGTGAATGCCACTCTCTCACAATTTTCCAAAGCTGGACGGTACGTTCATAGTGCTGTTCACTTGTTTCCTTCAGAGCAAGTGAAACGTCAATTGCTCTGAGGTTTGCAACAATCTCATGCTGGGTGGCATGATGTAAACGCATTGTTTCCCACATGTTTGCCATCCTGATTAATGCAATATTAAAAATTTAAGTATACAGAAGCTCATTGCCTTTGGGCACAGTTAGGAGGGAAATCATCAAAACCGATATATATTAGACAACAATGACAATAGGGCAAAGTTTTCTGCATATAGATGCAACTTGCTTTTTTTCTATCCTGTGAAAAGAAAACTGCTGGGATAATACTAGCGTTCAATATGTAGAACTAAGAGACAAAATTAACAAAACATTAACATTGGTACTCTTCTCACATTTTTCTCCCTGATTCTTCTTTAATAAAAAGAAGGCAAAAACAAGAAAGTAACTGAAAATGTGATACAAGATGTTAAGGAAATACAAACATCATGACGATTCCATTTGATAAGTAAACCACTTCCTCAAGGCCAGGATTAGCATCAATATTATCCTCGAAATCAAGAATTTGTAATTGAGACGTCCCAATTGTTGATGAGCTCATCCTCATCATGCCAAATGTTTTGGGACATGAATTAATCTGGCAATAATGTTACTTAACATATAACACCAGTGTCAAGTGTACAAGTGTTAAGTATTCAAGTATCCAGAAAAATCCGATATGAGAACCCTTACAGGGACATGTCTGTGTCTTATATATGTGTGTAAATGTTTTGATGTAGTTAAATGAATAATGAGCAACACTTATTATCTTTTAAGTTCCTAGAATTGATAAAGCCTTAGGTAACTTTTGTATAGAGGTAACCAAAGAAGCCATGTTCTGATATATAATTTGATGGTATGAGGTATCAACAAGCGTCATTAAGTGTCCCAAGTACTCCCATGTCAAAAGACCTAAAATTTGGAGTGCTCAATAACTTTGTCAGGGATTAAAATTATCGTTATTAATGTTATTGTTTACACCTTTAATATGAATAGTAATTATTCTTTGCTCTCCTCACCAAACTAAGTTTGTAAGTTAATCTTGGATTAGGCTAACCAATAAATATGGTGCATCCAATTTACTAACTGCAAAAACAGGGACAACCCCAAAACTCTCGATCCTTAACATTCCTTGGAAGGAAATAGCACACATGGGAGTATAGTAGTCATAGAATATGGATATTCTTCAACCCATGCTTATGGTCCTTTTATGACTGATATATTCAGTATAATTATGTCAGATGGTCCTCTCTCTAGTATGGAAACAACCAGGAATGGTAAGCTTCCAACAAGGAGTCCAAACACATGTTGAATTTACCAAGATTTAATGTTGTATCGTATTGCTTCAATTTAACTTCTCTCAACAAAACATGATCGGCAAAGTTGTTTCCCTCTTAAGATATGACAATTAAAGGGAAGCACTAGCATGCAAATAATGCTTACATCCAGAAATTTCCTTCTAAATACATGATTGTGTATCATGAGATCAGTTTGGATCTTGTGGGAAAATTAAATCCAACTAGATTCATAGGGTTGAGGATCTGGTGTAAAGTAAAACTTTTGATTTAATGAAGCCAATTAGAATGTGACAATCCCGCAAGGAAAGAAATCCTATCGGATGGATTTTATTTGTTTCATTTTATTCTCATCGGCCACATCTCCTCTCCTCCTATTTCTTCTGCTTTATCCTAGGGACATGGTATGACATACTAGTATGTACCATCCTGTATTGAGCAAACCATTTAGTAGTGATAAAGAAGACCAAACTTGGTATGCCAAATGGACTGACGCACTAGGCTTATCGATATGGTAACAATGTGACACCAATATAGAGTCCAGTATTGAGATTGCGAACCTTGCCTATTTATGCCCCATCATATTTTATTTCAAGCAACCACTACCCATCTATATGCTCTTTCGCCCTTGAGACATTTTATTGCAACTCCAACATCACCACCACCTGCCTCTATTTCACCTCTCCCTTGTCTGACAGCCACTCCTCTACCATGAAATGCCTATAAGGAACTCCTCGCATGAAATGCCATAATCACTAGGCAAACTCAAACTAAGAACTAGAAAATGTCACGAAAAAAATTTTGATCTTGTATCTAAACATAGTACATAATTGAAATTCGCTAAAATTTCTCTATAAGATATTATTAGGTGCAATTCCATAGGATGCAAATGCATATCCCATAAATATTCTATCCTATGGGGCAAAAGTTCTAAACAAATAATCAAGCACTTAATATTTCAAACAAGATCACAGGCTATATAAATAGTCACAACTAAAACTTCTAGCAGTCCTAATTTCCCTAGAATAAACCAACAAATTCCTAAATAATAGCCCATGAAAAAGTAGAGCTTAGTCAACTTAGATTCCTCTTGGTTATTTAGACTAATAATAGTATAGATCTATGACCTCCTAACAAGTTGCCCGGCTAAGAATAACTCATGTGATATTGAGATTCTAAGGTTGTGCTTCATGGTTTTAAGGTTCAGCTCAGAAGACCAACATTAGTTTTCTAGAAAGTAGTTGTTTCCTTGACTGTAGTTAGTCACACAAGAAATCCTGGCTTGATGCATAATTTCTTTATTTTCTTCGCTTTTGTTGTGCATAAATCAACAATAATAACATCCTCTCAGTAATGCTTAGAAAATCCTTATAAGATCCAATATCATGTACAAGAAATACCAATAATACTGTTCTAGGACTAATAGAAATGCATAAAAAGATGCAATGGGGTATTAAAAAATATTACAAAAGGCCATGCAACTTGTGGTCATCCCTATGACAAGTTAGAAGATAAAAAGAAAAAAATCAATGTACTAGTTGAGATGAGAGGAAAAATAAGAGATATAAATAGTCAAGTTGTAGTGTGAGTCAGATCAATATGACTTTTATAAAAGGTTCTAAGCTTATAGAAAGATGGAAAGCTTATAGAAAGATGGAAAGCTTATTTTTATAAGTTATTAATTCAAAAAAAGAAAACCTCTAGGAAAATTGAAAAGGCATCAATAGATTTTCAAAAGGGCAAAGATAATGTGAAGGTACGTACTACAAAGAACTAAAATTATGGAGGATATATTCAAACAATCATTTAATTAGGAAAATTGAAAAAGCACCAATAGATTTGCTAAAAGCCAAGATGTTGGTGCCAAAAAAATAAGAACCATGGCATGCAAAACCATGGAAAATATTGGGTTAATGTGGCTGACTAGTTTATTCAATGAAAAATTACACATCAAGGAAATGCCAAATCAACAAAAGAATATTATGATATCTACTTGTGAAAAATAAAGGTAACATGAAATTGTGAAAGTTGAAATGGAACTAAACATACAAGCCAACACAAGAATTTACTAGAGCCAGTGATGTTAAAAAAATTATAAAAACTAACAATGATATGTAGGAACCAATTCACCAATACGCCCAGTGGTCCATAATACAAGCTACATTGCTTTAGACAACTAATGAAAGTATTTAGAGTAGTGGGTGAGAATTAATGTATGGTCTTGATCAGTTATAACATCACAGATGGCAGACTATTAGAAGCATGATTTGCAGAGTTTTAAGTTTGGTTATGATCTGCAGGGTTTTAGATTCGGATATGTGCTTATGGGTGTCTAGAAGTTGTCAAAGAATTGTGCAGAGGAGCAGTTACAGTTGTTGAATAATAATGACAAGACAAGCGAGTGTTTGTCATCAGGAGCCTACACCAAGGTTGGCCCTAAAAGCAGCACTGTCTATATTCCTTAAAAATGAAATATTCAGAATAAGGAGCTGCAATGAAATTTATTTACATATAATATCATAAATTTATAACACAAACATAGAACTGAATGCTGAATTAGAACTCAAAACCAATAGAACCAAAGAAAGAGTTTACAAGATGTATCATTAGTAAAATTAAAATTAAAGGAGCTGGCAGTGTATATTTATAGTCAATCAACTGACACAGTGGAACTTAAGCAGACCTACTAGGACCTGTTTAGATCCCTGATCAAGTTACCATGGGATAATTCCCCATATGGATGGAAGTTGTTGAGAAAAGCCATCTTGCCAAAGAGAAATCCCAATAACTCCTAGGATACTATCAATAATCCCAGTCCTAAAATGTAGATAACAAAGCGTAGAAAAAAGGTCATTTTTCTTATCACTAAAAAATAAGGATAATCAAATCAACAATTCCTCACTCCAAACTTGTCCTTGGTCATAATTTGTTTCTCAAATGTCTTCCCATGTCCACAGATGATATTCATAGATTAGGTATTCAACCATCCAAACAGGCCTGTAATGATCATCACCACAAAATCAACAATAGTTGTCAAGAGCATAATTTTAATGTTATTGATTAGTTATCTTAGATTCATTATATATATAACAAGTAATTTTGGGGTTAGTTATCTTAGATTCATTATATATATAACAAGTAATTTTGGGGTGGGGAAAGAAAATGGATGTATGTGGCAACATGGATATAACAATCGGACTTAGATGTGCTTAACATAGCATGAGGGAACAATGCAAGGTCCCCAAAATCGGTACCGAGATCCATATTAGCACATTACCAGCTCGGTATGGCACAATACGCAACCCGCACCTACACAAGATGCCATTCACTCTAACCACTTAGTACCGGGCGGTTCTAGTCAATTCAAAGCGGTTTAGTTCATTACCGAATCGAAACTCGGTACCATACCGATACGATATGGTATGGTCAATGCGGATATGGTACAGTCAATATAGATTGGCATAAGTTGATATGGCAAACCTTGGAACAAGGGATATATAGGTATACTATATACGTAAGGTAAAATATAATTTAACTAAATTACATATTTATACCTTTAAATTTTATTTGTTTAAATATTAAAAATGACATTATTTATTAAAATCTTTGAATATACATTCCAACATCCCAATCAACTTAAAGATATACGAAAAACAATATTTTACAAAACTGTTTCAATACCAACATCCTTGACTAGTCTCTAAAATGAACAAATACTCCTAACATCAAAATAAAGGATCAAACTCGTTGTAGGAAGAGTTCAACTCTCTTCCAATCTTTAATAGTGGCTAACAAATAAGTTTACAAGCATCCAAGTGTTCGATATGTATCTGTATCTGACATGGATTTTAGAAGCTAGATGTGTTTTTCTAGGTAAGATGGATATGTTGGTTAATGCATGCTTTTAAGGTATAAAGGGAGAGATGTAGAAAAAATAAAACCTGCAATGTTGCATCCTTCATACTATTAATCAAGAAATACGACAAGATGAATGAAATAGAGATGTGAGAGTAATGTGTGCAAAGAAACAACAAAAGGTGAGGAATAAATGCATTAAATAAAGCATATAAGCTCTACCAATCAAGGACAAGGTGGTGACGAATTGATTTAGATACTATGGTAGTGCAAATTAAGGATATTATAAAGACAATGGGATTTTGTCAGAGAATTCAAGGAATAGAACGCCTGAGATAGGCTAGTAATAACAATGTATGCTTCCCTTAGAAACTGAACAACAGAGAAGTATTGACAAAAATAACTCCAAATAGTATGCCTAAGGCTTGTTAGCCATAATTAAGGTTTTATGACTAAGAACAGTCTATCAGGCACAACCACAAAATAACAGAATGTAATGATACTTTTACCGCCTAATATACAGTGTAATCAGCAAAACTTGTCTTCCTAGCATTACAGAATGACTTACCCATCAACAAGGTCCGCCAGTTTTGGATATAGCCGATCATCACGGAGACGGTTGATTTCTGAAACTGTCGAATCCATGGACTGCATATCGACTATGTATCTTGTATGCAAATGACTTACAGCTGATTTAGCTTTCTCCAGTGCTTCAGAACTGACATCACGTTTCTTTAGCTTATTCAGTAAAGCAACCTTCTTTTGGTACTCAATCTTCATATGTTCACCTGCCTGCCTCCAATAAAGAAAGCTATCATTAGATTTAGTATTTGATAATAGCTTAGGGAAGGAGGAGATGATAAGAAGTTATGCTGCAAGGAGAATGTAAGCACAGCATGGACTTCAAAGAGCCTATGCTCAGAATGCTCCAAGATGTTATGCCCTAACTATGGCAGTCATTCTATAAATTTTCCTTCCCATATGTTAAAAAATATCCACAAGTGTGTGTGCGCGACAGCTGGAGTAATTTGAGCAGAAAGATTTGCAAATCAAAATAAAAAATTTTGATTATCTTTGATGCATCCAAATCAAAAATTTACAAATCAAAAACCAGACTAATTATTTCTACATGCAAGCAAGCTTGCATGCATGCACACAAACACAAAAATCTAACTACAGAAGAAACATCTGGAACTCAGAATAATGTTTGATGCATCCAAAAGCATATACATTAGAAATTACAACTCAAGCTAATCACATACAAGATCCATGCAAACAAGCACACTGCCATAAGCTCACTGAAGTTAAGAATTCACTGCAGCATGTGCATATCAAAAGCCACAAATCAGACCACTAAATTTAGGTACTGGTTTGGCTCTCAAATTTAGTTCATCATGATATTTGCTTGGAATTTGCAACAAGATCCAAGTAAGTGTGTTATAGAAAGAGAAGGTCATATTGAATTATTTATACATACCCAAAAGAGCAAAGTAAAGAATCCCTCTCCATGACAAATGGACCAAATTATTCAAAAGAGTATAGCTCATTTGAAGAGTTCATAAAATGGTTAGCTTAAATTGCAGACTTAAATTCTAGCCAAGTCACATGCTGTTTGGATTTACTTCAACAAAAAAAAAAGAAGGGTGCTGAATAGCTAAGTACTCCTTAACTCATCAGAAAAAAGTTAAGCCCATCATGCATTTTTCTTGGAATTTGCAATAAGATCCAAAAGTAAGGGAGTGCAAGTAGAAAGAGAGGGCTGCATGCAATTATTTATATATCAAAGAGGGTTGATTAAAATACCCTCTCAATGACATATAACCTCCAAGATCATAACTAAAAGAAGAAAGAGAAAAGTGAAAAAGAGATAAAGTGGTTCTCAAACATGCACCAACCCTTGGATCTGGGACAGCCTCAAAGACAGAAAGCACAAGTAGATAGCCAAGACTCCGATATCCAACACCCTGTCCAGCTTTATGTCCTTCCTTGGCAGTATCAACTTTTGTAATTAAGATTCACAGCCACAGCCATAGCAACTATTTTTATCCGGCAACCACATATTGATTATGCACACAGATCAAAAGCTTATATAACATAATGCAATCAAGAATAAATCATGGATTGATCAGTGATCTATACAAACACAAGTGTCAATACACTAGAAGTGTCTTGCTGCTTAGTTCAGATATTAGTTGCCAAATGAAAATGTGAACTTTAAAAGAGAACTTTTAAATTGCAAAAGGATATACACCAAAAAAAAGTCCAAGTTAATCTAAGTCAAAAGGAAACTCTGAATTTATCTTCCCTTTTCTTTTAACGTATGGAGAATATATGCACTAGCACTATAAGCATTTACAAAAATTTACAATTTTTACATAGCCAATAACATAGATTTCAATGTCATGTTAATTGCCCTTGGAGACCTCCACTAAGATCTTAAAGAATTGAAAGATACCATTCCTGATTAGTATAAATTAGAGTAGTTAGATATAGGGTTAACCAATACATGCACCAAACTGAAATCATAAACAATGACGAGCTGCACGTCAGCATGTTGTGTATCTTACTGTTTCAGTGTAGCAAATACAATTTGTTTTTGTAGAGACATTCTCATAAATTTTTAATATTCCTGATGTAAGGTGCAGTTGTCACATGCTGGCAGATTTGATATTGATCTGTTAATGGGACAAACAACAATTTGTGTATCTTAGGTAAAATGTTGAAGGAATGGTGTATGAACACTTCAAGGATGAGGTAGGTGTATGATAGAATAGAACTGAAAAGTTCAAACTGTTAATTTGGAGTAAACTATGGAGTTACATAAATTGAAGATGAAGTTATGACTTAATTAATTGATACAGTATTGATTGTTTGCAACAAAAGTCAGGTGGCCGTTAGAAGGCAGTCAAACTTGTATAAGAGTTTTGGGAATATGAGATTAACCTAAGGAGTTTGCTTTGATGGCCATAAAAAAATAAAAATGATTCATAATGCAATGAAAAAAAATGAGGATGAGGCATGTTGTCCCTGGTGTTATGGCTGCAACATGTTAATTTACTAAATTATTTTGCAGAAAAGGAAAACCTTTCCTTTGGCAATAATTATAGTAACTTAATGCTATTAAAGATAAAAAATAATCGGAAGAAAATATCCCCTTCTATTTTGTCTCGGATGCTTTAAAGTAGCAAAGCAAGACTTGTGAAGACAACCGCAAACAGTACAGTTAAGGCTTGCTGCATATGTGGAAAATCACCAAGTTTGAACCAGAAGGAAAAGAAAATATGATTGAAGAGTAGGCAAACATTAAACAAAATCAAATACCAGATGCAATATACCTTCACTTCATCATATAGTTTCTTTTCCCATGCTAGAATCTTATCTAGAATGGTAGCATGAGTTTCCCATTCATCATTATCAAAATCATCCTTCTCATCATCGGGGTTTTGTATGCCTTTAATTGAGCGATTCCATGTGATAACTTTCATAACTCTTGCAGAATGGTCAATGTGTCCTAAAAGGAACATGTAAAGCATCATCAAAACACACAAGCTAGAAAAGATGATTTAGTGGCAACTCAAAGAAAATATTGAATCACATTAAATGAAATGGATATGTTAAAGAACAAATAATAAATATTTACACAACAAGTTAACAACATACTGCTATCACATATTGCACCCATGTTTCCCATGTCAAAGCAAATCATGCATTCTAATTCATACCAGATGAGCAAAATAGGCCAGTAATGCAGACTAATAAAATATAGGACTATATCACAACAAAAGCCCATGTCATATGGTATAAACACAACTACACACTGCATACATATTGTTTAACTTAAATCAATTTAAAGAATTCATTCATACAGTGCAAGGACAAGTTTAGAGCAAACAAATGCAGTTTTAAAAGATGTATAGGAAGTTTACATCACAAATCATTGTAGATTCATGTGTTAAATGTTGTTTAACATTTGCTTTGCATAGTTTCAAGTAATTCCACACACACACACACACATACTTATATGAACACATATATACATATTTTTTAACTTAAATCAATTTAAAAATTTTAATGCAAGGACAAGTTTAGAATAAATGTAGTTTTAGCATACCTATATATATAGAAATTTTACATCATGTGCCATTGCAGGTGCATGTGTTGAATGTTGCTTAACATGTGCCAACTAAGGGCCAAAATGATACGATATCATACATGTGCATACACACACACACACACATATACATACGTATGCGCATACGTATGTACGTGCATACATACAAACATGCATGCATGCATGCGTGCGTGCATGCATAAAACCTAGAGAGATAGTACATACCATCAGTGTAATATGGTAGGAACTAGCGCTTTAATCTTTAATGAATATTGTAGACCATATCATTGTCATCACGCCTTAAAGGTTTTAAGATAGTATGATGTTACAAGAAATTAAGAAACTAAGCGGATGGTTTTTCGTTGAAATCTTAACTAATAATATGCCATTAGTATTTTTTCAAAGTTGTCCTATCACCGAAACCTATGAGGGAAGTATGCTTAAGCCCATCTAGAAAAATCAAAATTAGTTGAATTGAACATAAGTACACTATTTAAGTATTGAAAAGCAACATCTTAAAAGAAAATTGAGACAAATTAGAATTCTCATAATATTGATCATGATCTTGAGACATGATTTGAAAATCTAATTTCTAACATAGCTTTGGCAATTTTTATGAAAAATAATCTATTACTACTACTACTACTACTACAACAACAACAACAACAATAACAAAGTCTTAATCCCAAACTCGTTGTGGTCGACTGCATAAAACCTTTTTCTCCATTCTGTTTGGTTTAGAATCATACTTTTTGTAAGTTGTAAGGAAAATTAATTTAAGATTGTATTAATCCCAGTTAATCCCAAATGACTATAGTTCAAAGTAAATATTTAAAGACCGAACTAACGAAAATAGTCATAAACCAGAAAATGGATAATATGAATACATTAATTGCAAAAGATATTTATTATATAAAAGTAATACTTGAAACTTTTAGTTTTATACTTTGTAAGTAATCATAGCACTAAGTGTGCTATGGATGAAATCTAATGGCACTAAATAAGAATGTATGACATGAGGTATGATAATTAGGCAAGGCTCAGCTACAAAAAGGGGATCCAACTTATGTTTAAGGGTCAAGAAAAATGAGAAGAACTAAAAATTAACTAATGATAAAATATGAAGTGGCTAAAAAAGCAACACTTCATAATGAAGGCAAGGCACATTATATCGATGCCTACCATGCTATACTGGACATATTATACCATGGTTAGGCATGAAAAAAGGTCCCTCGACCCTATGTTGGTATGAGAGCTATACATACTATTCGGGACATAATGAACGATACTAGTTTCAGGTGCCATAGATGAAGGTAACCTTAGCAAGAACTAATGGAGCAAGCTACTATTGATTAGGCTAGTCGGTTGTTGAATATGGTCTTTAAAAGAAAATTGTTCTTTAACATATTTCAATGGCAATAACCGATTGAAGTTTAATGTGACATCTATCTCAAAGACCCAACATTCAAACCCACACACGCACGCACATACGCACGCACGTGCACGCACACGCATGCATACACGTGCGCACACATGCACATGCATGCGTGCACCCACCCCCAACTTAAAAAAAAAAAAAAAAAAAAAAGCAATAGAGACAAAAGAACCTTAGAAACCTGCAACACATTCACCACCCATTGATAGTCATGTGACCAAAAAGCCAAGTGCTCACAATTTTCTCAAAACATGAAGATTATATTAAATTAAATACTCCTAAAAATTTAGAACAAGAATATGGTCAACAATGAAACAAATTGCCATATAAAGATTAATATGGCCTTACCGGTCTTAGTTTTTGGTTTTCAACTTTCAAGCTCTAACAAGAACTTAACAGTCCACTCATTTTTTGCTGCACCTATATAAAGAGAGCGGAAATTTGTGCAACTAAAAGAATGTTGATGATTATGATGACAAAGCCTTAATTTTAAACTAGTTGGAATCAACTATATGAATCATTTTTTCTATTCCGCTCAGTTTAGAGTTCTACAGAAAAAAAGATATAAAGTTATCAAGACTTTCTTTACTATTTCCTCTCAGGTAATTTTCAATCTATTTCTACTTCTCTTTCCTTTTTATATGCATTAAATCACTCCTTTGTATTGATGCATTTTCATGCCTACGTTGTATATGTCTAAATCACCTAAGTCATCCTTTCAGTTTGTCCTTAATTGATGTTACTTTCATCTTTGTATGAATGACTTTGTTTCTTATTCTACCTTTCCTTTTATTGCCATACATGCATCTCATCTCATTTCAGCTACATTCATCTCTTATACATGTTGTTTTTTAACCATTCAAAATTCTATATCCCATAAAATATAACCAATCTTATAGCATCTTATAAAATTTTTCATTCAACTTAACAGATAACTTACAATCATATAATATTCTAGTTGCACTTCTCCATTTTATCAAACCTGCTTTAATCATATAAACAATATCCTTTTTGGTCTCTTCTTATAAATAATCTATTTTAAATATCAAAAATGATCATTCTTAGAAACTTCATGACCCTTGATTTTTACTCTACCTACACTACTATTTCTAATTTTATCAAAATTGCATTCCACATACTTTTTCTTAGTCCTACTTAACATAAAGGAGCATCAAAAAAAGGTTTCTTTGATGGAATCATAATTAGCTTAAGCTTCTTCCACATACACCCTTGTCTTCTTCTTGTTCCCTTGTTTTGCTCTTTCTTGTTATTTTATCTCTTCTCTATCAATATGATGATAATAATAATAATAGCTAACCCTTAATGATTATCATTTATTTTGCATCAGCCTAGATCACTGGATTCAAAATGTGGAAATACTGAGGTCCACAGTTACCAAACGTACATTGACTTTGTGATACCAATACTACTCATCTACAAGTTTTCACAACCTGGAGAAAAGACAGATAATCATTACCTTGACCTAAGGAGGATACTTTATAGATAAGAACTGCCAGAGATGAGACCTTGACACTCGAGCTCTGAAAAATCAATTAGATTTTTCAGAATTTCCTTCATTAAGGTTTGATATTGATGAAACTCATGGGGGGATGGTGGAGATCTCAAAGTCCAAAAAATCTACTGACAGAGTTACAAGTCTACCAGTTTTGTTTTGATTCAATTCTAGATATCCAAAGCTGTCTTAAAGATTGTTGCATAAGTAAGAGAAAATCCATATCAAATCAACACCAATTCCAGTATGCTACATAAACAGTTGGACAAGAAAAGCAAGATGGTAGTAACAGAAGGTGGCTTACCTCGATTATCAGCAAAATTCGAGTGGTAGTGCATCCGAGTAGCCTCGAGCATTTTTGACACCTCATGAGCACTCTCCGATGCCTTGAGGAAATGATCATCCAGCTCGTTCAAAATCTGTAGCAAGTCTACAGGAGGAACAGTGGCGGCCACCATCTTGCCCTTCTTGGACTCCGATGCCCCAGCCGACGCCGTACGATGGTGCTGCGCCGTACTGCCCTGCTTGGGCTTCTTCACTAGCTTTGACGACAGAGGCTCGGCGACCACCTTCTCCGACGTCACCGGGGGTTCACCGCCATGGATGTCGTTGCTCGCGGCCGGTGGTGGAGGCGGGGTGGCAGGGGTTTTGATCTTCTCCTCCTCAATTTCCCTTCTTTCTACCGGCGGCCAGGTCTCATCGGGCTGGCTGAGGGTGGGCGGGGGCATGTGCTCCTCGGCGCCGAAGAAGTAATCCCACGTCCCCAAGCCCTTGGACTCCGGCATCGGTGGTGGCGAAGGGGTGGTGCTGCGCTGGGGCTGCGACGGCCGCGGCGGTGGAGGGGCGGGAGAGGCGTCGCCGCCAGCAGGGGCGGCAGGGGGGAGGTCGTCGTCGTCCGCGGCAGCAGCTTCGTCCTCATCGCCCTCCTCCTCGCGGATGGAAAAGTCGGCGGGGGGCTTCTTCTTGAGCTTGGGGACGGGGAGGTCGGGCATGCTGGCGGAGCGCTGGAGCGGGGCGGGGGAGAAGTCCGGGAGGGGCGGGGGAGGGGGCGGGAGTTTCTCCATCGGTGGCTGGATGGCCGTGGCGGTGGCGGCGGCGGCGGCGGGGGTGGCGGAGGAGGAGGCGGAGCCGGTGGCGGAGGCGGACGGGTGGTGGTCTGGATGGGGGAGCTCGCCCTGGCCGTAGTCGCTAAGGGCGGCACCGGTGTTCTTAAGGGCGACCACGAAGGCGGAGTGTGCGGCGGCGAAGGCGTTGCGGTAGGCGACGGCCTCCTTCATCCACTGCTTCCGCTCCTTGCATCGGATCACCGCCTCCTCGTTCTCGATCTTCGATTGCGTGCACCCCATCGCGCTCTCTCTCTCTCTCTCTCCCCGCCCGCACGGACTCCGAGGAGGAATCTCGAGCTTCTGGGGCGTCGCGTCGCTTCTAGGCGGTTAAAGAAGGGGAGAAAAATAAAAAAGCGAAAGTCATGCTTTCCGGCGGTGGAGCGGTGAAAGAATAACAACAGCTCACCGTTTGGCTCGCAGGCAGATGGGTTTCGCGAGGCCGTCCGTTTTGGCCGATGAGAAGGTGCCAGAAGGTTCCCTATATATAATAATAATAATAATAATAAAAGGCTCGCGAAGAGGAGGAAGCAGAATTGGAATTGTAGTTTGAGACGATTGGGTGTTGTGAAATTGTATAAGTAGCAGTGGATGGGATTTTGTTGTGTTTTTGGTGCAGTGGGGTGGGAAATTTGTTCAACTGATCACGGCGAAGAATGAATTGATAAATAATAGCTGGTGCCGTCTTTTTTTTTTTTTTTAGTTTGTTGCTTAGTTGGTTGTTAGGAAATTGGGTATGATTTAAATACGACGAGTTTGGAAGATTCTTATGCCGATATCACGTTGTGAGGCTGTCAGACTTGGTCGACGGTATGCGCGTCCATCCAAATAGATCTTCCTTAAAAAACACGTACCCATCTCAATCTTGAATCTTAAGTTAAAAAAATATATAAAAATAAAAAATAAACCTATTTCTCTCTTATTAATGTTGAACCAAAATTATTGCCTGAAATAATGCCAGATGTCATGATCCTAAAATCGTGAAATACCAGTATCATACATGGCATGACGAGCATTATTATAAATAGTTTTCAGCCAATATTAGTCATAAAAATATTTCTTAATAAATATTATTAATAGCAATGGTATGCACGTTCGTCGAAATAGATTTTTTTTTTAAAAAAAAAAAAGAAAAAAAAGTACCCATCTCAATCTTGGATCTTAAGTTAAAAAATAAAAAATAAAAAATAAATCTATTATTGCCTGAAATAATGCTGGATGTCATGGTCCTAGAACCGTGGAATGTGAGTATCATACATGATGGCATGACAAGCATTATTAAAATTAGTTTTCGGCCCAACACTAGTCATAGAAATATTTTTTCAATAAATATTATTAATAGAAAAGCCCTCAAATCCTGATAAGGTATAAGAATATTATTCAATGAAAAAAATATGGAAATGTATTTCTAATTCATTAACTAAAAAGTAATATTTGCTATCATTTATTAAGCATAGCATCATGATTTGGCTTGGAATTTAGAAGATTAGATTTTGATGATAAATCACATTTTTAAGATTCACTATTAAGATTATTTGAAAATGTTTTGATGAATATACTCGTTATAATCTCATATATTGCTCTTTTTACTCCTTATCATTTTAAAATATAAAAACATATATTTATTAATAAAAAGTGTAGATATAAATAGGTTGTAAATACGAAAAATGGTAATAAAAAAGTTATAACCATTGGGATAAATGTGCCGCAAGTTATTTAAAAAAATAAAGAAATAAATGATGATTTTATGTGAAGAATAGCTTGCTAGCTTGTGATAATTTGTCATTGAAAAATAATTACATTTGTCATATTCAAATTCTACAAGCATGACTATCTAATATTTATTGGTTGTTTTTTAAAAGATTTTTTAAAAAATATAAAACTTATAGTCTCCTACTTGCTTTATCCTTGAATCAAGTATTGCCTAAGAAAGAAAAATATATGACAGCAATACATTATAAAGGTGGAGATAAAAAATAAAGGCTACAAGAAGATATGGTGCTCCAATGCAAATATGGGCGGTGGAAAGCACCAGGGCCTGATATGGAAGTAGAGATGAAAAGATACCATTGCACCGCTCTTTTGCTTTCTTCTTCCTAATATCCTCTCATAGCGTCTCTTCGTCCTTCACCTAATCTTTGTAAGAGTTTATATCGTTAACTATTTTATTATATATTATTTATATATTAAAAAAATTTTAAGTACTACTTATATATGATTAAGGAGGTCAAATAATATTTTTTGATTAAATTTTTTAGGTAAGATCTTAAATTATGATAAATAGTATCAAAGTTGATCCAACTCATGGCCCATATGTACCAGGGATACTGGAGATGGACTCTATCTATTGCAATTGAATTTGATTGAATTTAGATATGAACTCTTATCTTGAGGGAGTGTATGATAGTAAATGTTTAGTTTCACATCAAAGAGATTTTGGATACTTATACAAATCAAGAAGCCTAAATAATATTTTATTGGTTAGCTTTTTTTGATTGAGATGGCTCTTCGTTATTAACACTAATAGTGGCGATCATTCGGTCATTAGCTTTGCTTCATCTGTGTGGAAGTTTAAGATATGAAAAAGTAAAAAAAAAAGAAAAGATTGAATGAAGAAAAATTTATTTGTAAACAAGGCAAATCTGGAAAGTTATTTTAAAGATAATATATTTCGCTTTTTAGATGAAGAAAGGACTCCACAAAAGGATTCTATGAAAAATCTATTTTCACAATACAATAACTATCTAAGGATAAGCAAACCACTCTTTGAATATTCTTTCAAATTAGGATCAGACTAAGAAGAAAAAATAGAAACTAATTTAGATAGAAAAGAAAGAAAAAAAAAAGTTTATTCAAAATTATTCAATTCTACAACCAAAGTCTCTTTAGAGAAAAAAAAAAAAAAAAAAGGAAATGAAAAGATTTTTACGTAGCCTATCAGAGGGATGCATCTTTTAGTAACAACGTTGTGTAAATTAAATAGACATTGGCTGATCAATCGCTCCTGGCCGATCGATCCTTTTCTTCACACACATATAATCTTCAAGTCTTTGGTTGGGCAACCACTGCATGGAAATACGATCATATAAGGAAGGCAATGAAGAGGAGAGTATGGATATTTTTATTTTTTATTTTTTGATAAGTTCTGAAAAATTGGTTAGAATTCATTTCATTTCTTCTTGCTTATGCGATTGACCAAAGGATTCAGAAAAAAGAAATGGAATTTTCAGACAGGATCTTTATCAGCTCATAGAAAGCATATGACGGTGTATCAAGTTGGATGGGCAACAAGGAAGAATGGTGTTCATATCCCTGCTGGGATAAGTAAAAATAAACATTCATATGTGCTTGATGATCCTAGAGTGAGTTGAAATCAGTATCAACCTATGCTTAAGTTGAATTATAGCCCAACTCAAGCATGATTTGGAAGTTTGGTTCGAGCCCAAATCAACATTTAGCTGATTCGAAGCATGAACAAAATAACTAATTAAGAGCCTTGATTAATCATCCATTATCTATATAATATATGACATATAATAGCTTAGTTTGTTGTTTAGCAAGCAATTTCTATACTCAAGTAAAAAAGGGTCATTTTAAAACTCATCCTATATGTATTTGTTTATGTATTACCATTAGTATAATTAAGCCATGCTTCATGGAGCCTAGGTTTGGTCAAATTTGGTTTATCTACCATTATTTCAGGCTTAATTTAGAACTAAGGTAAACATGCGCCTATTTAAGTTAAAGCTTGAGAAATTTAAAAAGAGCCAGAATCAGTTAAAGTTTGAATCAAGTTCCACTCAGCTCAACCATGTTTTCACTCTTAGTTGCAACTTAATTAAATGTTAATTTCAACCTAATTAGAAGCTTTAATTAATCAAGCCGTAGAGTTTAATTGAGTTTGGCCGAGTTTTGGCTTGGCTTGATATTAATTTCAAGCGTTTTATTCTAATTTGAGCTTGATTTGAATTTGTAATACCCAAAAATAGTTCAATATCGGATAGAAAATAAAAGTATTATACGTGCTTATAACTCAAGTTTATCTGCTACCAATTAACTTTCACTCGAATTTTTAGGACCATATGATTTCGGTCCATTAGCATGTTAATTGGACCAGCAGATGGTTTGGAGCCATTACAAATGGTATCAAAGCCGATTCGAGTGTATGAAAGTTGATGGGCATGAAAAAAGAGTTACCATGGAACAGTGGTAAAGTTTCGCCATGGTATAAAGCCACTCTTGCAGCACTACCGATCCGGCTCAAAATAAATTCTGGCTAGCTTGTGGCGTTGCGACAGAGACGTCGCAATATAAAGAAGAAAAATTATAATACCCAAAAATAGTCTTACGTCAAATAAGAAAGAAAAAGTATTGTACGCTAGTAACTTAGCTTTTATCTGCTACTAATTAACTTCACTCGAATTTTTAGGGTCACATGGTTTTAGTCCGCTAACGGATTAATTGGATGTTGGTTTGGAGCATTACCGAATTTTTCTTGGATTGAGTTTAGTTGGTGTTTGAGCTGCTCTTAGTTTGGCAGCCCTAATTATAGCCAGTTGGTTTGATCTAACTCAGATCTGGCCCAAAAGGAGACTCAATTGAACTCTACTGACTCAGATCTGACCCATAATAAGGAGACCCAATCCAGCTTTACTCTGGCCTTCTGAAACGATCGGTTTGGTCTGACACCAAGCCAAGCCCACTGGAATTGAGTGGGAATAAAACTCGAAACCGGACCCATTTCTCGCCCGTCCGCTGCCAGCCCTAGATTAACCAGCGAGCAGAAGAGTCGCGAGGAAAGCATGGAAGAAGCACAAGCCGCTGAGAATGGAGGCAGGCTACAAGAGCAGCCGGACGAAGAGAGCAGAAAGCGAAAGAAGCGGAAAGAGAAGGAGAAGACGAAGAAGAATAAAGAAGAGAAGAAGGGGAAGAGGAAGAGGAAGCCAACGGTCAGCATCGCCGTGCCGGGCTCCATCATCGACAACGCCCAGTCCCTCGAGCTCGCCACCCTCGTACGTCGCCAAAACCCTAAAAATATACGAAGGTTAATATTATTATGACCAAGAACTTTCATTCAAATCCTTTTCTTTCTCAGCTCGCCGGTCAGATTGCTCGGGCCGCCACCATTTTCCGGATTGAAGAGGTCAGTTTTTTTTAAAAAACAAAAAAAATTGATGGAAAATTGGTGATGAATTTAAAAGATTCTTGTCAATGCATAAAAATCAGCCCATAACTTTTTCTGCATTGGGATTTGATGTTTAAGATTGAGTGAAGTATCTGGTGTTCAGGAATGTTGGAATTAAGATAATTGATGGGAAGATGTTTGATAAAATGAATGTTGTGACGAGGAGTTATTTGATATGGACAGGTGGTAGTATTTGATAATAAAGCTGCATCGGATGATGATGAGTCTGTAGTTACGATACCCGGGAAGGGTGATGAGAGTGAAAGGGGTGCGCCGTTTCTTGTGAGGACTTTGCAGTATTTGGAGACGCCACAGTATCTGCGACGCCGGCTCTTTCCAATGCACAATAGCTTGAGATTTGTGGTAAGCATAGATTGTTCCTGAAATTCTTACTTGTTCGAGTCTGCAACTCCTTCGAGAATTTGACAAATTTTTGTTTACTTGTATTTTGATATTATCTTTTACGTATTACTTTATTGAAGGGTTTGCTTCCACCACTTGATGCTCCTCACCATGTACGAAAGCATGAGTGGTCCCCGTATCGTGAAGGTAGATTCATTTTTTCTGAGCTTTATTGTGCAAACGCTTGAAATATTTTAATTGGACTTTACTAAATGCATATAAAAAAGTTGGAAGCGGAATTTAGGTGATCCAACATATGTAGATAGATGGGCATTTCAAAGAAAAAGCATGACATGCATGAATGTTTCTCAATGTGCATGGGATGTTTCTGAACAGTTTCTTTTTTGATGCACATTTTGTCTTAGAATGTTTCCTTTTTCAAGTTTAAAGATCAGAGTACACTTGAAAGATACAGTTAGTTCCTAAAGTTTCTTCAAGTTTAGATTAACTTTTGTGCTGATGGCTTGTACATAATATGATGATTATAACATAAATACAGGCATTACGCTGGAAGGGAATCATTTAAAGGGAATACTTGTAGATGTTGGGTTGAATAAGGTTTGTTTTCTTTAAACCTTGTGAGAGCCTTTCTTAGCTAAGAAATCACGCCAGTACATTTTCTGATAAATCTTGCTCTAACACTTGAAATAACATTGGAGCTAGCCTTGAATAGGATTACTTGGTGAATGGGGATCCGTGAAGCTGACCCAAAAAAAGTTGGACAGTATATGATGTTTGTCGATATATATCTTGCACTGACCAATGCCTTTTTTTTTTTCCTTTTTTCCTTTTAAGTTCGCACATTTTACTGCCATCTCAAGAGATATCTGTACCTTGCTATGTTCATTTTCATGCAAACTAAAAGAATATTCATCTGATCTTACTATGTGATTATTCTCGGGCGTTTAAGATGGGTAATAATTGAAACATTTTTGTTTTGTGCAACTTGTGTAAGGTAGGTTTAGTTAAAGGCCAAGCTTAAGCCAATCCAAGGAGCCAAATCCCAGCCATGGCTACTTTGAGTGATAGAAGAACCTTGTTTACCACCAACTCTTCTCTAGGCAGACTGTAGACCAAAAAAATAATTAAGATATCATTAAGCCATTGAAGGGTACAAAGATCTCCCAAGGCTTTTGCTGACATAGATGAAAATAACTAACTCCAATTGTCAAGAGCTTCACAAAATGTCTAATTTGAAGACACATCTTAAAGGCATTTCCTCTGCAATGGAAATTCCTAACAAGATTAACAACCTGTAGTATGTTCCTAATATCGAGTCTTTCCTTGCTAAAAGAATATTGTTTCTGTTGTTTACCAAGCAGGGCAATGTTTTAAATGGAATGACAAGTACTGTCAATTTGGTCTTGTACGAAAGTTGTAATAAGTCAGTGTCGAAAGCATCCATTTAAGGTACCAGGGCATTAAAAGGGTATTTTACTTCAAATCTAGTCTACTTGATAGAAGAAAATTCAATATGTCAGAACAAATTTTGATGACTTTCTCGGAGGCTTGGTAGAATACGAAAATCAGTTAGTCTGGCCTAAATCTTTTCTCAGCAAAGATTGGAACATTGAGTAATTGAACCTCTGTTATAGCATGAAATTTACATGTATTTTCACAGTTATATGCTTATCCGGCTTCATATGTTGTTGAGCAGTCAACATGCTAAGTTTTGTTTTTGATATGCAAAATGTGAGGAATTCAAAAAAAAAATCTATAATTACATTATCAACTCAAAATCAGGAATCCTGTTCACCGCCTGTGTCATCAACATTTCTATGTTCTATATCTATAGTCAAGATCATGACGTCAAGAAAAAAAAAAAGGTGAAAAGCCTGGGTTTAGTGTTGGCAATTGATATTGTTGGCCTATGGGTTGTCTGAATGCTTAAAACAGTGCCACCAAAATCTTTCTTCAAACCAAATACTAGCATAGATGCTGATCTCTGCAATTGAAAGTTTTATAGTTGTTCCTATTATTTTAAATAGTCAATATATTATTTTATTCCTACCTACATAAATGGCAAGTTTTCAGTATGCAACAGCTATGACAAATAAGAAAACTGAGATCCAGCAACTTGTATTTAATTTATTTACATGATAATGCAGAATGTTGCGGTTGAGCAAGCTCTTGAACCTGGACAACGGGTAACCGTAGCTATGGGGACCAACCGTAACATTGAATCAGGTAAAATGAATTGTTTATTATTCCATTTATTAGAAAGATTATATTACGTTTGCATTTGGTATATTGACACTTTGTAAACAACAATTTGCATCAAAATTTTTCTTGGTTTTGCAAATAATAGTCAATTTTCCAAATCATTTCCACAATGTTATGAAAACCATTTGGTTTATGATTTGCTACAGTTCCATGCATGAGTATTCTTTTCTTGGTTTGGATTGATTACTTGCTAAAGGTTACAACCATGTAAATAGAACTGATAAAGCACCATGTTTTATGGTGTCATACTTCATTGTCGTCTTTTCTAGAAATGATGCAGAAAACACTAATATTTCTTTTACGAAAAGAGTGTTGAAGAAGTTTGCAATGATGAAGTCAAATAATTAAAAAGAAACAAGAACAAATTTAAATAAAGATAATGTTAGAGATCATTTAAAAACCTCCATAGAAATTGTTTCCCATGGGTTTCTATTTTTCTTTTTTCCTTCTGTTTTTGGTTCCATAATAGTTTCTTGGCATTTTAATAAGCACCTAAGTTATGTTCCATTGTCATGGGGTGCTAAAAAAAGTTGCCATGGACAATAGTCAATGGGGGGAGAAGTTGTAACTTTCTTAAAGCACCTTTCCCCAGGATTGGGAGTTGTCAGATATTCTATGAATGGAAATTGGGGAAACAAATCAACTTCACTAATCAACAAAATTTGAATTTGCTTATGATAGGGTAAGTTAAGGTGTTCACACTCATGCCAATATGGTCTGTTAGAACATCCTGAGGAATGAATGTTCACAAGGTTATTTGCAACCTCATGGAAATCAAAACCAACTGATCTATTAGCAAAGGATTAAATCCAGAGGATGTTAAATTCAAATTCCGAGTTTATTCAAAATCTTGACTTTGCATGTAATTTCTTACCACAAAATCATGTGAGTTTCATTAAACCCTTTAGATTGTTTTTTTTTTAACTTCTGGAAACTCTTGCTCCATTTCATTCTTTAATGTTTTTGATGAAAGACTAGATATATGTTGCATTCCTTGAAGCTTTGTAATTGAGACATGTCATGGTTTATTCATATACCCTTTGCAGCTATCGTGTTGACTCATTTTTAGTCTAGAGATATTTTTGCCTGGAGATTCTTCTGTTGTCACAAATATACTGTTCGACTGAGAAATGACTAACATGTTGCCAGTTCTAATAATGTCCCTCATTTATGTTTATCCAGATTGTTTGAAAAAAGTTGTTTCACCCTCCAGTCCAAGAGAAGAAATGGGATTGTATTGGGGGTATAAAGTTAGATATGCTTCAAATCTTAGCTGTGTGTTCAAGAATTGCCCATTTAAGGTACAAATTTTTTTTTTTCTTCCAATCAATCTCTTTAGGCACTTACATGACTACCATGGACAGAATTGCCCTATAACCGTTAATGATTCCAAATATTTTGCATTTCATAGGGTGGATATGATCATATTATTGGAACTTCAGAGCATGGTCTTGTTGTTAATTCATCAGAGCTTATTATACCTCCATTTCGGTACATTACTTCACAATTCAGTTATACATTATTTAACATGCATAGTTTTTTTTTAAATTTTTTTTTAGCAACCCTTTTGTTGCTTATAGCTTTTGGTAAAGTTTGGTGGCAATCTTAATAAAATTATTTCTTGGCATGCTTAAAATGATATCAAAAGTCGTGTTTCTTAGTTTATATCATGCTACATTTCTTAATCATATATGGTCTAGGTGGGGACCTAGGCACTTAGGCAGCTGCTTATGGGACAAGCCTTCTGGATTTTTAGTGTAAATACCTTTAATCATATATGTGTGTGTGCGCGCGCGCAGGCGTGCGTGCACTTTTTTTCCATCAATATTAGCATTATGAAAACTTTTTTCACACTTAAAAAGTTCAATGACTAAAATACACAAGAAGAGAGTATCAGCAGCATTGCTGCCATTACAACAGCCAATAGGTTATACTAGATAGCCAGCGCCTAGCAAGAAAGAGGAGGAAGAAGCAAAAACCACTAAGCTACAGGGCTGCAACCAAAGCAGAACAAAAGGGAAAAAACTAATGTGGAGAAAAAGGAAAAAAAAATGTTAAAATGAAGAAGAGGTAGGAGTAGAAGAAGAAAGAGAGAAACTAGAGGAAGGCAAAGAAGAAGATGATGATCTATCTAAAGAAGAAGAAAGTAAAGAATACAAACAAACTTAGCTATATTGCTGGCTGTTGCAATCGTTGTCAAGTTTTTAAATCTTGTGAGACAGAGGTATTCCGATTTTTTCATAGAATGAGATGCCCCGTGTCTTGTCCCATCTTGATCCTTGACCCAATCAGATGTCTTGGTACGTGCTTGAGATGCTTTTTTTCTTAAAAAAATTTATTTATGAAGCTTTAGTATTTTATTTAATTTTTAAATATTTTTTGAACTTTAAAAGTTATATCTTTATGATAAATTAGATCGATTTAAAATTGATATTATTAATGTAGATGGGATGGAAGGGCTAAGATCGGTTCCGAAATCTCTTTGGGACGAGATATCTCGACCGTCTCAGCCTTAGTCCTGCCGAGACTTAAATCATTGACCGTTGTTGCTATGCATGGTTGCTGGTTGAGCCATTGATAGCCATTGAGTTGCTACAAGTTTGGTAGTGGCCTTAACTGTCCTCTTTCATTTCCTATACGGAGTTCAAATAAGGAAAGAAAAAAGGAAAAAAAACACACTTAAAGCAATAGGCTTTAAGCGGGCTCGGAAGCCTGCCCAAATTTAGTGGCACTTGGGTGCCTAGGTGTCTGCTTTTGGCAGCACTAGTAAAATAAGATGTGAGCTAGTGTGATTTGATACCTCACTCTTATAAAACTTGCACTCATGGATTATAATTACGTGCATGGTTCAATCTCCCAAGGACTATGAAATTTGATCTAAATGCTCATTATAATTATTTGATAAAAAAATTATAATATGTAGAACAAATAAATTCTCAATTTAAAATTTGAGCTCCTTGTCTTGGTTTTGGATTTCCAACATATTGTGCTAGTTTCTGTTAGTTTATTTAAAAAGGTTGTGTATATGGCAATAAAAATCGTGTCTTTAATGTGACCTAATTTGACTTAAGATGCTTCAAGAAAAGGTCATTTTTCACATCTGTTTATAACTTAACTGCTTTCCTCTCTCTCTCTCTCTCTCTCTTTCTCTCTCTCTACCAAGTTGGTGATGTTTAATTGAGGAAGTATTTGTAATGGACATGAGAAGAAACAAATTATTAATTGATATATATACTCTCTTCAAAATGGATAAACAAAGGTTTAGATAAATCATATTGGTATACATCTATAAAGACTGCTTACCCATTGATGGCACAAGGCCTGTTTGCTGAGTGATCATGTTGAGGCCCTTGCTAGTTGATCATGCCGGTCTTTTTGGCTATTTATTTACATTTGCATTTTCATGTTAACTGGTTACTTCTAGATATTGATATCTCTAGCTTCTATATAATGTCTGAAAGACATTTAATTTCTCTTTCCTGATTTTTTGCATAAAATTCTATAGGAGACTGCATATGATCTTGTTAGTTGATTTCATATTAGAGATACCGTGTAGCATAGAAATTATATACCAACAGCTAAAAAAGATCGAGCTTATCAATCTCAGTTTTTACTATTTTGTTGATTTCATATTCTTTTTGAATGCTTATTTTTGCAGGCACCTTTTGATTGCCTTTGGTGGACTTGGAGGTTTGGAAGAGAGCATAGAAGAAGATAGTAATTTGAAGGTGTAGACAAAATTGTTAACTTTCAAAACCAGATTTAGGATGTTCAGATTGATGAAATAGCGAAGTTTTAAGTTATACCAAATATGATTAAGATTTTCCTTTGCACTTTTTCAAGAAATGCCCCGCATTCTTTGAATTATGATAAGAAAATTTCTGTTTCTGATATGATATTGCTCAAAGGAAATGGCTTAGCAGATGGGAACAAGAACATAACTTAAAACACAAGCTTGCCTTGTTGCTTCTTGGAACCTAAGGTTGTACTCTTTCAGAAAAAAAAACTTCCTCGATCGTGTCATAGGAGAAATAATTGCCATAGTTTTGGCCTATAATAAGGATCACTATGAGTAACAAGCCCAGGCTCTATTTTTATTTCATTAAAAAAACTTCTATAGTTAATTTACTGACTTGAGCATGCCAGATATGGTACAAGTGATAAGTTACTTTGTCTTATTTATAGACAAATTTATGATGATTATCATGTGGAATTTTTTGCCAACAATGGTGCAAATTTGAGATAGTGTTCCTTGTAGCATGCCTTAGATTATACAATTTTTGTCATCATATACATTGTGGAAAGGAATGCAATTTTTTTTGTCTCTTTGAGGAACCATAGCATTTTCGAATGTTCTGTGAAACCAAATGGTAGTCCCTCCACATCAGAGTTAGGGCCCAAAAATGAAATTCCATTATACATCAAATTGGTGCCTGTTAGAGCTGTACTGCATTCCCAAAGAACTTGCTGATCATTCGAAATTCCCAATAAATGACCTTAGATTTGATATATATATAATAGCTGCTATCGAACAAATATTTCTATGCATTGGATTCTCATCTTTATATGTCTAACTACATTTTTTTGGGTAAAGATGATTAGCGGCACTTGACTCATGAGTTATGATGCTTCCCTTGCTCCCTGGACACACTGTCCCTGGCAAGTAGTTGTAAAAGATAGCTTTAGAAGTATTGTTTCCTAAAATTGAGGCTATCAATAATATACCTTTACTTTCTTCAACATAAAACTTACATTAGATAATACTGAAAAATTAGAAAGAAGCAGTGCCACTTATTTAAGTCAGTCTTATTTTTGGGTAGAGAATAACTCATAGATACTTATTTTTGCTTCTGTAGGGAAAAAGTGTTCGTGATGTATTCAGTTCTTACTTGAACACTTGTCCTCTTCAGGGAAGCAGAACAATAAGAACTGAGGTAATGTCTTTGGCAGATCAAATTGCTTGTAATTTCAACTTGTCATTGACATTCGCAAATGTTTATATTTTGAATCTTGTGGCATGATTCATCTTCAGGAGGCCATTTTTATATCCCTACAGTATTTCCAAGAACCGATAAAACGAGCAGCTTAATGGGACTCAAGTAGCTCTCTGCTGAATCTGTTACACAACTTCAACAAAAAATTTGCTATCCGCTCAGCTTCAGAAAAGCTCAAATGAGATTGTGATCCTGCCCATTGGAATCTTTCAAGCAGTGTTGTTGGTGGGTAGCGACATGAACGATGGATATCAATCCATTTCCTAAATAATCTCCTCTTAAAGCTTGTGAGTTTTTTAATGGAAAATGGAAGCCAAGACCGGTGTTGAAAGGAGTATTTCATGAAGCAACCAGACACGGGAGTGGTCAAGCGATTTCAATCGAAACAAGCTGAAATTGTAAAATTTTGTCAAAAAGCACTATAATTCATTTTCCAAATTGTTACGAGTTTGATGACGGTATAGATGTGTAGGAATTGTAATCACAAATCCTCTGATTATTGTGGCAGTCAGAAAAGACTTGTTGTTCTGCTTGCATATTTATTTTAAGGCAGTGTTTAGAGTGGAATTTAAAATCCAGAACAGTTGGATTAGATGGAGCAAGTTGGATAAAAAGGAAGGTTAGATTGCACCTTTTTATTAAAGTATTTTTTGGGGTTAAATGGGAAGAGTTAGAAAAAGAAATCATCTATAATTTATTTTGTGCTCAAATAACTGTTGCCCGAGGAGGTGAGATAAGAAGATTAAGTAACTTTTCTGTTTAAATATGGGCTAAAAAAGGTGCATGGAAGTTATATTCTTCGCAAAATCTGGTAGAGAATGACTGATTAGATTGGCTCTAAATTTGGACATGTTTTTCTATTTATCCTTAGGATTTGCATCATTCATAATTGCAAACCTGAGATCAAATCTGATCCAACATCTGTAATGTGTATGATCTCGTTAGATTGATCGTTAGATTTCTGCATGTCATATGTAGTTCTCAACACGTATAATTTACATATTATGTCCAGAATGGCCATTCTAGTTATACGCCTGCTTGCAAACCAGGCTGGAGAACTGGTTGGAAGTAAATTGATTTTGAAACTAACCTATCCAGTTTTCTCCAAATCTGATTGATTATTCAAAATGTTATGTCTAAATTATCTTTTGCATGAGACCGGAAATTTCAGTTTTAGATCTAGAATTTAGACCCGATCCTATACCGTACATCGAAAATGCGGCCATCGGATTACTCACAAACGCTGACTATGCATCAAGATCTCCATTTAAACCGAAGTTTTAGACCGCAAACTTCTTGGTGCCGCTGCTCCTGTGTACATTAATGCACATCCTATTTTGTAACTGTAAACTAAATTCTTCTATGTAACAGAGATAGGCACATGATCAAGAGAGATATATTGCTTTAAAAGGCTTCCAAGAGACCGAGAGAAACACAAGATACAAGAGCACTGGCGTTCATCCACAAGCATGTTTAGTAGAGGGGTAAAAGCATATGCTTTACATTGCAAACTCACTAACTAAATGCAAAATATCAAATGTCAGGCAGTACAATTCCAACAAGCAAGATGTCAAAAGAGCAATGGTGTTGTCTCCATATCTTCTTGAACTAAAAGAAAAAAACCAAAGTCAGCAATACATACTCAACTAAGAAGAGGTCAAAAAGTAAACATCTGGAGACTAGTGTTGTTTTTGTTATCTTCATGAAACAAAAGAGCAAAAAATGTCTAGTATTCTCAGGAGCACGCTCATCTTGCTGGGGTGGAATTGATGGGAGCAGAATCATCATCCTATTCAGCGCTCATCATGTTATTGGCGTGCCACTTAGAGAATCCCTCAAGAGCTTCCTGCATCCATGGATATCTGCATTGCTCCAGAGCTTCAGGAATGGTAAGCCATCTCCGTTGGCGTGTGCTCTGTTCTGGCCATGAGACAAGCTCCTCCTTGACCTGCATGGCAAACATTGCAGCTTTGCACGAGCCTTCTGGGCAGAACTCATCTTGATGACTTTTGCTTTTGAAGTAATAGAATCCCAAAAATTCCTGAGATGGAAACATGAACCAGTTCACAGGTCAAACAATGAAAAGGAACAATAGTTCACAGAATCCCTTAAAAAGAAAAACAAAGCTCAAGCAATTGCCTGAAGGAAAACATCAGTAACAAAAATGTAAACCCTTATTTATGGTGAGAACAAAGGAGGAATCCGCAAGCCTTAAGCTCTGACTTTCAAGTTGAACCGATCAAATCTGTGTTTTTGATCATTTGCTACTTGATATTCTGATTCAAGTAATTTCTTCCCAAAATCTTGCTCAAGTAAATAGCTTCATGTATTTAGCTAAGCAAATAGCTATAGCTATCATCCCTTTATCTATTATATTATGACCCAGTAGCAAGTAACAACAAGAAAAAACCAATAAGCCTTGCCAGAACTGACTTATCAACTCCGTTCAGACTTCATGACTCATTAATGCCTAGGTTCTACAAGTACTACCACTTTGAGTTAAGCTTTCATAACTCCTTGCAACTTCCATCTGCATTTGGTCCGTTCACATGTTCCATCCCTCTTTATTCTTGATCTTTTTTAAAGAGATCAAAACTGCTCTCTACACTCAGGATCAAATTTTCAGTAATCACTGAACCATCTCAACTAGTGTAACACATGCTTACTCATGTTGTTCCTTCATGTCTGACCTTAAATTTTTACCATGACCCAAGTTACTCAGCACTGCAAAACCATGATTGCTAAAACTCATTAATTGCCAACTTTTTAATGTGCAAATAATTAGGAGCACTTTTTGTTGCATAAAATTTTCCCCTAAATTTTGAACATATTCCATGATGAGGCCTGCAAAAATATCAGACTCAAACCAGCTTAGAGGCAATCTAAGTCTCAAAAAATCAATCCTAAAAATCTGATTTGCCTCATCTGAGAATCTGAATTTTCAGTTTAAGTCCAACTTTGATCGAAATATGTAAAGAATCAGATACCAACATGGTACCTCTTCTTCAGTTAGGGTTTTGAAGGATGAGGATTGGGTCAGGTATAGGAGGGTTAAAGGAGTTGGAAAATGGGAGGATTGAGGAAGCATACTCGGGTTGTGGCAGAAGACAATGGTGGAGGCTGGTGCATGACCCAAGGTTTGGAGGTGTCAGATAGTGGAGACTATAGAGATAGGAAAGAGAGGGAGAATGAGGGACAGAAACTGGGGTTAGCAAGACAGGTGGTTTATATGGACATGATATATCAATGTTTTGTCTTTATCGAATTAGATTGGTCATCATAGAGACATGGCCAACTCCAATCCAAATTCAGTCCTTTGATTACCAGATAATTGTGAGGTTACCTGATCCAACACCCCCTACTCGATTAAGACTATGGATTGATTTCAAATCAAAATCAGATCAATTGATAGGCTATTCAAAAATCAGATCAATTGATGTGCCTAGCCACAAAGAGACAAACACTTAGAATGCACCACCTCCACTTCATCCAACTTACTCTAAGTTTCTTCGGAAGGCTCTGAAAATTCATTGTCTGCACCCAAATGTTGTAACTCCAGCTAAAAACCTTGACCCTGCCTAGCGTAAAATAAAGCTGTCCACCATGCCTTACCCACCACCTTTGCTCTAGGACCCACTACTGCTCTCCCTTGGCCGCCCCTTTGCCTCCAACAACCCTTCCCTGCATCTCTCCTCCTTGTGTTTTACTCATGGCCAGTTAGGATCCAAAACTGAAAATGAGA
Source organism: Metroxylon sagu (assembly GCA_017589505.3). Taxonomy (NCBI): domain Eukaryota; kingdom Viridiplantae; phylum Streptophyta; class Magnoliopsida; order Arecales; family Arecaceae; genus Metroxylon; species Metroxylon sagu. The sequence goes on from JACVBY030000656.1 coordinate 2,919,125, forward strand.
ACACAGATATTATTGAAGTTGGATAAGATAGTGCAGTCATTTACAGATTTCAAATCACATATGGGTCATTCCATATCTATTCACTTTTAGTTTTGAATTTACCTAAAATATGACTCAAACCCAGAAATTGCCTCCCATATGTGCCCGGACTCACTAGCATGGCACATGCCTTTTAAATCTTTGGCCATCTATTGACTTGCTATTGGTTAGCACAATCCATATTGTACACCATATGCACTGGGAACAATTAGTACAATAATATTGTGCAGTGCGTTTCCCATGTTCTTTAGAAGTGATAAAATGTATGATTTGTGTATAAAAAATTAACACTTTGAAGACTCATATAATTTTTCATTTATAGATCTTTTTAATAGTCAAAACCAGGGGAAAAAGTTTTCCTAGTGTATATATGTCGATCTGTAAAATTTCCAGCTTTTTATTTAGAAGTTTGCTCATCTAACTAGGCCAAGTACCTAAACTCTATGCAAGGCACAACTGCACTGGATATTGGTAATAAGAACATCACACAAGGCATTTGAAACTTTCAGCCTAACACTAAAATGGTTGACCTCATTGCATTCTAAAAACAAATGAGATAGGTTAGTTTTATATTGGAAGGTCAGCAATATTAGCAGAACTTATTGCATGACTGCAATAGAGAATAGTACAATATTAACATGCCAAACCATGTAATGTATTCCATTTTCTAAAAGTTGAAACCATTTCACAATGTCATTCAATATAAATGTGCACATATCATGGTATAATCAAGCATTAAATATTCAGATCTAGTATAACACATTGGTTGATGAGCTGGGCCGGACTAATACAGGTTTTTCTGAATAAAATGTCTCCATTCAAGACAAATCAGATGCCATATTATAAAAATTGTTACCTCAGAAAGACTAATCGATCTTGATGATCTGACTTCTTTCTTCCTCTCTCTCAACACTCCATTATTGTCACCGCTAGTTAAAAAACTCTGAGAATACATCACACTTGAAATAAGGTGGCAAATCCTCCCCATCTTTACTGATGGTAATCCCTTTCCTACTATATATAAATCCCAAACACTATTCTTCTATAAATACCCCTCAGCCCCCTCTCTATAAAAAAAATCCTAACAATCCTCCACCCTGTTCATACTTTTCTCGCTATCTCTATTGAAGCTATAAAAATGCAGGTCCATGGACCCATCCCATCTCTGCTCTTAGGTACTTTATATAATAAGAATAGAAGAAGACGGCTCCAGAACCCCTACTAAAAGAAGAATTCAGAAGGAAAAGAATCACTGAGATTCTTGACACCACGGAAACTATATAAAAGATTGAGATGGAAGAGTGGATTTTGAAGGGTTTTTATATTTTGTTCTCTGTTTGAAATCCTTTAGCTTGGCAGATATGCATTTTAAGAGAGCTTTTTTGAAAAAAAAGAAAACAACTTCTAGGTTCATTCAATAATTTAATCTCATCTCACGTTGCGTTTTATCTAATAACATCTTGTAAAATGTATATAATTTGATTTAATTTCTTCTTTCATTCCATCCTTTTCTCCCTTATGTGTGTTTATTTTCTTCTATTATTTTTTAAAAATAGATTAAGCTATGGACAAGATGCCCAAAGGTTATGGTTGGTCTTCTGGAACAAAGATGATCTATTAGATAAGAAAAGGAGGTTTGTTGATCTGCATTTTTTAAATTGTATTGAAAAAATTTGTGTTGGGATCTATGGATATTTTCCCCTAAATTTCATTGGCTGGTTTAGTGAAACTAATGATGTTTTATTTTGGTTTGGAGTTAAATTTGATGGAGCGTTGGAGGATCAGATTCTCTTTCTTGAGGTTTAGGCTTATAGGATTGGTGGTGATTCATTTTTATAGTAGTTTGGTATCTGCGAATACCAAACATCTTCGTGTATCACACGAGTATGCAAGCTGGTTTGATAAATTATTTTTTAAAAAAAGTTCTAAAATATTTATAATGAACAAACACTATCATTTGCTTGAGTTAGAAGCATATGCTACTATAGGGGTGCCTTAACCAAAAGCTCTATGTATCATAGGAATATGCTTAAAAAGTTATATGTTTTAAAATTTCAAAAAGAAAAATTTAAAATAACCAAAAGCTCTACATATCATAGGAATATGCTTAAAAAGTTATATGCTTTAAAATTTAAAAAAGAAAAAATTATATCACTTGGCTTTGAATTTTCAATATTAAAACTTCTCTTATAGGGAAATTAAAAAAACAAAAAGGTCCTCTCTAGGCTTTCTTGGTAATTGAATTTCATTGCTGAGCTAATTAAACCTATTAATTTGTAACATATTAGTATCCCATATATAATGAGCAGCATTCATGTAAAACCATTAAAACCATAAATATCAATTTTCACACATAATATATATTCATAGAAATAGAAATCATAAAAGTAGACTACTAAGGTGCATTTCAGGAAGAAAGAATAACAATAATATTGATACCATTATATCCCCTCGAACTCCTGCTTCTTCAAGAGCTTCTCTTAGACCAGCCTCTTCGACAGTTTCATCATTTTCCCATCCTCCCTATGAAGAGAAGATAATTAGAATATAAAATTAGGACATCCTTATAAGTATTATAAAGCAAAATAGAAACCAAAAAGAAATACCCATACATGTGAATGACATCAGACCATGATGATGAGGAACATAGTAATAACAAATTAATAACGTTAAAGAACTCCAGAATAAAATTACCACACCACAAAACACATGTAAAAGGGCCCTTAAAAATATCATGACTTGGCAGGAAAACAAAGAACCATTCAGCAAACAAGAATCCGCAAAAACACTAAACATGACGCTGTGGGGGCATCAAAATGGAGAGAAGGAAACATCACCAGAGTATATTGAATTGAAAAAAAAATAACTCCCTTTCCCTTATCTTTAGCTGCTTCTAGGTTACTATTGCCACTAAATTTCATCTACCATTATTTAGGACTAGGTCTACCAGCACTCAGGGACTTGGTGCCCAGAAAATTTGAATATATGTTCTCTTAGTAATGCGGTGCAGACCATGTCTCATAAAGATGACAAGAAAAACTTATGCAAAGCCCAGGAAATAGCAGCATGAAGGTACACAACTGGAGTTTTGGAAGCTCAATTTCATTCTTGTTCTCAAAGAAATAGAAGCCAAAAATGAAAGAGGTTTCAAAGTTCAAAAGCAACAGATTGGTTGTCGTTTCAGTTCTGCCATCCCCCACCAGCAGCAGGGCAGCAGCTGGAATCATAATTTATGCCAATCTCATAGAGAAGAACAATCAACACTGCTTTTAAATGCTTTCATCACCTTAATTAATAGCTATATGATGGGGCAGTGATTTCACATGGTTATTGAGCTGAAGCTGGCAATAAAGTCTAAGAATCACAGAGATGTGTGCCTACCACAAAATAGGGCTGCAAAGGGGTGATGTTGGAACAGTTGTTGCACCCAGCCCATATATGAATCACATCAAGAATTTGAATTCAAGCCTAATTCAAACCCATATGGATCAGGTAGGGATGAGTTTAGATTTATTTTATTAATCTATGCATAGGTTGCTTAATTATATCATAAATATATTATACAAGAATACAGCGATTGAACAAAAAATAGCTTATTGCTTTGTTTTACTTAAATTCAAGGAAGATTGAGTGGAATATTATATAATCATAGCTTCAGGTCAGCTTAGGTACAAAAAAGGTGACCGAATGATCCAAATTCTATCCACATTTGAAAGGTTGAATTTTTCTAAGCCTAATCCAACTAAATGCAGTTCAAACTGGACTAGGTTATTTTTGGGTTGGTTACATATCAAAAGGGGATGGGTCAATCTAGTCAGGCAAAACATGGATTTAAGTGTCGCTGGCATGGACCAAGGACCAAAATAGCTTTTGCCGCTGAGATCCAAAAGTAAGGAAAATAAGAAAAAGGACTTAAGAGACTTTTGACTTGGTACCTAGCCATATCAACCTGTATTGAACCGGCACAAGTTGATATAGACTGGCATGGTTTGATAGAGGTCAGCACCACTTGATACCAAGCAGAGAACTCAATACTTAGATCCAGCCTAGTGCCAGGTGTCAGTACCAGCCTGGCATGGGCCAGTTCTTGCTTCCATGCTAGTGATCTTTTAGATATTTTAGGTGCAAGTGATTCCTACTATAGTTGGCTTAACTAAGAAACAAAACTAGTGCCTTCCAAAACTTTCTCTAAAGTTCAGTTAAGACTTTGTGGTTTACTCTTAAGCTAACAAACACTAAGAGTGGTTTTAAATGTTATATCTAGGTGCCATGCAACCTCTTCTTCATGGTAGAACATTATGATTAGCAATTCATTCGGTGGATGGAAAATAATTGTTTGAGGTGCAACAATTTTCTAATAGATTCTAAAACACCTCCCTTTCTTCATTTCTTCTGCTCACCTATCCATCTCAACTTCATAAGCTATCACTTTTTCAAACCTCCTCCCGAATATTCCTATCATTCAGCACAAAAGCAAAAGTTCATCATGGCTACGAATTTTAAGAGAGATGTTGTTAAGAGAATGCAAGTCATGACTGAATGCATTCATGTAATGCCCCAGACCCGTTGGATGGATCTAAAGCATCCGCTGCATATTGGGAAATAAATCCTCAGTATGCAAGGCGTCATTCATGATATCATAATTAAAAATATAAAGTTCCAATCATAATTTAAAAAGTATTCTCAGGTAAAATAGACCTTGCCTACAAAACCATTATTCTAAAAAGATACTAAGTTTCAACAATTAATTCATAAAAATTCCTTTATTCTTTTCGCGCATTTAGGCACTCTCCAAGTAACATCCCCACGTATCTATTATAATCATATCTGAAAAAGAAAAGGTAAAATATAATGAACTCGACGGCCTGGTAAGCAATAATTAGCCTTCTAAAATGTAATATAATATCAATATACAGATACGACTTATCAGTTGAAACAAATAATCTGCAATTATCATATTTTTAGTATTATATCATGCCATTTAATCTTAATTCTCAAGGTGCCTTATCCTCTAATCCTGTTATACAAAAATCATCCCGCTAGTATTTCACCCCCACAGGCAAGGTATCGCCAAGTATAACCTTCATGGTCAAGGCATCCATCATTGTTTTACCCCATAGGCAGGATATCTAAGTCATCCAGCATAAACAGGTTTATAATTTTTTTTAATTTAGTTTCATCATCTCTCACTAAATCTTAATCATAATCAGTTCAACATTTTTATCAATTCATCATAAGTAATAAATAATTAATATCAAGTATAATCATAGCAACCATGATCAATATATAAGCATGCAATATTCATATAATAAGTATTATAGGATGATACATATTTATTTATTTAAAAACATGATAAATCCCAGAAGATAATCACCATTTATCTCTCTAGATAAAATTATTAGAAACTAATTCTTGCTTAAGGGCTCCATCAACCTTCTTGATCTTTGAACCTTCACCTTCTTCATCTTTACTATTGATTTGATATCAAAGGATCTCCATTAAACCCTATTTATAAAGAGATTTCCTAAAGCAAATAGATTTTCTACTCTTCATAAGATACCAATCTTCTAAAATAATTAATCTTCCTAATTTTAGTAGGATATCGATTCTTTTAAGAAAACCAACGAGATAAATATCATAAATTCTTATCTCCTAACTTATCCAACATAATTTTTGAAATATAAAAATTCAGATAGAAACACCAAAAATTGTTCTTAATTATCTTCGATGGCATTTTCGTAATTTACTTGAAGTTCGTTAGCACCAATACATGTTCATTAAATTTCTCCTAACTTCATCAATTGACTTCTGATTTGAATGATTCAAGATGCGCTAGAAAGCTAACTCAATACTGAACATCATGAATATGAATTCAATTAAATATTCTAATTATATAATTTTTTAACTCAATTCCATTTACTTATATCTTAATTTAAAGTAAGCTAGCCTAAAAGGGTGGGGTCTCACAGAATGCAAGCCATGACTGAATGCATTCATGGAAAGGTCCAGATATTCCGAATGCTGGAGATCAAGTCTTGCTAAAAAATCTAGCTTTTTTATCCTATCTATTTTCCTATAGACTAGAAGACAATAAAAGAATTTTTAGTGTAGTGATTCACCAAAGCATGTTAAATCTCAAACCAGGATAAAGCAAATATTACTAGATATTCTGCTTCATATATATTCATTTATTCTACAGTTTGGGGAAAATGCAGTGAGGCGGAAAAGGAACCTTGTTATGGATCCTATTTCAACAACAAGACACAAAGTGATATCAGAAAAGAATGGCACATACGTTTTCAAAGATGATGGCAACTAACAAGATTGTGAAATATCATCACTAATAGGGAAAAAAGAATTAAGAGCTTCATTTGAATGGATAATAGGACAAATAGCATTATGATTTGAAGCAACTGCTCAAAAGGTCAGATGACAATTATCTGATTATTGTGAAGCATCAATGCCCCCAAGAGATATACAAAATCATTTGCTTTATGATGACACTATCTGATGCATGAATACACCTCAGCATTTTATTATCCATGATACTCATTTATGTGATTTCATGTATTCATTGCACTAGAACCTAACCTACACAACTAACCATTCATCACGCCATTGCAAAACTTTTATTAAATAATCCTCAAGATGCTACTACAGTTCCTTGAATATTTAATAGAATACCCATTCATGTTATGATTTAGAGAATAATATTCCTTAACAAATAAATCCTTGTAGAAGCTTTACTCCTGCACATCATGGTATTACCAGCAGATGTTCTCATAATAAGAACTAAAAATATATTTGCCCAATAATGGATCACCAGTCCTCCTACGGCACTTTCAAAAGCTTGCCTACATAATTCTCTAAATTCTCATGAACTAGCCTGCTTCATAAATAACAGCCAACAAAAGACATGTCCAAACGTTCACAGCTTTGACAAGAACGTCAGAAGCCCAAGTAATCCATTTGGCATCTCAAAACTGGAACGCAACAAACAAGCCAGAGCACCTTGACTTCAGCAATTCATTCCAGATCGACTTGTAGAGTCCAATTTTACAGGAATCCCATTGGTGCAGAATACGTAAGGTGGCCTTTTGTGATTATAACTGTTTAGGAAAATTTTTGTGACATTTTAGCATGCCCCTTCCAGCTAAATTGAAACCAAGTAACCAATTTGCCATCTTGAAATAGAGACTCAACAAACAAGCGAAAGCACCTCAGCTTCAGCAAGTCCAGTTTCACAGGAAACCCAATGGTACAAAATATGTAAGGGTCTTTTATGATTCATAACTCTTTAGGGCAAGTTTAATGGTGTTTTAGCATGCTCCTTCCATCTATATCAAGCCAAAACTTAAGTAGGTCATTTAATAAAAAGGAAAGCAAAAGATTTTAAATGAAAGCAAGTAAATGAAAGTTAATGGATACCTTAGGGGCCATTTTGGGTGCCTGGTTACCAAACATATGCAATCTCTTACTTAGTGAGAATCAGCAAAGAAGAGACAGGGGAAGGAGAAGTAAATGGGAATGAGAAAGCTATCCACCCTGCATTCCATATTTCCAAGATACCAGGAATCATCAAAAGGGTGATTGCTATTATCAAGGGCCTATCTAATTTCTTAGACTTCATCCTCCCCCATCTCCTGACCTCTACAACTTATAAGATACCATAAGGATGTGGTCCCTACATATACAAACAGCCCTAAGTAAATTCATTTCAGAATAACTACTGACGATTGAAAATTTATAGCTATTTTGCTCTGATAAACTGAAATGTGAACAGGAAACATTGAGAGCAAAGAACAACAGTGGTGTGCTTCACTTGCATGGACTAACTCATAGCATCAATATCAAACAAAATTACTTCATAGATGTATAAAGGCTGGAGAAGACTTAATGCAGTTGCATATATTAAACAACAAGGAATGCATAGAAAACTAATCCACAGTTGGTTTTGGTGAGTTTTAACCGAAACTGGCTGATGTCACCAAAACTGAACCAGAACTGACCAAAACTGCCGAAACTGACTGACCCAAAACTGGGGGTCAATTTCAGTTCAGTCTGATCCCTTCAAGTTTTAAAAAGATAAGCTAATCATAGCACATGAAAATGCATTCACAAAACTACAACAATTCAATACATATAATATGCATGAAAAGCTGATACTCGGAATTTCCTAATATGCTAAAATGTTATAGTCAGAAACTTACAAAGAGCTCCAGTATTACTTCCTTTTTTGACTACGAGAGAGTGAAACTAGTAGCCAATATCACAGGCTGAAATACGTCAACTTTGTTATCATCACAACTCATGTTCATGTCACTGGACCAACCAGATTTTAGGTGACAAAAAATATATAGCTTAGGAACAGATACAAGCCAAACATGATACTTGACAAGAAAAACAAGAGGGTTAATTCAAGGTTCAAATTGAATGACAGAGAGTTCAGGTCATAGTAGACTAGAGATTATGTCCCCCTACTATACCATGAGCACGAATACAATATAGAAACTAAAAGGATTACAGAATATAGCAAGAGGGAAATAATATCCGACTTGTTACCATCCATGCTGAAAACAAGGATGCAGGTCATCAAGACAGTGTTTTGAATTCAACTTGTGTATCCCAATGGTCCACAATAATCATGCACATTGATGAAACTTAAACTCTTTTTATTTAAAAAAATAAATGCCCTTTCCTCTAATAATATAAGTTAAAAAAAATGCTAAATGCATGGAGATCCTCCACCACACCACAAGCCTCAATTTATATTTCTAGAAATACATCATATTTGGCATAGTCACCAAATTAAAGCATGGGAAAGACAAGGTCAATGCATTAAAGATCTTTGAGAACGAAGGGGAATTTAGTTTCTGGTGACCTTGTGAAGAACTCTGTGACAACCAACAAACTAGTTGTAAACAATTAAGTGCACATATTCTATTGTTTTGCCACTAATTGTAGGAAAGGTAACATTATGAAACATTCATGCCTCATTTCAGAATTCAAGGTAACCATGCGCATGCCCTCAGGTGATTAAAACATCAATCTATTACTTCTAAGTGGATGTCCATGTTCCACCTTGAAGGGAATATGAATGTATTCAAAAAAACCATTAAGTACAGATGCACATAGGCATGTATACTAGCCTGATCGCTTGTCTAATAATAATTTAATTTCTAATTTTCTTCTTTGTATCCTACCTCCCTCTTTAATTATTTGTTATGATGATCATACCTTTGGGAACAGAAGGCCTGGTCCACTTGGTGAGCTTATCATAAGAACTTCAACTTTCTTCTCAGCCTTAGAGCCACAACTTTCATCACACTTTCTATATTTGAATGGTATACAACTGTGAAAAGTGCAATATGTTAGAAAAAATGTTAGCAAAACTATATTAAGCAGAGCTTTCACGCATCACACTGTGAAAATTTATTAAAAATATTTCAACCATCCATTACTTACAAGCCCAAGCAATTGAGCATAATATAAGAATACATCATTCGTAGCCACTTTGTTCAATGCGCATAGGTAAACATCTCAAAAAAGGTGTAAGCTTTATTGCATGTTTTAGTGCGCATAATATTGCCAACATCTGACTAGTTTTGCAACAATACAGTACTAATGCAAGTTTGGCATGAGATCCTCATCATGGTGATGTTAAATGTCCACCATCTCCACCATCTCCACACAGTACCACAATAATTATCAAGAGCACAATCATAAGCTGTTGATGTTTCTAGAGATTTGGTTTGCCTCCAACTTAATTTTCAGATTTCACACATATTCTCCGGTATTCAGAATGTTTTTAGACTCTTCCTTATATGGGCTACATTATGCATTGCACTTTCAAGAAAAACTTTATGCCTTGCCAGACATGTAGCATCATATGGTACCCCTCATAGGCTAACCGATCTGCCTCACAGGCTCTTGCAGAATAGCTATAATCCTAAAAATAGACATGCAGGCATTCCTTATTTAAGTTGCTTTCCACCCAAACTCTAGCCTCATCCTAGTCCTTCCACTTGACCAATCATCTGAAAACTAATGGAAAAGGGCTTCAACACGAAAGGGACAAGACATCCATATTAGATTATGGATTAAATCCCAACTCCCTAATTTTTCCCCTTCACCAAACCATATTATTTAATCATGATAATGAAACGGGAGCCAGAATCAGGCCAACTAAGATTTCCCATAATTCACCCAGATTCAACACTCATCCATTAAAGCAACAAACACGATTAAAAAATAACAACGATTCCTAAAGAAGAAAATATATAATAAAAATCTACAACACTATGGAATGGAAACAATCAACCGAAACAATCAGTCAATCAGACAATAATCAAATCAAATGTATTGTCGCCTTTGAAAAGAAGCATCCACAAAGACTGGCGATGACTAAGATCATCAAGTAGAAACCACAACAACCAACAATTTAACAGCTAAGACCATCAATTTATCCACCAAAAAAAAAATAAAAAAAAATAAATAATAAATAAAAGAGACATATCCGGTAAAATCATGAATGGAGGAAAGGAGGGACCCGGCAATAAGGCGACAGCCGGCCTCGTATCGCTGCTGATGTCGACCCGTGCGGGCCACCAAATCACACATGCTCTTCTCCCTTCTTACCCCCACCCCCGCCCCCCCCTCCCTCCCTCTCCCTCTCTCTATCCTTCCTTCCCTCTACGAAGCAAGCGAAGATTTCTATCACCCTTCTCCTCACGCCCTCCGGGAGATGCGCCCCATTGTCTCAACTCCTTCGGCCAATGCGGCGGCGGCGGCGGCGGCGGCGGCGGCGGCGGCCGAGATAAATCCCACCACGCAATGGGAAAGGGGAACTCCGAAGGGAGTAGGAAAGGGGCCAAGAGGCCAGGTAGGAGCGGAGATTAGAAGGAAACGGAGAGCAGTTAAAAAAAAAAAAACAACGAAGTGATAAAATAATAATAATAATAATGAATGATATCCAGAAAAGGAAGCGGCGTGGGGCCGTTGGATGCGCGCAAAACGTTTGGATAGAGACCGAAAGGGCGCAGCTTTTTGGCTGCCCCGCGCCCGTCGGTGACGACCGAAACAAAGCCGTTGAAGGAGTCAGTTGGAGGCCATTGCGCGCCGCTTCCTTGGTGCCTGTCACGGCCCTCTCTGGCCCTATTTTTTTTTTTTTTTTTTTTTTAAATCTGCATTATTTATTTATTTATTTATTTATTTATTTATTATAAGAATATAGCGTTGATCTTGATTCTCCGGATTTGCCGTCAAATCCACCGTTGTATATCTTGTGCTTGACGATGATGAAATGCGATCTTGTCACTGAACTTATTTTTTATCTTATACTTGGAGGCATTTGCCAAAAACAAAGAAATCATCCCTTTGGTAGGTTAAAAAAATAAAAAATAAAAAAATAAAAAATACTAATCATATAATATCAAAATTATTCTTAATATAGTTTTCAACTACCATAATAATTTATTATTATTTTGTATCAATATTATTATAATATTTTAGATTAAACTATAATATTAACTTTTTATAAAATTATATTGTATGATATGTTATATTATATTATATTATTGTGATGTTATATTATAAAATCATATTATAATTATAATTACATTATATGAGATTGTATTATAATATTGTAATTATAATATGATATTATAATAGCATAATGGTATTATAATATAAACTTATAATGTTAAATTATTTATTTATATGATAATAATATTAGATTTTTTTTTTTTTTTTTTATAGATAGTAAGATATTTTGGTCTCTAAATCTCGATCCAATATCATCATCCTAGAGTGATAGAGTGGTCGATTAATTACTGTTATGTAAGATTTTTTAGATACAACCAAACCCAAACAGATCCTGTTACTTTCATAAGTACATTGGCATTTGATATGATCAAGATCAAGATTGAAGTGATTTGATTTTCAAAAATTACCACCTAATTCATTAATCCTAAATCCATCCCAAAAAATAAGTATCAAGATCATCTCACATAGAATTTTTGATCAAGATTTGAAGATCAACCACCCTTATTATCCATAGAAAAAAAAAAAATTCCAATAAAAAAATACCCTTCATCATGTAACATGTTATTATAATATAATATTCTAAAAAAACCATAACATATTATCATAATATTATATTATATTATTATTTTATATTGCTATAACATAATAATATTGTAAGATTAATAATATGATATAATATAATATTATCAATATCAATTTCATATCTTATAGCGTAAATTACTTTTAATCTATAATTTATGTATCATGATGAATAATATTATAATTTAGTCCAATATTGGAACAAATAAATAATATAAAATAATGATAAAATATCATGACACCTGTAAAATATATCGAAGGTAGTTTTGATATTGTGCGGTTAATGATTTTGAATTATCATAGCATACCAAATAAGTTAATTATCAATATTTTAAATATTTAATTATTAAGATTTATATAATTTTAGTTTATTAAAAATTAAATTATCATGATGATCTCATTTATGTTGCCAAACAATATGATAAGTGAATGGTTTACTTAGATAATCATTATCATATACACTATTTGGTATTGGATTAGAGTAGCTATTTTTTTATTGTTGGAATCAGTGATTTTATATTAATTATGAGATATTTCATGATAAACCGTTAATATCATGATTTCATCTTTAAAAAATCAGGGTTGGAGCTGGATATGTTCTCATATCAACTTCTAATCCAAGGACACCAACAACTCTAATTTTTATTTCATAAATTTATAATCAAATCCGTGCATTGATAATGATATTTAGAATTATATATTTAATAGGGAACATAATGATTTATTGTTCACCATTAGAAGTATGAGTCAAGATTATTTCAGCAATGAGCCCATTATAATATTTTATTTATATTAAAATAGAGACATGTCAAATAGGAAACTCTTTAATCCAACAAATATTCTGACTGGATCAATTTTTCATATTATAATTATTATCTATTTCAAATGTATCATAATATTATTCTAAATTGATTTCTGTGTGTATAGCAGTTTTTTTATAGCAAGATCTGGCCTAATGTTTATAAGTATAAATGTATTGAAATATAACATGATGTCTAGGATAGGATATATATTATTATATATGCAAAATACTTTTTAGATATTGTTCTAAACTTAAATAAAAACTTTATAAAAAAATAAAATAATATGTTATCTCAAAACATATTGATTTATATCGATCAAAATTTTATTTATATTGTATAAAAGAGTGTTCCATACTGATAAAAATTAAGGACTTACTGATAGAGGTAAAACAAAAAAAAATACATATACAAAAAAAAAATATAATAATTATATATTAAAATAGAGGTGTTTTACAAATTGAGGGAATCGGACGTCGTAAGTTTTGTATTAGTTAAAATCTTTTCTCTGTCAACCATAACATTCAAAATTATATAAGCGCAAGCATTATTTACTAAAAAAACAAGCATGCTAAAAATGCTTCCATATAATGCCACTATTTATCTCCATCAATATTTAGTTAAAAATAAATTACCATACTTCACAGAGTTTAAGACTTCTACTGTTCTCATAGTATTAAATGTATACTATCATAAAATCATTTTTTATACAGAATCAGCTGAATGATTTTTTTTTTGTAAAATTTAAAATAAATTTAAGAAAGAACCTTTCAAAAATAACTTGCAACTCCATCTCACTTGCCAACCATGTTTTTGATAGTAGGGCTATTAGCCATTTCATGTTGTAACTGAGGCAGTCAACCTACATCCTAATAAAGTAATCTTAGAATTTCACATATTTTCTATTTTTTAAGTAAGACGAGCATCTTATAGTCTTAGAAAAGACATACCTCTAGTATTTGCACCAAGTAATTGCATCAAAAATAGAGTAATTTCTAATATTAATATATTTTCTTTACTATAAGTTGAAACAAGTTAGTATGACTATCATTCTCAACCTTTTGATGATAAAAAGAGAGATTTATAGTGATATTTGTTCTGCCTTGGATAAAGATTTTATATTTTAGTATTTAATTTTTTTAAATTAATGTCCTTAACATTTTTTGCCTCTAATATTTGCTAGCTGTCCATCTCGCTATTGATATTACTAGTAGATAGGATAAAAAAATTAGATGACTTTTACCACTTTTGAAAAGTTTGTTATTTTTACTTTTTTTCAAAACAAAATAGTTTCATCCTAATTTTTTTAATAATAAACTGGTTTTTAAAAGATAATTATAGAAAATAATAATTATTTGAGAATCTAAAAAAATAGTTTCAAAATAGTTTAATCAAGCCAAATGGATGGCTTTGATCATATTGACAAAAAAAAAAAAAAAAAACAACGACAGGTTTGGAACCTATTTGGTTCAACGTTAAAATCAGAATCGAATTCTATTGGAATTGTAATTGAAATCACTCATTTTCTTTACTTGTTTAGCTCATATAGAAATTAGAATTGAAATATTAATTTTTATTGTCATATTTTGTTCATCTAAAGAATCAGAATCAATCTACATTTTCAATTTTATTCCTAAGCCAAAATCTTCAAAAATTTGAGTGTTTTTGAAATTTTTAGATATATGTACTCAATTTAATATTCATTTTATAAATAAAAAGTCTTAAAATTGGTAAATAAAGGTAAACCATAATATAATAACATTGATACTATAATTGTATAAATAAAATAGAATAAAGTTCAACTCTATAATCAAGAATCGTAAGATAAAATAAGTTTATACATCACCATACTATCAACACAAAAAAAAAAAAGAAAAAGAAAAATGTAAAGTCCACCATAATTTTATCATAACTCTTTCACATCTATTCTAAAGAAAAGTAAAGGAGCCATCCACAATGCATGGCACTTAATGGTTAAAATTAGATTTAGATCTAACATTGCTTGGATAGAGAAAGCCAATCGCATATTAACTTCTAGATGGTGTGAAAGTTGAAAGTTGAAAGTTGGGCTCGATTATAAGGCTATTAGTTGCTTTTGGCACATCTTCACTATTAAATCTCTCCAACTTAAATAGCTCCTCCATTATGCTATTGTTCTTCTTGACATTTGTTGCTCACGTTCGTTCTCATAAGCCATTTTAAGGCCCGTTTGGTTTACAAGAAGTAACTTCTAAATAGAAATAAAATATTTAAAAATTAGATTCTTAGGCATAGAATGTCTGAACTATCACGTTTAGTTGATCATGAAAAACAGGCATTCTTCTGGAAAAGAATGAAACTGTCATGTTTGGTTGAACAGTTTCTTTCCTAAGAAAGTGCAGAATACCAATTATATCCTTTAGTTCTTAAAACTTTTTTTTTACCATCTAATTTTTTTAACTTCTACATGGGGCTATAAAAAATGATCAAGAAATCAAGATACCAAAATTCTAAATCAAGACAAAAGTTTTAGATCAAGATACAAGTTAAAAAGCCAAGATGAGCTGCGGATGGAATTCACTTGTAACTATTATTTGCTGGATCATTTGAACGAAACAAAAGAGATGAACAAATAATGTCTCATATCTCCATCTACTGATGCAAGGAATGGAGCTCAATCTATATACTCAAATGAGCAGTCTGTCTCCATTGTATTGATCTTCATAAATTTCAGATAAAAGTTCAAGCTTTCAGACGCGCAAGTTTTTTTGGGCAGCACATTTCTTGGTTTTCAATAGATATCATATAAAAATTCTATTAATTCTATCCCAACTTCTTTGATTGAAATTGTGATATCTGTATATATTAAAGACAAACAATCCACGTTTCTTAACAATCCCAACTAAAAAAATTCTGACAAAGAGGGCACTCATCAAATTAAACCATGAAAATCGAAAATATCGACAACCGCATCTAACCCAAAACTTATCGGAATGAATAGATTGCATAACCGCATACAAAACCCACTTATCAAAACATATGAACATTCAGAAATGTCAACCAAAAAACTAGAAATTATAAGCTAGAAGACTGAACACGATATTCATCGAAGATGCAGTAGTACAAGAAATTCTGATAAGCATACTAAAAAACCACAGTGGATGTCTATGAAAATTTAATAAGCAGCCTAATATTTGGAAAGATATGTTCATGACAATAATCTTTTCTACACCCCACCTCCACCTCCACCATGAAGGTTTGAGCAAAGAGTTAGAACATATTCCTCTTTATACTCCTATGGAAGACTAAAGAAGTAATCAGTCTCCAATGGATCCATGTCAATTTTTCTGCCCACCCACAAAACATCGGATTGGGAAATACTTTGAACCTTCATCACTTTAGATACCATTGTCATTCTTCTATCTACCCATCGGTAAAACATGAGGCCATTTTGTTAATACGATTTCCAGTAGCTGCCATCACATTTCTCATCTCTCTCATCTCGGTTGTAAGCTCTTTAACTATCTCAATGGCCTCATCCCTAGTTTTTTTATTTTTCCTTGGCCTACTTGAACTTGTAGCTTGCGTATTAAGGATCATTTCGGGAGTAGGCATGGCGAAGCTTTGACTTACAAAATTGCTATCGTCCTCTTAGCTTTCATTAATGGCTCGTAGTGTGCGCAAATACTGCTACTCCTCCATCTCAATTTCTTCAACAGCATCTACAGGAGCTTCAGCTCCCACCCCAGTAGCATTATCCCTACCAAAAATATTTGTTAGATCTTCGAAGTGAGGAAAGGACTTGTTTCCCAAACCATAAGCATTTGTGTGACCCTGTACATTAAATAAAATGTAAGACAACATGAAATAAGATATTCATATCAAAAATTAACCACATGACCAAATACCAATTTACCTTCACCCATTCTTTGAATGTCTCCTCATCACAGGTTACACATTTATTGCGGTCATCCCATTCAAAACCATTACAGTCTGGTCCCAACATTTTTGCAATTGCATTGTATTGCTTCTTCAGAAGCTTGACTCGAGACTCGATATGGGGTGTGGCTTTTAATCCACACCGAGGAAGCTTTTCTTCCATTAGCCTCTCTAGTTATTGCAAGTATCCACTCTTAAAAGTTTCATTGTCGGCCCTCCAACCTCCTTGTGTTACCAACTCAATCAATGCTTCTACAAGTTTAGTATCCTTCACACAAGTCCATTTCCTATTACATTTTGCTCTTTTATTTTCGATAGAGGTCTCTTCTGCATTTGACGTACTCATATCTACATCCACAATCACATATATTATATGCATACAATTAAAATCTTACAAAATGAAATTTCATTTACATCATCCAAATCAATGTATATAAGAGAATATAATGCTATATCCACAATCGTTATGACATACTGCAACAGAAATTATAACATAGCAAGGGAAATATTAAAGTAAGATTATATCATAACACAATGTTTATACAAATAGTAAAAGTCAAAATGATTAAACATAACAAATATCACAATTCTTTTCTCAAATTCTGTTATGTTGCCATTCTGCGAACATTTGGGTAGTAAGATTAGCTCTGAAGGCATTCCAAGATATAGACGACTCAATATACTCTACATATTGACCCTGCTCATGTGAAGAACTACCATGATCACACTCCTCATTGTATAAAAGCCTCAATAGGATCTACACATCTCTCTTCTAATAAAGTTATGCAATAGGCAACATACAGAAATGATCCTACACATTGTCTTAATAGGATACCAAGTATTGCTCCTAAGGATTGCCCATCTCAACTTTAACAGACTAAAACATCTCTCTATTACATTCCTAGCTTTCGAGTGCCTCATGTTATAAAGCTCCTCAAGCGTAGTGGGTTGATGACCATGTCTCTACTCATTGAGATGATATCTCTATCCTCTAAAGGGAGTTAAGAAACCTTCAGAATTTGTATACCCAGCATCGCAAAGATAGTAATAGCCTACTCATTCAAAAACAAGCAAATAATTATGTCAGAACATATTATCTATCGTATGCATGCATGAAAAAAGAAGCTGTAACTTAAAGTTACCTTGCGGGACCTTTAATCCATTTCTATGAGAAATGGCATCCCTAAGGACTCTATTATCATGTGCTGACCCCTCCCATCTAGGCAGCACATAAATAAATTGCATATCGTGTGAGCAAGTAGCAAGTACATTGGTGAAAATTTCATTCTTTCTTACCGATATTTAGGTTTGTCCCTTTCTGAAACTCGCAATCTAATATGTGTACCATCCATGCACCTAGGGAGTTCTACAATTAAAATATGAAAATAATTGTGAGTTATTAACAATTTAAAAAGCCAAAAGCTTGCCTTTAAATCTAAACTATAATATTGGCATACCTAAAACCACTTCCATTTCTCATCTATTGATGTTTCAGTGACATGCTTGGGCTTCTTTAGCAAGTGCATATAAAGCTTCAAAATTGCATTTAAGACAGTATTAAAATGCCTACTTACTGTCTCACCCGATCTACAAAAGTACATTTGCATAACCCTATTTTTGGAGTGATGGCCTAAAGTGTGAAGGAATATTGCAACCATCTCTTCGACAGCAACATTTCTATTTCCCTCCAATTTACCAACCGATTTAAGCATTTCATAGAGCTTCCAAAATGTCCTATCCATTCTTAGTTGATCAATATAAATTTGATCACTCTCCATTATCATAAGCCTAAGATTAGCTATTCTATTCATCACCCTTTCATCAAGTATTCTATCAAACACATACAACATTTTCTTAGGAATTCTAAAATTTAATAGTGCCATTGTTGCAACAATCCTGGCCATTAATGACATTACCGTCAACATCATATCTACGTATATCACTGTAATGGTAATGGCCATCTTCTTCTTTTTAGATAGAGGTAAACGAGCCATAACTACCATAAGCAAGTAACAAATAAAGTTTCATATTGTGATTAAAGGAAAAGACAATCTCATTTTAGAACATTAAGCACATAATGCATGTCAATTATGATTCAAAAGCATCAGAAATTGTCCACTAAAAAAGTCAGTCTCTTTGTTCTGATTTACAGAAAGTTTCATCCGTTAGTTTTCATTTATAATTAGTTGAGTGTGTTGCTATGTTATACTGAAAAGATCTTTTCCAAGAATATTTTGCTATCCAAATAAATCAAAAAAAAAAAAGGAGTAAATAAGAGAAAAAGATGGGTTGTCAATCCAATTAACAATCAACTCATGATCTGAAATGGATTTGTCATTAAGCCAATCCTTGGCTTCCTATATTTATATGTCCCTTACCTTGCAAAACCCCTCACCACGTGAAAGCGAAATGGATCTGGGCTAAACGTTTTAGATGCGTTTAACGAAAGATAACGGGTTCAAGAAAAAAAGAATGTTGAAGCATAACCTTTCTTTCATCATTGCTCAAAAAGCAGGAAAATAATATTAAATTGGCATCTCTTTGAATGCTCGTTAGGTATTTTTTGAAAGATTTTTTTTTAAAAAAATAATAATAACAGATAATAAATATCATTCATGATATTTATTTTCTAGTAATAAAGGAAAAAAAAATATAAGTCTTATATATAATTCTTCGTTCTTTAACCTTTTTTTTTTTTCCAAGCCAAATAGCCCTTGATCGATAGGTAATTGCTATATGTTGAAGAGTTCGATAAGAATATAATAACAAAAAATTTTCTCAAAAGGTCTAACACCTTTAGGACGATTCTCTTCAAAATTTAAACTTCTAAAATAAAGCCAGGGTGGATTAGGTTCTATTGTTGAAGTTCCCCTTTCTAGCAAGTAACTTGCATGCAATCCAGATATATAAATACATATAAGAAAAAAGAAGAAGAAAAAAAAAACAGAAATAGAATATTTATTCAAGTCCCTAAACTTGGATCAAATTATCACAACACCATCCTTCGACAATAAAAAATATATATATAGAAAAATCTTCAAACCAAAAAATAGCGAAATCACGGCAGGATACAATCCTGAGATTTCTGCAACTCTCTAAAGAAACATGCCTCAAGAAAAACATAACAACAAAAAAAAAATAAAAATCTAGGATCAAAAACTAAATTGACACAACAATAAGCATCAATCTCTAGAAAAAATCTCAACAAATTCTTACCTCTGACACCCCGTGGATCTGAAGCGAAGAGAAGCAAACGTGTTTCTTCCCTCCTTTCGCCCACTGATTTGGGAAAAAGAATATACAGGAAAAAAGGATATATTGGGAAGAAAAAGGAAACGCGTTGCGATGGGAAAGTAAATCCTACGATATCGATGGGATTTTATTTTTCATAAAATATAGGAATTCAAATCATGTCGCAACAAAGTATTCCTACGGACGGATCCTAAAAGGGCGAACAAAACATTTTAATTTGCGAAAAATAAAATTCCGCGATCTCTTTTACCGTGAACTAAACGAGCTCTTAGTTACCATTGTAGCAAAGTAGGTACCAAGGTCTTATATAAATGTCCTAAACTTGTTTGTCACATAAGTAAATTATCTCCAATCAACCATCTAAGTTACCTTCTTTTACTTTCTTTGCCTCATTTTCTTTGGTAGACTTTTGCTTCTTTTATTTTCTATAGGTTGTATGATTGATTGGTCCTCTTCATCTATAATTGATCATCCTCATCATTGATAAGATAGACTGCATCAATTTCTACTTGCTCTCTTTTAATATTTTGCACAACTTCTTAAAATGTTTAAACTACTTGTTTAGTTGCCCTATCTTTACCATAAATCTCTCTAAGTTGATCCAATTATGGGAAATCTTCTTCATACAAGCCTTTTGCAATCTTGTGTCTCTAATATTCGAAATATCATAAACATCATCAAATAGATAGAGAATATACACAATTACAAGGCATAATTTATCTTAAATCAATCCTCATAGCATTCCTTCTTACAGTATTTTTGCTTTTTTGTATCATTCCATGTGCAGCCAATAGATTTCAACATCTCAATAATTGTATGGTACTTTTGCTAAAGCTATTTTACCCTTCGACTCAATGTGTGGATTTGCCTTAATGTAAGTGTCTTGTAATATGTCTCTCTCTGATGGTGTTAACATGATTGAGCTACAAGTGTGTAGGTTTTTTAGTATGTGAAACTATAGGTCAGCTGCAACTATTTGCAATGCTATTACTTAACTTTAACCCTGTGTCAAGTATGCCATTATAGAGTTTCATGATTGTAATTTACTTTATACATACCTGCACACGCCCACAAACTAAAGTAGATGTAGAAATTTGTAGATGTTATAGTTTAGCTTTTAATAAGGGTAATTGACACTCTTGGAGGAGATCCTCAAGTTTTTCTCTATCTCTATCATGGAGGCCATGGTTATTCTCAGTATGATGTTTTCCCTATTTTTTCTTTTGATTTTTATTTTAAAAATTTAACTTTAGGATGGTAATCTTTTTATATCTATCTTGGTTTGATTATTAAAGCATAGATGTTTTTCCTATTTATAGTTCGACAAAGTTGCATGCATGAACAAGTGCAAAGAAGATGTAGAAGATATCAGATGAAGGGTGTGATACTATTTCTTAATAATACTAGCCATAAGTTAACTATATTGGTGCAGAATAAGGTGATATATGTAAGAATTGTTGTACATAGAAGAATTATACAACAAGAATATGCCTTGAGCTCCCATATGAAATGATAAGGAGAGGAAGAGGAATAAGAAAAAAGCCTTAGAAACCAAACATAAAAGATAGAATAGCAAGTTGGTGAATGGTATAGGGCAATAAGCCTTAACATTCAAGCCATAAGGGCAATTTCCTAGTTGGGTCCATAGCTCATGGGCAAATGCTCTCTTGACTTACAACTGAGAAGACACTAATTACCCATGACCTAACTCCATTCAAATTTTCAAGATGTGTGCATGCAAATTTCAAGCTAGGCTACATCCCGGCATTTATAACCCTTCATTTGGAGGAGGTTTCTGATTCAAACTTCAAAGGGTGTTTTTCCAATTATCTAATTTTGGATAAATGCCATATTGATGGCAACCGTGCTATTATCAAAAAATAATGTGGGCCAAATTAGTGGTAAAATAGTGCCTAGCGACAAGGTTCTTTTTATGTAAAAATTTCATGCAATATGTGGAATTTGTCTGATTGTTTGCTATTGTTGTATTGTGGTTATATGGCATACTAGGTACAGAGAATTGTCTCCTAAATTGATCCAAACACTCTTCACGTAAGGGTCACAAAAACCATTATGCATTTTAAGTTTAATGGATTCACCTATTATCTTTCCAGTAAGTGTTATCTATAGAATAAAATAGTTATTAAGTATAATTTTTTATTTATAATAGGAGAATTTTCTTTAGTCAACATCTAGAAGATGAGTGCATGGGTTCATCTTCTTGGCTCCCTTTTTTTCCATTATCTAAGCACCCTGCAGCGCTGAAGAAGAGAAAAAAGAGAGACACCTGGGATTTCCATCCTGAGGTTAGACTTAGGTTTTATCAATTATAGTGTATACTCTATTTATTATTGCCGAATGTCTTCTACTATTTATCATTCGTTGTTCCTTATCCAGTTATCCATGTTCTAGAGGGAGCTTAAGATGATGATGGTGTCATGATAAGAGGGGTCATGGATAGGAAAAGAAGGTGGCATCCAGAGAGGAGAGAGAAAAGGGATGAGAACGATTATGGTAGCTGGGATGTGAATGATAATCTTGAGTAAATTTAAATTTCTAATCCTTTCTAAAATTACAAATGGATTGGAATCAGATTCCAATTTTATAGTTTGAATAGAATCGAAATAAGTGGTTCAAATTTTCATTCCAAAGTTTAATTTTTGCAAACAAAATATGACCAAAATCTATAGAATTGAAAATTTGAATTCATAAATTCAATGATTCTAATGTTAGGAATGAAATAAAACTATAGAATCAGAATTCTGAATCCTTAAAAACTATGGAATAAAAAATCTAATAAAAAATAGTTGAAATTTTGTTTGATTGGATTTATGAGGGCACTAAATACTCCTTTTAAATCCTTCATCAAAATACCTCAACTTCATTTGCTCTTCCCAAATCCTTAATAAAAATACTTTAACTTCATTTGCTCCTCTCATTTCTCTAGGTTAAAAAAAAAAAAAAAGTTAAATCTTTGAATTCTTAAATGGAAAAATAAAAGTTAAATCTTTGAATTCTTAAATGGCTTTTGCTGATCCTTTGAATTTTGTTTTAAATCATTAAAACCTATTTTTAGTTTCTAAGGATGATCTTGTTCTATTTTTATTTTTTAAAAAAATAAAAAATACTTAAAAAGAATATTTGGTGAATGAAAATAGAAATGATTTTCTAAAAAGCATAACTTCAAAATTGTAGAAAGCTAAAAACGTCTTAAAGATATTTTTACTATTTTTTATTAAAAAAAGAAAACAAATACTAAAATATAGGAATCAATGTTATTTTCTTTATTTTTTACATACTTTTTTTAAAAAGATATTATTTATAATAAAAATAAAAAAAATAAAAAATAAATTTTATTTTCATTTGTCAAATATATTTTTTAGATGTTAGAATATTGAAAATGAAAGCTATTTACAAAAAATAAAAATGAAAAATGAAAATAAAAAAATGCTTTTGATAACCTAATGAAGCCTAAGTTTTTTTTTTTAATCTTTCAAACTTATTATTTTTTATATTAAGAATAATATGGTAAAATTATTTCATAAACTTTAATTTTCTAATAGTTTCAAGCGAAAAATAAAAAAAATAAAAATTAATTTTTTAGTTTTATAATTTATTTCAAATATGAGGATTGAAATTTTAATTTGGATAAAAATTATTAAATATTGAATCAGAATTTCATTTTCACTAGACTTGTTCCAAACAGCCGTAACAGATTGGGATCAGAGTATTTTAGGTCAAAGTTGAAGTTGAAGGCATGTCACTAATTTTCTTATAAGAAAAACAAATATCGAGGTAGGCGAGTTTGGCCTGATCAAACCCCTGCATCCTCTCCCTCTCTCTCTCTATATATCTCTCCTCGCCAAACGGCCATCCCCACCCTCTCCTTCCCCTCCCATTGCCCGATCTCAGATTTCCTATCCCAAACCCCATCACAATGATTGATCGATCTCTCTTCTCCCACCAATCGGCCTCCAATTCGATAAACTTTGGTTCGATCGATCGTGATTTTTGATCTTAATTCTTCTCTTTCCGCAATCCAATTCCCTCTTTATAACGCCAAAAGGATCAACCACGGATCCGTAAAACTCAAATTGGGATCCCAACCATGCCCTTCTCCCAACCTCGCCGCGCCCCCGCCGCCGACGCCGGCGGCAACCACCACAATTACCACCGATCGGCCTTCAGTCGGCCCGCCGCCGTCCACGGATACGAAGCTGCCGCCGTCCCAAATCTCGCCCATTACCCTCATAGAGATTTCCCCTATAGAAACCACCAAGATTCCGCCTTCAACCATGTCGCCGCCTACCCTGGCGCGCCGCCTCCTCTAAAGAGGAGGAGATCCGACGTCTCCACGTGGGACGACCACGCCGGTAATCGGTACTGGAATGGGGTCGCTGGCGGCAATGCCCCGTCGACAAGTCACGGTTCTTTTCTGCAGCCGAGGAGGCATGAAGCTGGTGCCCTTCCGGCACGCACGAGGGCGGAGCCGGCAAAAGTGGAGGATGCGGCGTTCATGTCAAGGGATGAGATCGAGAGGTGTTCGCCGTCGAGAAAGGATGGCATAGATCCCGCTCTTGAAACGCAGCTGCGGTACTCGTACTGCTCGTATCTCCATAGCCTTGGGCTGAGGCTCGAGCTGTAAGCTGCTGATCCTTCTTTTTATGGTGATTTGCATGTTAGAATGGCGATCGCTTGTTGGTGTTTATTGATATGGATATTATTTTGTTGACGGATTTTGGATTTCTTGGATTGCAGGCCTCAAACTACAATTGGAACTGCTATGGTGCTCTGCCACCGCTTCTTTCTTCGTAGATCTCATGCTTGTCATGATAGATTTGTGAGTTTTGAAGAGTTGATATCTGTTTGTGTGGTCACAACGTTCCAATCTTTTTTGGTTTATTTTTATTTGGTGACTGCGCTTCTAACCGGTGAATAAGTAAATGGGAACAGAATTACTTGTGCAAGAAGGATGCGTAGTAACAGATCAATGTTTTGCATACATAAATTAATTAGAACTCGGATGTTCACATCAAATGTTTGATTGTGACTCCAAGCTTCCTTTTTTGATGCATTTCCAGTATTGTGGCCTTTGATCACTGTGACCTGCTTTTTATTGTCTCCCTTTATTAATTGTTTGTTTTGCTTTCTGGTGGTGATATAGGGCAGCTAAGAGAACTTGCTTGAGGAGCCTGAAATATTAAGATTGATAAGGGGCAAAAGGGTGGAAAAGTATGTGGAACACTAAGCCTTATAATGGACAATGGTATGAAATTAATTGAAACTTTAAAAACTTGAATTGAATAAGAAAAAAGAAGAAAAAGAAAGAAAGGGTTCTAGGCTTCACACCTAGGATTCCTTGGCACCATATAATCTCAAAGTAAAATTGCTGAAAATTTCTTTCAAAAATTGTTTTTCATTATGAAGAGAGTTTGCATGCATATATACATATATGTATGTATGTATGTATATATGTATATGTATATATGTATGTATGTATGTATATATGTATGTATGTATGTATGTATATATGTATGTATGTATGTATATATGTATGTATGTATGTATATATGTATGTATGTATGTATATATGTATGTATATATGTATATACATATATATATATGTATATACATACATATATACATATATACATACATATATACATATATACATACATATATACATACATATATATATATATATATATATATATATGTATATGTATATCTATGTATGTATAGAGAAAACATTCCTAAATCAAATAGAAATAGAACTCTAAATCAAAAAGAAACAGGACTTCTAAAGGAACTGCTAATTTGTCTAGAATTTGACTATAACTTTGATTAGAAAATTAATAAATCCTACACTTTAATAAAAATTAATTTAAGAAGACTTTGACTACAAATTGGATGGTTAATTTCTAGCAAATCTCAAAATTACCAACATACTCTTTCTTTAAGAAAACTTAAATAAAATTGATCCAGCACTTTTAACTTAAATGAACATAAAATAAGAACTCAATAATAATTGATGATAACTATTCTAGCTTCCAATTAAGATTCTCATCGCCGGTTGAGTGCCAAATTAGTACTAAGGTATGGAAATTAGCCTTAGAATGCCTTTTAAAAACCTTGAGAGGCTGCTGCCATCATGCTCTATCAGGTGAAACCCAATATTATATGTGAAAAGTTTAATCTTTCGATCATAACATAAAAAAGTCCTCATGTAACTCTTAATTGTCTTTAGGTGAAAAAGAAAATCTAAGTTCACTTCTACTCCAAGGTAGCTAACTTTCTAACAGAATAAGAATAATATTACAATTCTGGGTCCTAAATTTAATGTATGTATGCAAAAAGGAGCTCCTGTACTGTTAATGTCTTCAAAAACAGCTCTTTCAGAAAGGAATTGGACACAACATTATGGCATGAACTCTGCTTTGAGTTATCCAAAGTTTGTTGGAAAGCTATTTTAATGCCTGAGCCCGCGAAACCTTTGAACTTCTTTTATATAGCTTCATAATTTAGCTAATGTGTCTATGCGCCTCTTTCAAATTGCAATTCTTTTGTTATCTAGCCTTGATTTATCTCTTACAGGTGTGGATGATCCTAGTGCATCCAATAGCCTGTATTATTATAATCACAATGAAAATACAATGTTTTAACACTACCAAATAACGGAAAATATGGGGATTAGATCTCTCATACATTGCCCAAGTCACTAATATAACATTAGTTCCTGACTAATTGATTGACTAAATGTGAATCAAATGAGTAATCTGCATGAATTGAATGATGAAAAGACTAAAATATTCATGAGTCTGATGATATCTCCAAGAGCAATAGGGCATCCTTGAACCAAACCAGTGCCATAGGTAGTGTCTGGTGTCCTGTCTTGTGCATGTAGACTCAGTCTGGACCTTTTCTAACCTTTAGCACCCACTCGATTTTCATGAAACTCTTGATTTGTAAGATATTTTTAAGAAATTGCACTGTCCTCAATGTGATTGAGCAATCTTTGAGAATCTTGTGAGTTTAATAGCTGACATGTTCCTTTGGTATCTTAAAAGATAAATGCTGATTCATACTGATAAATGCTGATTCATACTGATAAATGCTGATTCATATTTCTTATAGGTAAGTAATTTTTTCAATGAGCAAGAGTTTTTAATGTTTACCATTGCCTTATAATTATATAGGAGCCTGAATAAATCTGTTCATGTGAAAACACTGGCCATTAATTAATGTGGTTCCTTTGAAGAAAACTCCATTTCAATTAGAATTACATATTATTTGTTCAGATCCATTTTCATATCCAAATCTATATATGTATATAAATTATAGCTTCTACCTAATATCCTGGTTCATGTATTTATCCATCAAAGAAAAGCTGATAGGGATATGGATGCATCAATATCCTATCTATATCCAATATCCAATTCCATTTGTGATTTTGTTTAGTTTCATATAGCGGCTATAAACTCCGAAGGAAAGGAAGTGACAACATCAATGTATCTTTAATTTAATCTTCTTTTTGCATAGTGACATCTTTGATTTGGTGGATTTCATCCTTGGTAATCGTTTTTTTTTTAATCCAAAATATGTAACTTGGCAGAATTATTAGGATCCATTAAAAAGTTAGATGATTAATTGGGTGTAATTGTATACTTATTGCTTTTCCTATATGATCATTTGTTTGTTCCTTAAAGAAATAATAAAAAATTGAGAGGTTTACATATTTAGAACAAGTTAAAAAAATTATAGTGGACCAATATGTTATCTGTAAAATTTAGTTATTTGATTTGTATCTGTATTTATACTTGTATTTGTTAATATCTGATTTGTATCTAAATCTATTTATAATGAAAATGGATATAAATTTAGTATCCACTTTTCATATTTGCATTCATATTTGCCAAATAAAAACAGATATGAATATGGATACATCAATATCCAATCTATTTCATCCTTAATTCTCATTACATAATTTAGTGCCATATCTTATTTTCTGTTAGTTCTCATATGGGAAACGGGAAGATAATACCCAAGAAATGGATTCTTGGGAAGTGTATGCATGGGAAACAGGAAGATAATACCCAATAAATGGATTCTCGGGGAAGTGTATGCTTAGGAAATGAATTTCTAGGAAGAAAATTGTTTTAATATATTTGATTGGTTATGATAAAGAAGTTTGGAAAGCATAGTTTCCTGAACAGCCTATGTTTGATTGGCTACTCACTTTCTTGAGAACCAAGTAGGGAATACTATATATGATCATGGACATAAAATGCAAATTTGATTAGCAAGGAGACCGAGTATCGGGGTAATTTCCTTCCCTTAGCATAGGCAAGCCTAATACAGGAATCACTAATAATAAATCCAACACCTGCGTCATTCCTTTTCATAGATTCATAAAAATTAATTTCAACACACTAATGGGATAGGGTCTTCAAGTAACAGTGATAGCGTTACTAAGAATAGTAGCTCATGATAGTAGCTCATGTCATGACTATCTCAGCACCTTGCGCTTGTGTACAAGGATATAATTAAATGAACCTGGAAAAATTCAACAATGAAGTTTAAAGCTTATCTTACCACATCATTGGAGAAATGAACCTTCCAAAAATTTAAACTATTAGAATTAGCATTTAAGTGATCAAAGCTCAAGGACATTTTAGGAATGCAAAATCTCTGTTCCACTTTCCACCACATGGGAAAACCACTTTCCCATCTTCTCCATGGGTAATGATTTCCCATATGGATGGGAATTGGCTTTCTCTGTGAACAACTTCTTTCCGTTGACCAAATTAAAACCTCCAACCAAACAAGTCTTTTTTTTCGCTTTCCTAGGAATCATTGTTGCCTCACCAAATTAAAATCTCTGTTTCCTGCCCTCAATGCTCTCCAGCCAAATTAAAATCTCTGTTTCCTGCCCTCAATTCCCTCCAAACAAATAAGGCCTAATACTCTTATAGATAGATGATAACCTTTTCATCTAGTGACATCATTATTGCCTCAACCAGAGTCCTATCTTCCTCACCTGCTCTTTGTAAACCCTTATGGCCAACTCCTCCGTTTTTCCTTTTTTTAGCACCCTTCTAAATAAGGACATGGCAATCACCTAACCCAAGCCATCGACTATACATTAATGTATGCCCCGCCACCACTCCCCACCTATCTGTCTCTTCAATTATTTCTCGATTCATGAGTTAGAACAGGGGAAAAATAGAAGATGGAAAGGGTTCTTAGGGTTCAAACAAAAAAAAGAAAACCTGTTCCATGAGGTCTTTGAGGTTGCTTGCTTCTGGACCAATATCGGGCTGTCTATGAGTGTTGCAGTTCATTTGGTTGTGTCAATGAAGGCAATGGTACTAAGCTGCTATGAAGTATTGGGAGCGGAAGAAAGGAGGTAAAGTTATTGCCATCCTCTTCTTCCACCTATGTTGAGAAGTTTTTTGGGTCTTCATAGAGTGAAGATTTACCTGCTCAGGCCTCTCACCTAATCTAATTTCTTATTTCAGTGTAATGTGGTCATATCTCACTTGAACTGTTGATAACTGGTCCTGTGGACCTGATTTGTTGAGATGAAATCTAACCTAAGATGCAAGAATAACTGAAATGAGAATTACCTACATGATCTGGTTTGGTCAAGCTGGCATAGACTGACCCAATGGTCCTGGACTTTTGGCTTGACTCGTCTAAATTGGCCTAGATGCAGTTAAACTAATCATGAATCATGACCCTGCATGTTTTGGACTAACCAGTTAAGATTGAATTCAACAATGTTGAATTACGTGAGGAGAAATCTCTAGGCCATGTTCCTTCAACTAGTCTTGTGTCTAAATGGAAATCTTTGAAAACATTTTGCTTGCCAATCAGCTAGCAATATCTCTTCTTTATAACTTTTCTCATCGATGAGGCTGAGCCCTGCTGTAATGACATTGCTCTATCATGACTTAAAATACGAAAACAGTCTCTCTGCACGTAGGGATAAGGTTGTGTGCAGTTGATCCTCAAAAGACCCTGCAGTGACGAGAGCCTTATGTACTAGGTCGCTTCTTTTTATGGTTTTTCCATTGATGTTTTAACTATGATACCTCTGAAATTTTACAAAGTAAGTTCTGTTTTTGAAACTCGTATGCCTAAATATTGGTGCCCCATGAGGGTCTATTTGCAGCAGATTGAAATGTACATCTAAGCTTGGCTCCTAATATTATTCAAATCATGAAGCATCTAAAATTTTTTCTGTCATGTATAATTGATGGTAAATAGACTCTCCTTTTTTAGCCATCAAACTTCTGATTGACCAGTTGCCTGTTATATTTACCTCTCTCAGAAACTAAGATAAGTTCATTTTACTTAATGAAATACAGCCGTGAATTTCCAATATCGAAGAGTAGAAAAGTAAATCTTTGGCCCTTTTAGATTCTTTTCTCATTGACTGCACTTGTAATTTTCCATGTAAAACATTTGCAAATGCCAACACCTCTGTGATACATCCTCCTCCTTGAGGTTTAGAGATACTGCCACCTCCAACCGATTTTGAACGTAGTTATTGTGTTATCATTTGTGTAACATAAAATTATAGTTATAGATGGCTGTCCAAATGCTTGCAAACTAGTAAGGAATGGTGACAAGGTCAAAAGGAAGAGAAGGTAGTTAAACTTTGGTTGCATAAAGAGAAAACTTTGGTATCTTGTACTTGACTACTGAGTCAATGTTTTTTTCTTTGAAAATAAATAAAGAAGATCTATGTTACATTACTGTAAAGCTTCTGTACCATTCTTGAAACTGCTTATCTAGAATAGTTACCTCCTGTACAACAGTAGTCTTCATTAATTTCATGGATTCAACTTGAGATCTGCTCTTTCTAATGGTAGATTGTTGGTTGTGTTTCTCCCATATTACTAGTTCGTTGGTTTGTCTGTTAACAATTCAACTTTCTGGGCAGTTGATTGCTACGGCAGCTCTGTTCCTCGCAGCAAAGTCCGAGGAAACACCATGCCTATTGAACAGTGTGCTAAGGGCATCCTGTGAAATTTCTCAGAAACAGGAATTTGCTTTCTTTCCATATTTGCTAAACAATGTAAGTGTCATTAGGCTCTGTTCTGTGTTCTTACCATCAGTCTATAATGTCTTGCAGAACTTGTCACGATCAGGATATATAATTTTTCCTATGTTTTTCCTTGTGCCTTTGGAATATTGTTATTATTGGTTGTCTCATCAAGAGCTAGATCATCTTTTAACATTTTAATTCAACAAAAAATTATCCCTGGCTTCAGATCTGTAATGCACATTTTCTCTTCTGCTTATCTGTACATAGTTTGATACTATCGATATAACTACAGTCCATTTTGCATTTGGATATGCCAATTAGTATTTCTATTTGAAAATTATTTATTTCTTACATTGATACTGGTTCTTTTAGTGGTGGTTCCTTTTTGCTGCATCATTATATTTGTATGACATGTTTAGATTTGACTAAACTTTTTAGATAATTTGAGAGGCTTTTTATATCAAAGTTCTAATAATAGCTGAATGATGTATAGTTTCACACACGCGCACGCACGCGCACGCGTGCATAGACACACACACATGTACACACACACACACGACTATTTCTTGAAAAAAATATCAATGACATTCTTAGATCTATACATGTGGATGTAAGATGCCTGTCTTGTAAAGCTCACCAATATGTGGAAGTATGGGACTGCTGTTGCATGGAAAGGGGCACACATCTCAGATTCTGACACAGATGCCGCCTTAGAGGGCATCAAACTATTAGGACAGTTTGACACTACATCAAGGTATATTTTCTATAATATTTTACGTAAAAGTGAAGTGCATGTACAGAAATGTCTCTTTGTTTAGAGAACTAAAGATTTTTGTCAAGGAGAAATGTCTTATAATTGCCATGTAGAACACGTGGTTGGAATTCATGACTTCAAAGATGATTAATATAATAAAGCTTCTTAGCCCTTGCAAGTTGGGTATGTGGGTCCTGAGGAGACACCTGGAATTTGCTCAAGGAAAGAAAGATTTAATGTAGGGGTTCTTAGCTTTCTTGAAGTTTGATTTTGGTATAATAATCATCATTCCAGATGTCAGCAAAGCATGAATAGCCAAGTTCCTCATACAATTCATACAAATTGTAGTCATTGTTGTGTATGTTACATCTCACATTTGTTTATGTAGATTTTGGAATTCACATAACATTTTCCTAAAAGTTCTTCCTATTTTATCTTGTCAAGTGTTTCCTTTCAAGAAAAGGAAAATAAGACCATTACAATAGATGATACAATGTGTTAGCATTCATCTAAACATTGGATATTTTTCAAGCTTTCTGCTACTTCAAGAACTTGATCTTTGCATTTTTGTTTGGTTGCGCGTTAGATATTATGCAGAAATTTGAAATTCCTTATTTGAGCCTACCCCCATGTTAGATAAAATCCGCTATATAAAATTGGTGTTATGTTAGCTCTATTTCCTTTGTACTATCATTTGGTCATACACCTCTTTCTTACCGATGAGCGGATATGAATTGCCTATTCTATAAGCAAATTGTTGCACCCAGAGAATATATATATGCCACATAGAAGATAACTGAAATGCATGCACCCATATGCGAAAAATGTATAATTTAACCTATTCACACTTTCTGTTGTTTAGCAGGACTGGTTTGAACAATATCGTGAGAAGGTTATTGAAGCTGAACAAATTATACTGACAACCCTCGATTTTGAACTTGATGTGCAGCACCCTTATGCTCCACTGTCATCTGTTCTTAACAAATTAGGACTTTCACAAACTGTACTTTTTAACATGGCCTGGAACTTGATCAGTGAAGGGTAAGCATTCTAATTGCTTGATATTCTTTGCTGTGCTGATTTCAATTTATTGATTTCTTTGAAATACAATGTAGCATAAGTTCCAATTTTTCTTGGTATGAAGAAAAATTTAAAACGTTCTGTCCTTGTATCCTGTTGGTAAGAATCCACAGGCTTAAATCTATTTCTTTGTTTTTTGTTTTGGATGGTTGCTTTTGGTGTTTAAGGGATATTGCCATACTACAATCAAGGGTTTGCCTTATTATCTGCTGCTATGCATTTTATTACTTCCTGATGATAAACCAATTAGAATTAAAAAAACAACGAGATTCCTATTCTTGTATGAGCTGCTAAATTATGGGAGCAAGAAATGTTACATTATACCTCAAATGGAGAATGCTACATCATACATCAAATGGTTTTGGAATGATCAAACTTTGCATTTCTGTCATCAGAAGGTTAACATTGTTGTTGTAGATTATCAAACATATCATTTTAACCATTACTCCTTTTTCTAATATTCTATGGGTCCTCTTTTGAGTTACGCTTTATGCTTATCTACTTTTTTTGATGAGTTGGTTTCCTTGTTTTAATTTGTGTTATGCATTCATTTTTTTAATTAACATTTTTATGAAATGGTCTGATATGGTATACGATGCTTAACTCCTAGAATTTTCTGGGACAACCAAGTCTTCCAATGCTTGCACCTAGAATTGTTTACAGTTGTTGGGGAGTTTTGGTCAACTTGTAGCTGCTATTCATGACTATAAAATAGCATGTAAATAGGCATTGCATGTAGCTATGCTATTTGAGAGCTCATTAATTTATGACCATGCTAGTAAATAGGCATGTGCAATGTATGTTTTAGAAAAATTAGTAAGTGTGACATTGTTATTGATTTTTAGTTCTTTAACCAGGCAAACAGAATGATATGAAATAAATAAAATAATTTGAAAAAAAGAAATTGATCGAGATATCCCATTCAATTTTTTTTTTTTTTCTAACATATGAAGATATTTAACTGCATCTTCTTTCCTTATATATTATTTTGATTGGGAAATCTTGTTGCATATTCGTTCCTATTTTATTAAGATATACTGTGAAATTTGGCTATTTTTTTCTTTCCGAATATAGTATAAATGGGAGAATGAGATATTTGATGATATTTCTTCCTAATCTAATTATCTTTTTTTTTAATTTTTTTTTTTTTGGAGAATTAGAGACATTTTGAATTAAGCTAAGGTTATCTTTGTGCAAAAAGTTGACACATTGAAACTGTATGAGAATATTCTGAAATTTAATACCGTTTATTTTTAACATAATCTATGGGCATACATTTATGCTCTTTTGTGTCAGGAAACATTCTAACAGCATCAAGGTCAATTACCTGAATTTGGAGTTGGTATTGGAGTGCATTTGAAGGGGGGAGAATGAATTCGATAGCTTTTAGGTGTGAAAGTGCCTAGGATTCGTCCATTTAGAATGAAACTTAAAACTTAGTGTTTACAAGTCTCTATATTTTGGCTATTAGATTTAAAAAAGCACAATTCTACAATTTAGAAAAGATGATTGAAAAATGAAAGACGCATTTATTTTGCCACCTAAAATTTGTTTTGATAAAATAGTGCTAGTGATTAAAGATATTTTAGGAAGTGGTGGAAGCAGCTTAAGTAGAAGGCACCAGCTTCAAAATTTTGAATCTTAAAGTCAGAGATTCATATAGAATCAGCAGTTTAATGTCTCTAAAAAATGATTGGTGATCTATTCTTCACTAGGTTCATAGGCAAAAGATGTGCCCTTGCTTTGAAGCACAAGCAATAACTTTATTAATCTTTGGCTAGTGTTTGAATAATTGGAAGGAGGGAGGCTTATGCATTCGAAGTGTGGTTTGAACCTTGGGATTAAACAAAGCAGCAAGCATGTCTACTTTGAAGTTCAGTTGTCACTAACTTAA
The DNA here is from genome assembly GCA_017589505.3 of Metroxylon sagu. NCBI lineage: Eukaryota > Viridiplantae > Streptophyta > Magnoliopsida > Arecales > Arecaceae > Metroxylon > Metroxylon sagu. The sequence continues at coordinate 2,954,038 of JACVBY030000656.1, forward strand.
ATTATAGCTCCAAATATAATATATGTATGGATTTTTTATTCTAATTGTATGCATTTCCTCATTTCTTTACATGCTGTAAAGCAGTTTCACCAGGTCGACTTAAATTCTGCAGCACTGCACTATTTTAAAAAAGTATTCAGTAGAACAGTAAATTTTTTTACACAGTTTTTTGCCGTCCTAGAGCTCAAATTTATGGATATATGTTAGATTGTTTGTCATAGAATGCACTTAGAACATGATTTTGTGAAGATATATTGTTGAAAAACAATTCTTAGTTGTTTCATTGTGAAATAATTAAAACAATATGTTGAAACTTCTAAACAATATATTATATTTGAAATGATGCCTCATGTATTTTCTTTGATTCATTGCTTTTTTCCTTGGTTTTTGTTCACATTATTTAGCTTTCTTTGCAATTTTCAACTGAAATCACCAAACTAGAACTAACCATCATAACTACTAAAAGTGCTCCTATGGTTCGGTGGAAGCTTAGGAATGAAACTAAGATTTCAAACCTTGACACGCTGGCAGAACTCCCTTAGTTTCAAGATTATATTGAAGAGCAGTTCTTGTCTCTTTCCATCCTTCCAAATTTGCTGTGGGTTCTTGTCAATGATATGTTAGCTGAGTAATTCAAGCTTTATTCTATTATATGCTGCTGAACCTCATAAGATGCATGCATGAATGGACCTATGTAGACCATACTGGAAGTGAAATTTTACAAGTTTAAATGAATAAGTGGCTTGGAGTTCAACCCAAACCATAAGTTACTTTAAGAGAAAAGGATGACATCCCTACCTGCTTTTTAGGAAGATCCCTCTTAGAGAATTACCTATATTTCAATATCAATTCACTGACCAACTAATTTGTGTTTGACATGCTCTGTCATATCTACTTTATATGTGGCATTTGGCTTGTTGGAGTATTTTCTCTTGATTACATAGAGAAAATGGAAAGCATTCTCTACAGAGTTATATTGAGATGATTACTAATGGTACTAGCTGACCAACTTGTAAAATCTCATGGTGTGAACTGCAGAATTGGGATCAAATGTTGCCTTTGTCGGTATTAAGAAATTTAAGGGCATTGATAAGAGTGCTACCCCCTTTATGTGGCCTAAGATTACCCACCAGCCTCATCACACATGCACGTAATTGTCAATATATATATATGTATATATATGCAATAGTGTACCATAAATGTGCTCTCTCATGTACGTTAAATTTTTAGCTCCTTTGATATACCTCTTGCAGGCACATTTTAACCCAAATTTATATCATAAATATTGAGTCAGGTTTTGGTAGTCTGAAAGCTGTCTTCAAACATAGTTGAAATTGGCCTTCAAAATGAAGGTCACAGTGCATGATGTTTCTTGAAATTCTCACTTCCATAGATATTTGTAATTTTGTTTTGATTTCTCCTTGTAAGTAAGCCATGATGCTTTCCTAATGGAAGAATTATGTCTTTTGGATTTCTAAGATGATTTTTTACAAAGTTTACATCTTGGATATCCCAAGCTTAATAGATTTACCTGTAGAGAATGACTGAGATTCTTGTAATGTCAGACAGCCTCCTAACAAGTTCTGTTTTTGTTTCATTTTCATTTTCTTATGCTATTTTTTTTTTCATGTCTGGCTATTGAAGTAACATACGCTTGTATTGGTTTTTTTTTATTTTGGTTTTGTTGGGGGGAGGGGGGTGATGAGAGGGCTGTGACAGAGACTATTGCTTTAGAATATATACAACTTGAGAAATCTAAGTTTTATGTCCATATCATTATTAATGAAATATTTTCTATTCACATCGAATTTTGTTATTATTGATAAATTTGCCAAATTTCTCTGTGTTCTATGTTTCACTTCTAAAGTATATTTGGTGGAGCCATGTCATGATGTTCTGCTTGCCCATGCAACTTTGAATGCCATCTGGTTTGGTGCCATTGAGTGCCTGTGCATCACAGGCCACCTGCCAGTGACAGGAAACACATGAAGATGCCACCTTGACAGCATTGGCAGCAGCATTTGGAGATACTTATCATTATATACGTTACTGAATATGCCATCTAGCTATTGTATGCATGAAATAATGCCGTGGCAAAATATGAGAGTATGTTGTTACTTGGGCTAAATATTTATTGTATAAAATCGCTAAGCAGACTCTTCTTGTCCTCCTCCTTGTTCTTCTGCTTCTCCTGCTTTTGCTTTTTTCCTTCTTATGCTCTTTTTTGCTTAAGGAGTGTTTTATGACGTTCATATTCCTCTGATCAGTAGGGGAGAACATCATCTATTGGTCAGTCTTCTGAGCACCCTCTCTTCCTGTCCTCTCTTATTTTGGAAATTTGTCTTCCACTAAGATGGTGCTTTTGTAAAACCCATAAATAAAGCCACATCATTCAAAAAAAAATGAGCATTTTCCATCACTTAGAGATGAACTTTTGGATGCCAGACAAATAAAACATCAAGGTACTTGATGTATCCCTATAGATATGTCATATACTTCTTACTGTAAGTCTTACACATGTATTTTCTTGGCACTAACCATGGGAAGAGTTACATAACTTTACTTACATTTTTACTGGTTCCAAAATTTTCCATGTTTTTGCATTGAAACTATTTATTGTGTGTTGTTTTTCCTAGTATGACATATTGATCTTTTGATATGGCATAAATTGCAGGGTCTTTCCTCACGAGAATATTGTGCTCTCCTATGTGATATTCTTAGCTGGAGGATTCATATGCTGTTCATAGAAAGCCGTTTTTCTTTTTATACATTTGAAGTTGAGCAATAGTCCAAATTGCATGGAAAATCTCAAACCAATTTTCCAGTTGGTTATTATGGATGACCGTTAGATCTCCAGAACCTGTTCCATTTGTCGTGCAATTGCATTCATTCTATCTTCTTGATTCGAGATGTCTAATTCTTGAGCATCATTTCTCATTGAATTTCACCATCTAGCTCATGAAGTTTGCCCTCCATTTCTCTGCTTGAGTTCTGCCTAAACCTTTGCCTCACTCATATCAAACTCAAATATTATTTTCTTGTCCCATGTTTCCTATTTGTTCTCCTTTAATTTTTGCAGATGTTCAATCATCTTAGCAAACTTAATTTTGCCTTCAATTTATTTGTTAGTTCAACATATATGCCCTGCAATGCCAACCGATAATATTTTCCCCCTCTGATTCAGAATGTGGGTGAAATTCTTACATGAAATGGATGAAGTTTCATAATGAAATTTTGTCTTGGTTATGGTTCTTTTTTTAACCAGTTCTAGTCCCCTAATTTCCGAGCAGTGTTGAGAGTCTGAACAAGCCATCAATTCTCTCTATTTTGATACATGAACGAATGAAAATCTCTAAAAAAAAAAAAAAAACACTATCACAATTAGAATATATTAACTGATCTCAAAATAAAGTCAAAGATAGACCCCATGAGGCATATATGCTGGATTATTTGATGATACATTATTCCAGATCGAGTATTGCTACTTTCTTAGCTGCCCATTGTTATAATGTGAAGGTATTTAATCTACCAATCCATTTAAGAGGATTCTTGTAGGTGAAAGTTGCTGGTTGCCCTGGTGATGATGTGTTTAAATTTTGTAACTTGCATGCCCAGATAACACAGTGGAAGATGTGTGCTATGTCACATGAAAAACTCCCACAACAAGACATATGATTTTATTGATTTACAACTATTAAGTCATTATGTTTCCATTTAATCAATAGATTTCGTTTGTCAATCTGTACAACATGGCTTATCTCCTACTGGTTTCTAAAATAAGAAATTGGGTATGACCATATGAAGAAGAGTGAGACTTCCATAAATCACTCAGGCTCCCATCATCCATGTGGTGCTTTGTTCTGCAGTTTGAAGTTGCACCTGCCTCAACTGAGTAGTTGAAGCCTATGTACTTGCCTCTAATTTCCTAGACACAACACTAGATATGAAAATATACATCTCTTTATCTTTTTCACAAAGCATGTGGTACCCATTCACATTTCAACCTAATCATCTTTGAAAATGTATTAGCAGTTCAGGAAAGCACGTGCATTGTCATTGTTTTGGCATGGTGCAGGAAATCTTACTAGTCATTTGTGAGATAGCATTGATAAGCAGAAGCTAGAACATCCATTGTAGAAGCTTTTATTCTCGCTTCTGTGTGAAAAATCTCTCCTACTTTTTCTGATTGAATAATGTTTTTGGATTTCGGGAAAGGAAAATGTCCCTGGAGCATTCTTGGGTCCAGGCCTTGATGCATAGTTCCCAAAGGCACATCATACTGCTATAGATTAGCACTATGACAGCATTTCTACAGAAGATTCTCTGATAATGTGTCATCTGGATGGCTGCTTTGTAGTTGGTAAGGAGACAATGGCATAATGGCTTGTTTAGCTTGCTATATGAAATCGTTCTGCTGTTATTATCTTTGTTACATGTGATGAACCATGTGGCTTATGTTGATGTGGAAATGAAAATGACACAAGACTTTTACTTACCAAAGAAAAGACTAAGCTTTTTTACACAAGATTATTGTGTAAGGATGGTCTGCCTGTCAGTTTGTTTTCTTCAAGTTGATCAATGCTTGCCTTTAAAATTTGATTCATCTCTTTCAGTGTTTGTATATTGTTGCAGACTACGGAGTTCACTTTGGCTTCAATTTAAGCCCCATCATATTGCTGCTGGTGCTGCATTCCTTGCTGCCAGATTCATAAATTATGATCTTGCTTTTCTTCCAAGTTTTTGGCATGAATTCCAGACAACACCATCCATTCTTCAAGGTATTGGAATTATTTTTGAGTGTTTGAGTGCCTTGCTGACCTCCTTTATTGATGCCACTGTAAGCATCATTTTCCAATTTAACTGTCTACTTTGCAGATGTGGTGCAGCAGTTGATGGAACTCTTCTAAGATGATGCATCATGACTTAACATGTTTTACTAAAGGTTTGTTATACACCATATTTATAGTGGATAAAATATTTTAAATATAAGGATCTCAAGGGCCCATCACGTGAATGAATCAGCTACATATCTGCATAATCTTTCTATAATTTTTTAATTTTTTAATTGTTGGCGCCATTTCTATTCTTAAAACTTGAGCTATTTCTGGTACCATTGGGCCTATCAACAACTTCTGACATAAACGTCAAAGATTCATAGTTTTACTAAAAGTTAATCTACGATCCGCATTGTGAATTCTTGGTTCTACTAATCGGTCGCCTAACTGGTGCTCCATTGCTTCTTACACCTTGTGAAATAAATTTAGTTAGAATGAATGGTGAAACAGGACTCAAGAGACCTGACTCCAGCATTGGAAATTAGGCTTATTTAATGTTATACATTTCTGCTCAGGGTGACTGAAGGCCGTCCTTTTTGCACCCATTAAATTAAAAGAATCTTGCTGGTATTAGCCCTGACAAGTTTTTGACAGAGGGCATGGCTTTGGTTATATAATTGAATTTGAAAGCAGAAAGCTTGATCACCGGGCTGACAAGATTGCATGCGACTTGGTTGTGTTTATGGGGAGGGTAAAATTCACGTTACACCGTTCGTTTGTCAGCTGTTATAAGCTGCCAAGGCTGTTATTGGTATTTTTGTATTGTTTAATGGTGGCTTTAGCTTACTGCACTATTACCAATGAGTTCGTGTCCGGTTCTTAAAACTTCCAAAATGATGAATCCGTGCAGCTAGAAATGCATATGCTTGAAATTGCATTGCATGCGGTGTTTGTTGGATATTGCCAGAAATGGGTGTTTTTTATTTTATTTTAAATGATCTTATTTTGTATTTTTAATAAAAATTTGGATTTTTCTTAGATACATTTGAGATGTGGTTTTAATATCTCCGAGATGAATCACGGTACTTGTTTTGATGCTTGTATTAGTACTATACTCATTTTGTGTCTGTATGTGTCTATATATATAGGGGTATGGTCCGCTACGGTAAACCATGAACTCTAAAAAAAAGGCTTTATTTCTTTTTATTTTTTTGTTTCTTTTTTCTTATAAATATTAATTTTTAATGATAAATGATTTATTTTAGAGTTTATGGTGCTGATGCTTGAAGCGCGGGTTGTAACCTATGGCTTTGAATGATGATTAAATGATATAGCTTATGGATGTTGATGTTATTATACAAATATAATTTTGTTACTTTGATCATATGTCCTTATGTATGTATGTATGTATGATTTTTGAGTTTTTTTTTTTTTTAATCCTTGCAAATACAGCGGTTTGAATCCTAGACCTCACCCCCAAGGGGAGTCTTGCACAAGATGGGTGCGAACCAGTTGAACCATATCAGCTGTTTGATTTTACAATGTTTTACTTTTCTTTTTTTTATTTTTTCACCCCTATATATACATATCTGTGATACTTTTTACTCATTTAATAACGTTTTATCAAATATGTAATACTTTTTAAATTTTTGAATAAATTTAACGAGTGGTGATACTGGTTCGAAAAGAAAGAATAATTTCACCAAGCTGAACTCCATTTGTTTGGAGTGATTGGAGGGAATTAGTGCAATTTAAAGATGGTTGGAAAGAAGAGCAGCAGCAGCAGAAAAATAACAGAGTTAAGGGACAAAAATAAAATATAAACTAAAACTAAGAACCGAAAGGCAAATCCGGATGGATGGGGTTGCCGGTCAGGACCTTTAAATTTGCACGACTACCAGCTAACCAATTAGTTGCAAATTTGCACAAATTGGATATTATAGATCATATGGTAGGTACAGTGATGCAAAGAAAAATCATGCCAGGACCTCAAAGAACCTGCTTTAAATGTGTGCTTTAAATGTGTGTAGATAAATAGAAAATGTTATAACATACACGGTGATGATACGATTCTTTCCATCAACAAGTACAACAGTCCCTACGTCATTTTTGTATGATATCAAATTAGCATATCTAAGAAAAGAAACAACAAAAGAATACTGAATTCCAACCACTGGCATAACCAGCCTTAAACAAGAACAATCATGCATTCTAGAACTTTCAAAACTAGGCAACATTATTATCACCATTCCAAGCAAAAAGAAAACAAAACTTAAGACATGCACTCGTGACAAAGATCATAAAGAAACAAAAAAAAACAAGTAAGACAATTGTATAAAGAAACAAACTTAAGACAACAAAGATCATATAATAAAGAAACAAAAAAACAAGTAAGACAATTGTCAATAAATAAAAAAAAAAAAAAACTGATGATTGATGAAAAAGAAAAAAAAATTCAACTCATGTAAGTGATTGTAAGTACCTTATGCACTTTAACAATCAGCAAGGCAAGCCGCTTGCACCTCACGTCAAGTATGTAAGTCAACAATAAGTATGTAAGCCAACAATACCCTATCAAAGGACAATTTTCTAATTAGTAATTACACTCATGGAGCAGTAATAAAAAAAAATGTAATATGTAATAAAAAATATAATACTAAAATTGCAAAACCAACCATTCAATAACAAAATTACAATAATTATTATCTTATTCTACACTAAACAATATGTTATATTTATAACAATATTTTTCATATAATTATAATAATTATATTTTCTTTATAATATATTATAATGTTATTATAATATTTAAATAAATATATTATCAAAATTATGATCATTATTAAGTGATAATATTATGATATATTATTATAATAATATAATAATATTATATTTATATACTATATTATAGTATTCTATAAGATAATATTATGATTGAGTAAGTAATCCATCTATCAACAAGAGGAGAGCGAAGCAGTGAAACAAGGAAGGTCAGTGGTTGGTTTTCCAGCGATGCATCCATCTCTACGAAGGAAGAGTTTAGATTGGGTTTCATAATCAACTACTTTGGGGTTTACTTCATGCATGAGCGATGCCATCTATCACTTGTAAGAGAGAGAGAGATTAAGTTGGGCATCATGATCAACCACTTTAAGGTTTACTTTGTGCATGCGTGCACGCAAACCGACCCAAGAGATAAACTTGTAACAAATATTATAATTAAGAAAAGATAGTTGAAGCCTTAGAAGATTCTTCTAGGTGTTATAAAGAATTAAACATTACTCGCTATCCTCGTTATTATAATGCCGACTCTTTTTATCTGATAATAAATTACTTTAAAGAAAGAAAAAAAAAAAGAAAAAAGCACGCGAGTGTGTGTATGAAGTAGATGCGATGGGGAGAATCCCAGCCCCGGCGGACCTTCTCCCCTAATGAGGAGGCACGTCGCTGTCCGCTTCCCCGATTCCGTGACAAGTCCTCTTCCCCAAACTTATCGCCTCTCATGGTTCTTGGCCTCCGGTGGCGTGCCCACCCCCTACACACCGGCTAAAATCCCAAGTGCTCTCCACCACAACGCGGCCCTAAATGACTGGCGGTCTCGCAGTTCAATCCGAAAAAGTTGCCAATTATCTCGTGCCACATGGAGAAGACTTTGGTTTGGTATCACAGTTGGGATCTGTAATCATACTGGGCAGAAGGTGTGGTCCCCTTCACTCTCCGTCCTTACGTCCTCTTAACGCTATGGATGACGTGTTCGACTCTAATTGGTGCTCTGTTGGCCCCACAGACGGTCCCCACTTAATAAACCGGTCTCGAGCGAAAGAATATTTGGGGTTTTAGAAACGAATTCAAGAAAGGACGGGAAGCGAGGGCGAGGGCGAGGGCGAGGGCGACGAAGAAGAGAATATTTTCCCCGAGAAATATGGAGATCATGGCCGAGGCGTCGGCGAGGCGTAATGGAGAAGAAAGGCACGCTATGGATTCCTCTGCCGCTGATCGCCGTCTAAGAGCCGTCTCCGGCCATCTCCGGCCGGCCGGCGAGCGCGATCGCAGCTCCCATCTCGGCGTCAACGCCACCGCCGGCGAGTTCGTCTCCGGTACTTTTGTCGCTCTTGATCTCCTTTGCCATCCAGATATCCTTCCACTCGTGTTCGTTTATTTATTTCTCGCCTTTGAGGTTCTTTTTAATGATGGTTAGGAATTTTTTTTTGTGGGCCAGACGGATGATCCCGAGAATATTTTGAATCGAATATGTTCTTTGATGTTCTCATCGGAATCTTGAAATCCTCCCAAGATTTTTGATATTGTTAAGGATTTTTTTTGCGTGGACCCTACATTTTTCTTTCCTTTCCGTCTCCAATCGCATTACTGCTCTGGTGGAATGAAAGTGACCAGAATAGTGAAGGAATCAATCTTCGTGACGATATTGATTCATAGGTTCTCTTTTTTGTGAACTATTGGTTTGCTTTTTTTTTTTTTTTTTTTTAAATGCGACTCCCACGATGATTCTTGATTCTGTTCGTTGGATTTTTAAAATGTTTTTAGGTATGTAGGATGCTTCTTATAAATTCAGCGCTTCTTAGTGAAGCAGGGATCTCAAACTTGACCTCCCCTCAGTGAAGCTATTTTATTGGAAGGAATAAGCATGCGAAAAGTCCCCCTTTTCTTTTGTCCATGGAAGTTGGAGCCGTCAGAGTTGACCAATTTGGTGCGACAGAACCATTATTCATTATAGTAAGCTGCTGTGATGTTGGTTCTTGCAATGCAGATAATGATCTGATTTGCCTAGGCCGTTGTTTGCAAGCAATACTGAGACGCTGGTTTGATGAGTACGTGCTCTAGATTCCTAGGGCTATTGTACCCATGGTTTAAGCATTGGTACATCCTATGCCATATCAAATGATGTTTACCATGCTATGCAGTGGCTAGCATAAAATGGACTTGCATATTTTGAAGTTTTTGAAATGATAAGCACTGAGGAAATTTACAGTAGCATAGTAGATGAGCTCTAACAATGTGCACAAAGATCAATGTTTTTAGAAGCATGTGCCTTTTTAAGATTTGTCTCTACTTGACCATGTGTTTTTGATCTTAACTTGAAAATGCATGTATGAATCAATTGGCTTTATAAAATAATTACTACTAATTTTCTTATTAGTGATTAGTCTGGATTGAGCCATAGCCATGTTAACTTGACCATGTGTCATATATAATTTAAAGAAAAACCAAATGTGAGTGATGTCCTGAAATGGATGCCTTTTTGGATTTGCAAAACTTTGTGCCAACAAAATACAATGAATGCTTGTTGCATAATTGCAATTTAACATATTTATATTTAAAATTACAACAAATAACATCTTAGGTTGGACTCGTTGACCTTCTTTACCAGTTTTTCTGCTAAAGACTGACTTTTCACTTGCTGTAATATTCCTTTCTTATCTCAGATATTCTCCTTATCTTTCCAACTCTTGGATCCAAATCTATGGCCCTCTCCTAGTGAGGTCCCTTTAGAATTTTGTTTCTCATACCAATACTATTTTACTCAAGCCAGTACTGCATTATCCTTATTTTGTGGAACTCTAGCTAATAAATTGTACACACATAACTGATCTTTCGAACTCTTGGATCCAAATCTATGTCCTCTCCTAGTGAGGTCTTTTTAGAATCTTGTTTCTCATTCCAATATTACTTAATTCAGTACTGCATTATCCTTATTTTGTCAAACAGTGCACCTAATAGATTTTACGCATTTCCAACATCATTTATTCCAGCTTTTGCTCCACATCAACTTAACATTTCATCTATGTGATGAATTGTGTGAGGCCATCTATGTTACCTGGTATTTATTACCACAGCATGAGCTTTTCTATTAGTTGATTGTTGCTGCTGCTAGTGTCAAAGATGACATATCAGAATATGTAAAGTTGATTCCACTTAGTTGGGACAGAGCTTGATGGTTATTCTTAAGAATAGTTGGAAAATATAATATAACACTGAGTAGCTCTCCACTAATTCATGGTGCTCCAGTAATCTAGTTATGCCTTAGTATATTTCTTTCTGATACACAAATGTCCTTGGTTGTTTACTTTATCTAAGGTTTTATTACTTTTTTTTAAAAAAATGCACTATATACGTTCTGTTTTTTGTTTTACTGAATTTCAACCTCATATCATTTAAAGCTTTCTGCTTTCACTCTAATTTGAAGTGTCCATTATGGATCCTTGGAAAATTTTTGAAATAATTAAATTGCATTTAATTAATATACCTACCTGAGTTTCACAATAATATATTGCGTATATATGCATCTACTTGATTGTTATGATAATACATTCTACCTGATCCGGATCTTGCCTCTTTCAAATCAAATCAAGTTCAACCTAAGATTGAAAATGACTTGATTACAAAATCTGAATTAGAGGCCAGATACCTTGAGTTGAGCATCCCAAGCAAAACTGAGCTGATTTTTCCTAAATCCTCATTTGGTTGTAGACGATGCATTAGCAAACTTTGTCAAATTTTCCTTAGAGTTTTACCCACTTTGCCATGATACCCTCATTGTCTTCCACATTGTGTTCTATTTAAGAAAGCAAATTGATTAATCTTGTATAAGGATTAGCCAAATTAATTGACTGCAGTTATGCAGTTAGTTATGACGAATTTTCAGCATAAGTTACTTCTACATAGTTGTAGTATGGAATGTTAACCATGCAATCACCTTAGTTGGATATACTCAAATATCCTTGCTTACAAAAGCAGTGGCCATATTTTAGTCACCATCAAACTTGAATAGATAAATTCCAAGTTAGCTTTAGGTCTATAATGTGGACCCTGTTTGATGTATTGACTTAATGTATTGAAATTGTATGATGCCAAATCTGACTATTAAACCCTTGCTAGCTATTATGTGAGATTGAACAAGCTAGATCCAGCAATTGCATATTATAGTAACTCTATTATAGGTAATGTTGGCAAGATCATCAAGCTTGCACAGAATATTGCAAGTTGGAAATAAAATATAAAAATGACTTAAGCATAACTATATATTCATGGGATGAGCTGCCCAATTTTTATTAGATTGCAGGCAAGTCACCTTGGCCCTTTACCACTAGGATTTGCAAGTATGAAAATTTGGGGGAGGGAGGGGTGGGGTGCGGTTGGGTTGGGGGGGGGGGGGTTGTTGTGTGGCGGGGTGGAGGGGGGAGGGTTTAGGGCTAGGAATGGGATGGGGATGGAGAGCCACTCCTCACTTGCAATACCCATCCCCGTCAACAGGGACGAGACTTTTCCATCCTTGCCAACCCTATTATTTAATAAAATCCCCATCCTTGTCCTTATGGTGACCTTACTAACCCTATTTTTGACATAAAATATTTATTTTTTTATTTTAATTTTTTTTCACTACATTTTAAAAATAAAAATAAAATATTGAGTTTCATATTACAAATGAAATAGAGTTAAATAATTTTACTGTAATTGCAAATTTCGTGAGTTAATTCATAAGAAATATATTAAGCTATAATCTTAATGTATTTCAAGTTTATATATATGGGGTTATATTTGTAATACTAAAATAATATAAGGTATTTAAGTAATATAAAATATATAAAGATCCCATGGGACAGGGATTGGGGACCCCATAGGGTAGGGAATACTATCTCCATCCCCATCCTGTTCTTGTTTATGGGGATAGAATTTTTTTCATCCTTATTCCTACAGAAAGAAAATTCTTTCCATCCTTACCCCATTTGGTGTGGATACCTGTAGAGATCGAAGAAAATGAAAAAAATTGCCATCTCCATTCAGGGCTATAGTGCAAGTGGACTATCTATAACATAGAGATAATCTGCCGCATATTGGAATCAGTTTCATGTCTATAATATAAATCTTGGTCTTGGTCATCAATTTACTATGTAGTTTTTGGTCAGGTTGGGTGTTATTGTTTTATTCTTACATTAATATCTGAAATGTCTGGTTATTACAAAGGTCATTAGTTCAATGGACTATCCCATTTGTCAAAGATCTAGATTCTGATTTGTGGTTTATTTAATGTGTTATCATTTAACACTTAAACTACTCACATCTCTTGTGGTGCTTAAATTGTGAGTGATTCAGGGAACCAACATTACAATGAACTTTTTAGGAGCCATGACATCACAATTTATATCCCTTGATGTAGTGGTGAAGTCAATTTATATCCCTGTACCATAGCAACAACTCATTTTGGTCTTTGGGATTAAATATGTGGCACTTTGTAACTCTTGTCTGATTTGCATTCCCACCACTGAGCTCTTTGGTTTGGTTAGACATCAGAGAAGCACTTTCTTCTAAAAAAAACACTCGATAAAACTTTATATTCATCTTGATTAAAAAAACGTCTGAGAAATTATTAACATTGGATTTAAATTGTTTGATCCATCCTCATTACCCAAATGAGTTATTCTCCTTTATCGGATAATAGATTCCTTGTTTAATGTTTCACATTTCTATCAATATACATCAATAAACCATTGATGCAAACATGTCTCTTCGTATAAATAGTTTGGTCATCATATTGATTCTAGTATAAGTGAGTACCATGGATCCTAGATATTCAAAAATCATCATGCCAAGCATGCAATCTATCTTATTAGTGTGGTTGAAACTAGACATGGTCCATGCTAGCTAGTCAATATGTAATGACACCTCTAGGTACTAATGCATAAGGTTTTAAGTTTTGACGGGATGGAGAGTGTCTTGACTATTCCATCCCATTTCTGTAGAAAAATGGGTGTGGACATTGAAACCAATCCATGTAGGGGAAGAAGGAAAGAGAAAGAAAGAAAGAATGGAAGGAAAGAAGATGAAAAAGGAGAGAAGGAAAGGAAAAGAGAGGTAAAAGAAACAAAGGAAGGAAAGAAAGCAGTAAAAAAGGGAAAGAAAGAAAGGAAGGGAGAAGAAAAAGATAAAAAAGTAGGAAGGAAGGAAGGAAGAAGTTAAAGAAGAAGAGAAGGGAAAGAAGGAAGGATGAAGTTAAAGAAGAAGAGAAAGTAAAAAGAAAGAAAAGAAGAAAAGAAAGAAAAAACAAACAAAGCAAGAAAAAATAAAAGAAGGAAGGAGAGAGAGATGGGGTACTTACCGGGACACTGTACTAAAATGGTCATTGGGACACGGTGAGACAGGGAGGCATCTCATTCTATGAAGAAATTAGGATATTTCTATCCTATGAGATTTAAAACCTTGCTCGTACATATCCACAACTCCAGTAATTGTGAAAAGTTAACGCTACTTTATCATCAAAAATTGACAGTAAATGAATGAGTTACGCAAACTTATTTCTAGCAATAACATATTTAGGAAATACTGAATGATAAACTCTGTTCTCCCTCTAAGGTCCTTAGCCACTAACTTAGTTCCTTATTTTAGTCATCTGATACCATGTGGAATGCACAAGTAACGCCTGATTTGCATGCAAAAGGAAATAATTCTGTATCATCAGCATCTCATAAAGTATCTCACACGTGGAAAACATGATTTTGTTGAGGCACCAACTCCAAATTCATGTGGCTTATTGTTATAATATGTAATAAGTGGGGGCTCAAGCCTCTATTTTATTAAAGTTTCAATTAGTTATGCTTTCACAATTTACCTTGGAGAATATTTTTGATTTTTCAGCTTGGTGCAGGGCAAGGCTACAGTGTTCTTCTTCCCGAAAAGTTGCAAATTGGGAAGTGGAATGTATACAGGTATGTTATTCATTTATTCGATTATACATTATCTTGTAGCTTCTTTCTAAAATTTGTTCTGCCTTGGCAGATCCGCACGCTCACCTTTGAAGCTAGTGACTAGATTCCCAGAGCATCCTGATATTGGAACATTACATGATAACTTTGAGTAAGATTCCTTTATATTCCAAGCTTTCTGAACAGGATAATAACTCCAAGCTTCTGTAGAGTTCTTAGAGGTTTCCCACCTAGTCTATCAGATGATATTCCAAGTATTCTTTTGACTCTTTTGTTTTCTTTTGCTTCACTTCCCAAAATCATGTCAATATTGTAAATGGACTAAGCGATTTGAGCTTAATGTGTTGGTGAGATGATGCTTTTTTTCAAATATTAGGTATGCAGTTGAAACATTCCGAGATTACAAGTATTTGGGGACAAGGGTTCGTGCAGATGGAACGGTTGGAGAGTAAGTCTTTTCAATTTTCCTGCATTTTCTTTGTGGCCAACTTTATGACTTTTGGTTTGCTTATTCTTTGTATTCTCTATCTTTGAAGGTACAAATGGATGACCTATGGAGAAGCTGGTACTTCCAGGTCAGCAATAGGTTCCGGCCTAATATATCATCGTTTACCTAAAGTGAGTTGTTTAGATTCCATAATCTAGAAGCATATGCCATTTTATAAATACCAGGCTGTCAAAGGCATTTCTGCTAAAAACTTAAATATTGTGAATCTATTCACTCTTATGGATCATTTTATTGTTTTGTTTGGAGCAGGGTGCATGTGTTGGACTATATTTCATTAATAGACCAGAGTGGATTATTGTGGACCATGCTTGTTCAGCATACTCTTACGTATCTGTCCCACTTTACGATACTCTTGGTATGGTTTTGATTGGTGAATAATATAAATCACCTTTTACATGTTTGTTTGCTGTGACAATTGAGTATCGGCATTATAATTTCTTTAGGACCAGATGCTGTTCAGTATATTGTGAAGCATGCTGCTGTACAAGTTATTTTTTGTGTACCACAAACACTGAGCATTGTGAGCTCCAATCCCCATTTTTGCCCTATTTATTCTCTGATTTTAAAGGCATGCTTAAGCATATTAAGTAACAGTAAAACAAAGTTGCCTGCAGTATTTCACTTCATGTGAACATCATTTACTTAAAATGTTGATACTAATCAAGTTTTCATGAAATGCTTGTATGTGGGCTCTCAGAGAATGACCAATTTAGAGTTAGAAAGTGCAAATTTATGAGCTATTTTTTCTTAATGCTGAAATACCTTGTATTAGATTTCTAATCAAGGCATAAATGGCTAAAAACTGTACAAATCATCATCAATATGAATATGAAAGTTCAGTATAAACTTGTAAGGAAGAAAGACTTGAGCCTAGAAGTCTATTGAACTTTTCTTCAAAAAATCTGTAGTTGGAGTTGTTATAGAAAATCATTATGAACCTTTGTGTTTGTATCTATGGCCCATAACCATGTTATATGATCAGGGCTTGACAATCGCTGAAACAGTTATTTGACATCAAGGCATTTGTCATAATATGGACGGGTATGGTCTGCTGTCCACCAATGGTGGCAGCCCTAAGGTATTGAGAAATCTTATACATCCATCTTTTTACAATTTTAAGCCATGGAAAAGAATGGCTCTAGTCAATTTATTTATGAAGGCAGGTAATGGTAATGCAATGTGTCCACAGCATACTTTTTTATGCTATTCATCATGAAAATGGCTCTCCATATATTTTTAAGTCGTTAGATGTTGATTTGATGTTCCATAGGGAAAGTTTCTTGAACGTATCTGAAGCTGACTGGATTTGTGACTTGAACATATTCTTGGTAAAATTCATGCTATTGACAAAACAGTGATGCTCACTATGAGAGCTCCATTTCAAATCTTGTCTTTCACCTTTAGTAGTTATGGGGATATAAATTCATATCTATCATTACACAATGAAACAAACAATTGATATTATGGTTTGAGAACTAAAACACAAATAATTGCATGCAATAATATCCTTAGAAGTTCATATCAAAGATTAGCACTGAGTGATTAGGATGTTACAGCAAAGTTCAATGGAACCTATAATTCTCATAGAAATATTAAGAATGCAGGATATTAAAGGTGAGAATCATGTGTTCAAATGGAAATTGCCTATGGTATGCTAATCATGAGGTTATACTACCTTGGTTAGGCCTCGTTTGGCTGAGCTGCTGGCAATAAAGCTTTTAAAAGTAAAGCTTTTGGAAAAAACTATTTGCTGTTTGATAACTACATTTTTTTAAGTGTTACTAGACTTTAATACTTGGTAACTAAACTAGAAAAATATTTTTATAATAAAAATAATAAAAGATATACGTTCAACCATCTAACCTATTAAAAATTATTATTAAAAATTGTTATAATAATATTATAATATAATAATGTCATATTATAATAATATTAAAATATGTCATATCATAGTATAATAATATGGTATAAGAAAATATAATAATGACTATAATGTAAATTTATTATAGTATATTATTTTACTATTATTTAATAATTATATTGTAATATATTATTAAAATTATGATAATTATTATCTAATGATATAATCACAATACTGTGTTATATTATTATTAGTAATATTATAGAATATAGCATTATATAATAATATTATATTTGCATACTATTTTATAGTATTATATAATATTATTATATATTTTATTTTATACAATGTAATATGCTATAATTATAATAATATTTTCATACAGTTACAGTAATATTATTTTATTTTAATATTATATAATTATATCATATTATTATTATATTATAATATTAACTATGTTTGTTCTTCTAGTTCAAATTTGTGATCTTTAAGTTATATGAAAACAGCTTCTTGCTATATGCCAAGTAGAGCTTTTGTGGAAAAGCTCTAAGTTGGCACTTTCCTAAGCAAAGCTTTTTAACAACTTTTGATGATACTAGAAAACACTTTTATAAATTTTATGAAACATCATAAAATCACTCAAAAGTGCTTTTAGGCCTTTAAAAACGCTTTTGATTCCTTCGAAAAAATGCTTTTAATTCCTCCGAGAGCTCAGCCAAATGGGGCCTTAGATGGATATGAAAGGCATGATGGAGTTTGGAGGATAGTGAGGATTTAAGGATTAGCGGACAAGAAATGCTAAGTCACTGAGACCAAAGGAGTAGGTGTGATGATACTCAAGGACCCATAATTGCTTATAAGTGTCACATCCCTAAGGTTGCGCCTAGGTCCAAGGACCAAGGTGCAGCCCGTGGCACGGAGGCCGCGGGCAAGGCAGGATGCACGGAAGGCCTGCCAAGGCTGGGATCGGTCGTGCATGCAAAGGCAGGGACGTGGGGACCCGGCAGCGCATCGGGCGCCAGGGCGCGGAGGCCTTGGGCGTAGCCTGTGCAGGGACGGGCGAGATCGTGCGCGACAAGGCCAGGCATGGCATGATGGCGCGTAGGGCGCGCGCACCCTGTCCAAGGATGAAAGGCGAACCAGGCACACTAGGCGAGGTTGGCTGGTATAGAAAAGGCGCATTGCGAGCGATTTTCGGACATAAGGGGAGAAGGCATGTGGCGTGGCCGGCGCACAGGCTGTGCCAAGGAGGGTGCGGACATAAGCGCAAGGCCGGTGCTGGCCGGCTGCGGCGCGAGCGCTGCAAGGGGTCTGCTTACCCGAATAAACGGGCGCCCCGAAGCTCGGAAGGAGGCCTTATTCATTCGGGCGGCGCACAAGTGGACGTGCCACCACTCCGCAAGACACGGTGCTATAGTCGGACGGGCCGCACAGGACTCCGCCCGTGGAACTTGAACGTGGGTTGAGAAAGGCAGATGCGCGCCGTGAGAATCGGACGTGCGCCGTGAAAGTCGGACGCGTGCCGTGGGACTCGGAGGCGTGCGGCAGGCATGTGCCGGCACACAACGGTCGCGTGTGGGTGCACGATGGTCGCATAGCGGTCGCGCGCGGGCGCGTGATGGTTACGCGGCGGGCGTGCAGTGGGAGCGCGCGCAGGGCATGCGCCCGGCTCGTGCAGGCCTGCGTAGAACATGTGCCTGACCGTGAAAATCGGAGGGGATAATCTTACGATCGGGATAAGGGGATTTCAGCATGCGCACGGTTTGCGGAGGGCTTGGGAGGTCTAGATAAAGGTCAACAAGGGTTTAATGCCAAGGTTTGATGGGCCTTTCAAGGTGGTGAAGAGGGTCGGCACTATGGCTTATCGACTCGCGTTGCCGAATCGACTTTGAATTCATCCAACATTTCATGTTAGCTTCCTGAAGCCATATCATGAAGACACGGATGAGGGGAGACAAGGGCCGAAGCAGGCATTTCTGGCAATCCAATAGGAGTTGAACCAGGAGGTGGAAAGGATCTTAGCCCACAGGGAGGTGGGAACCGACAGAAAGAAGCACACTGAATTTTTGATTTAGTGGAAAGGGGAGGTCTCTGATGCTGTATGGATTCAAGCAGAAGAGCTATGGCAATTTGAGGACGTAATCAAAGCCTACTTGGAGGGCAACTCGACGAGAGTGTCGGCATCTTCAAGTGGGGAAGAATTGTCGCATCCCTAAGGCCGCGCCTAGGTCCAAAGACCAAGGCGCAGCCCGTGGCACGGAGGCCGCGGGCAAAGCAGGATGCGCGGAAGGCTTGGTAAGGCTAGGATCGGTTGCGCATGCAGAGGTGGGACGCAGGGTCCCAGCATGGCATGGTGGCGCGCAGGACGCGCGCACCCTGGCCAAGGATGAAAGGCGCACCAAGCACACTAGGCTCGCTTGGCTGAAGTGTGGGGAAGGCATTGCAGCGGTTTTTCGGATATGAGGGAGAAGGCTCATGTGGCAGCCCAGAAGCTGGTGCACAGGCCGTGCCAGGGAGGGTGCGGACACAGGCGCAGGGCCAATCGACGCTGGACAGGGCACGTGCCTAGGGCCTGGGAGGCCAACCGCACTGCAGCACCAGGCTGGGCGAGGTTCGGCAAAGGCGTGCGGAGCGCGTGCGCGCCAGGTGCAAGGGTCCTACTTGCCGAATAAATCGACACCCAAGTCAAAAGGAAGCCTTATCCATTCGGGCGGCATACTAGCGGACGCGCCACCACTCCGCAAGACACGGCGCCAAAGTCGGATGGGCCGCGTGGGACTCCGCCCGTGGAAATCGGACACAGGCTAAGAAAGGCGAACGCACATCGTGGGACTAAAAGCCCCGCGGTAGGAACGCGCGGGCGCGTGCATGCCCGGCCTGTGCAGAGCACGCGCCCTGCCATGAAAATCAGAGGCGATAATCTTACGAGCGGGATAAGGGGATTTCAGCATGTGCACGATTTGCGGAGAGCTTGGGAGGTCTAGATAAAGGTCAGCAAGGGTTTATCTCTTCAAAGGATTGAGGATCGGCATTATTCAAGGAGGATGCAGCTCTGTATAAGGGGAGCTCCTGGGGAACATACGAGCCATTCATCCATCCATCCATACGAGTGGGAGAGAAACCTCAACGTGAAGAGAAGGCAGCAAACACGCTGAAGAGAAGAGGCATTCTTCTTGTATTAGAGTGGAGTCCTAGTAGGGGGAAAAGAAGAGGCTTCTTGTGTGTTTGTGGGTAGGATTGTGAGTCAACTGCTGAGAGTTGTGTCCTATTATTGTATGGCCTTTGTATTTTTGCTTTGAGGTGAATAAAGTGGGTTGGGAAAGGTTTCTCGTATTTGGTTGTGTTTGTATTTATGCGCATGTGCTTGACATTAGAAGGCATCACGGATCCAGGAGAGCGGTGTGGGATCTAGGCATGAAGATTCACTACAGGAGGGAGGCTGTGAGGTTTGTGCATCTCTTGGCATCTATTGTGCTCACCTAGGGATAGTCCATAAAGGGGAGACTAAGGATAGTACCCTGGGCTATTTGACCCAACGGGCGCTCGATAGAGATATTAGGGGCACACCAATAAGGGAGGCTATTGGTAGTACCTTGGTGTGTGTGCCCAACTATCAGTGACCTGTGAGTACTATAGGCTGCTAAGAGGGCCGTGCACGGCCGCCGCAGGTGAAAGGCTGACTTGGGTCAGCACCCAAGTGCCGCACGGTGAAGAAAAAAAAATAAGGTTTCCGCTGCCTATTCCCTAGCCCTGTGACAATAAGAAGTCGCAAGCATCAGGACAAATCAATAAGGTTAATGGATGTAACTGTGAAGTTATGATGTACTAATAGCATATGTCCAAAACTGAGCTGAGGCCGTTTTGATAAGAGCTACACAAAGCATTTTGCTAACCATACAAGTTTAAAAGGTGATGAAGGTGACTGAGCAGAAGTTGCACAGAGCATGACCTGGCCTTTGGGAGAAGCTGGAGGAGACCTATACTTTCCAGTGAGGCTGACTTATAAGGTCAATAAAGGGTTTGACAACGAAGATTGAATTAATGAAGTCCACTGGTAAGTAGTGGTTTCATTGGCTGCATTGATAAAGTTTCAAGTGGTAGGGTGAAGCTGTAGATAGATAATTTGGATCCTAGACAACTTATTGTAAATTTGAGATCTGGAGCCTTTGCAAGCTAGGCAACGTGAGAATATTACTCAAAAGTCTTCTGAATCTTGAGATGCTGAAGCTGCTTAAAAGGCAAGAAAGGTGTGAGAAGCCGGTGTGCATCATGCAGAATAGGTTGGCCCTAAAGTTTGATGCATTTGCTACCTATCCTCCCCTTCTTTAAATGCCGGCTATTGATTTGGAGGAGACGCAGGAAATGAAATTTTTAGTGCTAATATATGTCTATGGTTAACTAATTGCCTAGCTCCAGGAATGGTAACCATACCCAATTGAAAAAGGATGTTATCCTAATGCATCTTAAGTAGATGTAGTAAAACCCTTCAAGTTCAATAAGGAATACAGAAGAATTAAATCAAGGAGGAAGTCATTTAATCTAAGCTTTAGGGTGGAATCAATCAAAGCCATCTAAGGTAGATGCCAGTATTTGATTGATGTACTTGATGATCTATGGCCACCTTTACCTTTTTTGGGGTCTCCATCCATTGCAAGCTCATTCTAGTAGCATCAGGTATGTGTTAAGCCAATTGGTAGGTGCAATTGGTTAAGCAAATGTAGCATCACTGTTGAGTGATCACTTGCTTTATGGCTTGAAAAGGTGGTCTGGAATCTTCCTCTCTCCCAGCAAGCAAGACAAGATGAGATCACCTAGTATATAATAATAAAATTCTCAAGGTAATGGCAAATGAATGTCAAGATAATCTAGTGACATGCTAAAAGTAAAACCAGTCATGCTCTAATGTTACAGGAAGTTCTACATATGTAAGAGACTTAGTGAAAACTGACTGCTTGTAAAAAAAATGGTAGTGCTTAGGGGCTGAATCATTAGGCTTAGAAAGCAGTGATGATAAGCTAACTGGTTGTAAAGTGATTAACTTGAGAAAAAGGGACAAATCATGGTTGTGTAAATTCGTTCCCATTGTCAACAATTGAAAGCACACATATGATGAATGCTCTAGATTGAAGGTATTAGAATAGATGAAAGCCAAATATTAAGATGACAATCATAGGAAGAGAGGAGATGTGGACGTCTTTAAATTAGGGGAGTTTTGTAAGTTCTTATGAGCTAGACATGCTTGGTAGAAAAGTTGATGGATCAGATGAAACCTGTGAAAATTGAAAATATTCTTTATGAGCTCAAATTGTAGGTCCTAAAGCCTAATATTGATCACATGAAATATTAAAGTAGTGTAGTCACAAATGTTGATACAAAACAATGGAGAAAAAGAATGATTAGAAACACTAAAATCGACCATTGAACACCTAACATGGCAAAAAGACGGAAGCATTAAATTCATTGAAGAGTCTAATTTTCAGTTTGAAAAGGTAAATGAAAAAATAATTATAAATATCTAAAGAATCTAAAACAAGCCTAATGGAATAAATGAGGTCATTTTAAGATATGTTGTACTCTTTGGGATGTTGAGGGTATGTGTGTTTTTTTCAATTGTTTACATTATATCAATCAAAATATAAAATTTATTAAGGACAATAAAAATGTCTCATATTGTTTCATATGCGATATCTCATGCATCATTTGGTGACAAGTGAACACATGAAAATCCAAGGTTTGAAATACCAAGCTATTCTACATGCACGTCTTGATACATACCATACTAAGATCTCTTTGATATAAGAAGGCTCAATTTAATACAAGGAGGCTCGATTCAGATAGAAACTCTCCAAATCATCTAAATCAAGGTGGATTGAATGGTTTGGGGGTGGATTGAGGTTGGTCTGCTTTGAATCAACCTTGAATTGCTTTGTTAGGTATGCGTAAGCACTGCTTGGGAAGTGGGTTAAGGGGTGATTCTCTCTTGTTTTCCACTACTTGAACGTAGAAATGAAAGGAAGAGAGATGAGCTACTGAAAGGATTTTCACACAAGATCGACTAATCTATGACCATTTTGCACTAGTGATAAATACATGAATCAAATTCGATCCATAATCAGTGTGATTTAAATATGCCCAAATTCCACCGAAGTCAAAGACTTGAAATTATCATAAATTTTAAATTGATTATATATTTTTAATTAGTTGAAATATATACAAGTCTAAAAAATGTTGTTAAATACCAGGAAAAGAGGAAATAAATTGATGAACCAAAAGAAATATGGCCAATGTTCTAAGAAAGTGCATGCAACAAACTTGCACTTCAAGGCATTCTATAAAAATTTCTAAAAATTAAAAATTGACAAAAAAATTTAAGATAAGCTATTGCCCCATACTTGATTATTGATGGTGGAAGTGGTAATTTGTATGATTTTGGTTTGTAGAAGCCACTATTTGTGGAATGATGTTACAAATACATAGTTTCTTTGTTTACTTTTATTCTAATCACTAATTTTGATGTATTTTCTTTGTTTACTTTTATTCTAATCACTAATTTTGATGTATATCTTTTAAACATATTTTAGATACAAGATATATAATGTTATGTGATATTCATGCATGTTAATAACTTTGGCACATGTAGAAGATCGTTATTTAACTCGATACTTCTATCTTGTTTTTCATGAAGATATGGTATTTAGACAAGAAATATGATAAAAAAATAAACTAGAGTTTAAAGGCCAAAAAGGGCTGTGCTAAGGGTGTTTGGGAAGTATTTATATGCACCCATCACTATCCCGAACCGACTGGTTTGGGGCAAACCGAATCGGCTTAAAACCAGACAATTCAATATGAAGGGCAAATTGACCGAACTAACCCTGTACTGACGTATCGAACCAAACCAAACCATCCTGAATCGAATTGAACTGCCTGATTTGGGGCGATTCATGGGTTGGGGCCTCCTAGTCCATCTGATCAGTATGCCGCCGATTCATTATAGTATGCCTCCATCAAACCGTATGTACCATGCCGATTACTTGTACGGTGAATCTTGGTACCCATTGATAAATTTTATCAGTATGACGCTAGATTTGGCATTTTCTTTGCCTACCATTTTTTCACAATATTGATCCTCGGTATTTCAAACCTTGTGACAATCTAAATGATCATGAAATTTAAGCCATGGGATTGCCAAATCTACTGATTCATTTGTTTTGTAAATTTCTTTTAAGCCCAATACCCAAACAATTTTAGTTCTTCTCAAAATGTCCAATTTTCAAGTTTAATCTTGAACAAATTCTTCTTAGAATTTAAAAAATAAGGGATGAAGAAATAGCTATACACATTGCCACATATATAACAAATCTGTTTCACATGAGTCAGTTTAGAAAAATTTGGACCAACATGCTGAAATCAACCATGGTTTTGGTTTCAGTTCCAGCCAAAATTTCGAGCTGTGTTATCTAAAAACTGCAATGTCTGGCTCTTTAACACAAGCAATCTATGGAGATGTACATTACCATTATTACGAAAGGACTGCATATTCAGTGCTTTAAGTTATTAACTCTGCAATATATATATGTATGTATGTACGTGTCGGCATGTACTTACATATGTATGTATCAGCTGAAACTGACATGTACTAATTATTGAATTATTGTGTACTGTTTTGCAATGAGTTATGTGCTGATTTTGAAAAATGCGATATAATTTTTAACTAGTTATTTATTTATGTGTTGTTTTGGCTTTTTCCATAAGATTGTACATTAAAAATCATCACACTATTAAAAATCCAACCAACACCATGGTAACAACGAACATCCCCATCACTATCAAATGTATATCTCTTTTTGTTTATAAAGTTGAACTACAATTGTGACTGTCTAACTTATTTTCCTTTTCAGAACACTGGAAAAAAATGAAAACAATTGCAAATGAAAGACAAAAATAAATCAGAAAACTGGCAACGGTATCAACACAACCTAAAATTTGCATTTAGTTCTTCCCCAATTATATCTTGCTTTCATGCTAATATTACTTTTTCTTCCCCAATTATATGTTGCTTTCATGCCAAAATCACTTTAGGCAATTTTTTATCATTTTTTTCCTGTTTACCAGATGTTTTAGGCTGGATAGGTCTGACTTGTTTCAAATTATTCTTTCATTTTCTTCTCTTGCCAATTTGTCCCAGATTTTATATTGGTGAAGGAAAAGGTCTATGTTTCTCATGGTAGCTTTGTGAATAACTTACTGTGTTAATGTTGAAATGCTGTTAACTGGGGCTCATCCATACTAAAATTACACTGCTCTTGTGGAGTTCGTTCTTTGTGTTTTAGACTCTTTTACTATTTCTTTCTTATCTTGCTTGGTCTGTTTTGCAGTTACTAAGTTTCTTATCGCAGATTCCATGTGTACGTCTTGTAGTGGTGAGAAGACTCAGAGCATTTATGGTTGCTTTTCCGGACTGATTGATAGAGAATTGTTGGCTCCAAAATTCAGTTTCTATTTATTTCATTGTACTAGGTCGTAGGTGGGATTGATGAAAGCATGCCATTGGTTCCTTCAATAACTGGAGTGGAGATTATTACTTACTCAAAACTACACAATCAAGTAAGTCTATGAAAAGCTCTGAAAGATTATTCATGGTTCTTCCACAGCTAGTTATGATGAATAGCATGGATAGAATAGTTGTGATTGCTGAAATTATGTCTTATCTGTTTGATCTTTTTATTACAATGGCTAGATGGCCTAAACTGTTAAAAAGTATAAAAGCCACATATTTTATTTGTAAAATCCCCCAAAAAGTTTTGAAGTTCAAAATCTGTTGATGTGTTCTCGAACCTTTAATTTGCAATTGCATTTAAGAGTACAACGACATGGTTCAATTTGGGATATTCGTTTCTCTTTGCTTTATTCTTGATCAACATATCTGATATGAATAGTTTTTTGTTGGAGAGCTATGCGCTGTGACTAAATAATTAAACTTATTCCACCTCTTTTAAATAACATGATGTTTCGTTGGATTATTTTATTTTATAGTAAGCATATGTTATCGGACATCTACCGTTTTGGGCTCACAATGTGGAATATTATGCTACATTTTTATGATTTCTATGTTAATTGCCACATAGATGTACCCTGATAGATGGCCTTAACAGCTTGGTCAGTTAACAAGTTTATTAAATACCATTTTCTATACTTTTTGGAAAATTGTTGTCAATGTAATTGTGACTTGCTTCTCATTTTAGAATCAAGTTATACAGGTCATATTTTCACTAAGGAAATAAAAAACCTAGTTTTGCTACCAGACTTAGGTATTTGTTAGATCCTTACACTTGGATGATTGCACGAAGACATAAATGAGGCATTTGCTAGATTGTGCTTAGCTAGTTGATAAGTGCAACTTTGCCATTTTATCTTTCAATAGATATTATGAATGCCTTTTCTTCCAGAAAATTCTGCATCTTCTTGAACATTGAAGAGTGCTCTGGTATTTCTTAAGTGAATTCTTTACCTGAAAAACTAGCCTAGGCATTGTAAATGGTTTCTCTTAGGGAGCCAATTAGAGATTTTGTTTCGTGATATTGATTTAAGTTAATTATGGAAAAAATTCACTTCATTCTTGCATTACAACAATAGTAGCAACAACAAAGCCGTAATCCCAAATTAGTCGGGGTTGGAAAGTATAATATATATTTGATAAGCACCACTTGCCATTCAATGTGTGCTGCAAAACTCTCTGCTCAACTGGATGAAGAGATCCCACCATCTTCTTTTCCTTTTTACACTGACATGTTATTGGAAAATATTGGTTGAATTCATAAGATATGCAAAGCCAACAAGTATTTTATTACTACCTTAACCATCAAATCTTATCCCAACCATCTGGGTTTGGATTTTGGATCCTCATTTGCCAAAATTTCCTATTTAAGGCCCAGCCACTAAGGTAAACGAAGTAGGAAAAGCGCCAATTTCTGTACTGGTTCTGGAACAGAGAAGAAAAAAAGGATGTTTGCTGTCAAAATAAACGCAATCCTCCCTCTAACTTTCTTGTTCAAGAATAACGGCTTAGTGTTTTACTACATAATCTATTATTAGTAACCTCTATTGAGTTTAATGGATGCTATGTATATAAGGATGTATCATATTTGTTAAACCTCAACTTGATAGCTGAGATAGGACCTTATTGTATAAGATATACAACTACAGATAGGCTAACCTGAGCTTTTATCGTACTGCGACAGAATGTCTATTCTTTTCTTACTTTTAACTATAATACCATTTGGTATGAAGTGGTACACGTTGGTACTGGACAATACAGAGCAGTTTAGCTTATTTGTACTGGTTTAGTTTATACCGAATCAAAACTCGGCACTATATCGGAACCTTACCAGTATGAGACGATCTATGGTTAGATATAGGTCGGTATTGTAGACGTTGCTTTTATCTCTCTTGACACTAGTAACAATCACCCAAGGCATGCCGAACTGTATCGAACTGCTTGATACAGGGCATATCAAAATCAATACGGTTCACTATTTTAAAATAGTATGGGGCCGATGCTACCCTAAACCGCTTTATATAATTTATAACCATCCCGTACAACCTCATACTGACTTTGTATCGTATCGAACTGCCCTGTAAGTGCATAACTATCCAGTTTGGCTCGGTATGGGATGGTTTATAGGTTGGAACCTTAGAATTCACCTAATTGGTGTATCATTGGTTCGATATAGGATGATCGGTACACCGTTAGTTCGGTATGGTATGCTCCATATGGAACCGTACTAGTCTGGCATCGAAATGGTACCAGTTCTTGATGTAGCGAACCTTGCTGCCACCCTATCCGTTTATTGCCCCTATCTATCCTTCGTTCCATTCTGAACCTTCTCCCTGCAACATTTCTTCAAAACCCTTACCCTTTTTGTTTCTCCTTCTATTCTTAGTCTTTTCTAAAAGATAAAAACTTTTATCATTTCCAGCCTTAGTTATCTCCAATCCTTAACCCTAATTATGAAACCTCGACCAAGCTACTCCTCCCAATTCCAATCCTACCATCTCTATCTTCTTCTTGAGCAAATTATTTATGACTGATCTCTCCTGGTATCAGGAATATTTCCAATTTACATTGCTGAAACCATCCTTATGGATAGCATTCTTCTTGTTAGTTATGTTTGAGTTTTATTAAACCAAGCACAACCTTTTAGGAACAAATTGAGCTCAGATAATATTCTACTGGCTTGTCATGGAAAAGACAGGCCAAGTTCAAGCAAGTGCTAGTTTTGCTTAAACTTGACTAATTTACACCCATATTCTTTACATCTTGGAATATTTCATTTAGAGTGACATTTAAAAATTTATATATTAGATCATCATCCAAAAGGTTGAAAGAAATTTTACTTACTGTCCAACTTTTTGAGGAGAATAAACTGTTTCAGGCATGTCAGATTTTATGTTTCCAAGCTCTTTGATTTACCTCAGAACTAGCTACACTTAACATTGAGGCATTGGTATAAGTATGACTGATGTACAGATCCAAAATAGAAGTCTTAAAGATTAGAGGAATCCATCAGTTGGACACACATTGATGCCCAATATTCATACTTGAGTCCATGTGACACAGGTCAAAATGCATTTAGTTGTGTTGAAGACAAAAAAAAAGAAAGAATTATAATTCTAATTGTTTCGAGTTTTTTTTTTTTAAAAAAAATTGTTGGAAAGGATAGATAAGAGATTCTCTGTGATTGGCAGATTTCGGATCTCTATAGATAAGAAATCAAATTAAGACTGAAAAGACCTAACTTGTAAAACTTACATACGCTTTTTTTTTAAAAAAAAAGAGAGTTCTTAATTAAGGATCTTTTATGCCATGGTTTTGCATGTTTAGGTCCATCTGTGATTTTTCTCGAGTTTTTTAACCTTGTTTTCCTTCTTTTCTTTTTTCTTCAACAAGCATTAAAGTAAAAAGTTGAGATAGTTCTGCAAGATCACTAGATGTCTAGTTAAATCCTGTGCTTTCCATGTAAGGGCAGTTCTACTGGAATTTAATATGAATTGTTCAAGAGATTTGAGTTTAGATTTTAAAAAAATTGAGAAGAATAGAGAAAATTGGAGATGATATCCTGATATCTAATTGAAGCGTTCTTTTTTGCTTTTGCATCCAAAATCTGAACCCAGATGCAGTGTTGAATGATGTTGGAAGGTTCAAGGGGATATAATGAAAGTTGGTTGTAAACCTACAAACTGGCTTGTCTGGACCAGGTCAACCATGACTCTGACCTGACCGGTTTCTTTTCAGGTCATGATTTTGGACCTGAACCCAATGCTTGGCTAATTTGATTGGATCTGCAGAATTTTTTTTTTATGTCCATCAAGTCATTCAAGCCTGGTTGGGTTAAGGAAGAGCCAAACCCAACTCAGTGCATTTGGCTTCTGGTCCAGTCAGGTCAGCTCTAGGTCAGGTCCAATCTAGGATAAAAGAAAAGCGCACTATTCTTTTATTGTCTTGTAGGAACACTAATAATAAATAGAAGATGTTAGTGTGGAATGCTGACATTGATGTCCTTAACAAGGCGATGGTTCAAACTCAATTGATCATTCAACCCACAAATAAATAGTCTTTAGTATCCTATGTACAAACTGAAATAAGGCAATGGGGTGAGTCATGGAGAGATTACAGGTTTCAAACTCATGGGCTTTTCAATTGAGTCAGATTGGTTTGATCAGGTCATCTGATGCTTGACACATTTGAGACCTATCTAGTAGATGGATCTACAAGCAAAAATATGATCCACACCAAACCCAGAATTTCAAGTGGGTCATATTTCAGATGCACCTGACCCAGGGGTCTAAAAAACTGGTTTGGGCTGGACCTCATCAGGTCAGGACTAGGTTGGTCCAATCCATTTTCAGGCCTACAAAGCACTACATATTAGTTTTCCCTTTGTTGTATTGGTACTTTTGTTGTATCCTACTTAACTGCAACATGGTGCAATGCATATTGGTAGTTAAAGATTTGTTGCTGACAACTTTATCCACATAGTACTTTCAATCCATCTTAGAAACAACTTGACAAATATGTCAATCCTGAAGCTGATGAGCATTCATTTCCATGATTGTGCATTAATGATGTTCTTTTATGCAAACTCAAAAGCCATTAGCTGATGAAACTCCTTTTGTCACATCTAACTGTTTTACATCACTGTTATTTCATTTGAATAAATTCAATGTTGATTGCATGTCACCCTTACTATCACTGGTGAGGCCTTTTTTTAATTTAAATGTGTTTTCATTATACTCATTCACTGCTTTGGACTATTAATGCTTTATGCATGACTGGATATTAATAATTATAGTATTGTGTTACCTCTTTAGAACCCTCTTGCAATGTTAGAATGCATGTGAATGCATGGAGAATTGACGATACTTTCAGCTTTTGCCTTTTCCTAGAACAAAACATTTTTATTACTAGGTAGATGCATGCATGGGTGGTGTTGCAATTTAAATTTTACAAATAAAAAATATGAAAATATTTTTAAAAAAGCTAAATAATATATAAAAGTTATTAATAACAATATTTGAAATTTATTGAGCATACCTGTACATATGCATGAAAGAAAAGTAGCTAATTTTTTTGTGCAAACCCTTTCAGCTTTACAGGATATGTTATATATTAAATATTAAATTAAATTAGAGACAAATAATAGATAATTTTTTATTTGTGAAAAAAAGAGTCGTGAGAGACAATTTAATAGTGGATTTCTTTTTCTTGAAATTCTTTTTCTTTTTCATAAGCATATATTTCTCTTTCTGGAAAATATGAAAATAATATGGGGAAAGGTATTTAGCCATACATTGCAGGGTAATAACCACAATTAGCCTATCCACTTTCTAGTGACAAAAAAATGTGGTGATGATGTGGTAGCAGCAATTTCGAACGGTGAGTAAGAAAATTGTTGCTTTGCTGGGAAGAAATGTGGAAAATTAATTAGTACTAAAGCCCCATATATTAACTCATCAAATACTCCTTTTGTTGGGGTAACTCTCTTTCAGATCAGTCCCTATTTTCAAAATTATAAAACATGCTGCTTTTGTGCAACCAAGGTTGGCAGAACTGTATCAACTTTATATTTCTACCGGCTACTAGTATGGCACAATATGGTACATATTTTATGGAACTAGTACCATACCAAAAGGAAGCGAGCAGTTGGAGGAGCAACCGAAGGCTAGAGAAGCAGTTGGAAGAAGCAATCGGAAGTAGCGGAGAGGAAAAGAGAGAGAGGAGGGGAAAGGTAAGATCAAGAGAGAGAGAGGGTGGTGCATCCTTCTTGCCGCCAGGATTGGAGTTGGAATGCTAGTCGAGAGCTCTGGAAGAGCAAAGCAATCAAAAGCACTGGAGGAGAAGAAAGAGAGGAGGAAAAGTAAGATCGGGAAAGGGAGAGAGAAAGAGAGATGGTGCGTACCTACTCGTCGACTGTCAGTTGCCATCCTCAATTGATACCAGAAATCAAGGATTCATCATAACAGAGGTTGGAGAGACGGCACTGTTCGATCCGTAGAAGCTTTGCGAACGACCTTTAAAGAAATGATTAATGGGTGCGGGCTGATAGGTGCGAACCGAATTGAAGCTCCAAATTGACCCTTTGTTGGATCGATTCAGTTCAGGACGCCACTTCTCACCCTATTCGGTTCAAAATGGCGAACCCTGGTTGCAACCTTATCAATTGTCCAGTGCTTTGAAATGTGTTACAACAATCCTATTTAAAAAATATTAAATGTTTCGATCCACCTAGCATAAGAAGAAAAGCAGTGGGAAATTTTTCAACCTCTTTTCACTGCTTTGCATCCTTTACATTAAATATGATATAAAGAATTTAATACACCTGGTCATGTGGCACAAAAGAGGAACCTTTTTGGCTTTACCATGTTTATATAAGATTATTCATTTGCAGTTATTTAATATCTCTAGTTGCTTTCCTCTGACTTGTGGAATTTGGTTCCAATTTTAGGGGCATAGTAATCTTCAACCATTTTGCCCTCCTAAACCTGAAGATGTTGCAACAATATGCTATACAAGTGGTACAACAGGCACACCAAAGGTATTGATAAATTAAGTTTTGGCCAAGTTTGTTTCAATACTCCAAATAAGTTTTGTTTGTTTTTCTTCATGTTTATTGGTTGATTGGAATTGGAGAAGCTTTGATCTTCAGGGAGTTGTACTGGCTCATGAGAACTTGATAGCAAGTGTTGCTGGAGCTAGCCTAATTACCAAATTCTATCCTTCAGATATGTGAGCTTTTTAGATTTTTTTTTTTTTTCTTTTACTGAGCTTTTGGAATCAATTTTTTCATTACACTAGTTTGTTTCTCATGGATATAACTATGGAGTGTTATATTGCTTTTCTGTAGCTATATATCTTATCTTCCTTTGGCACACATCTATGAGCGGGCCAACCAAATTTCATTGGCACATTTTGGAGCTGCAGCCGGTTTCTATCAAGGGGTATGACACTTTATGATTCTTCATCTATTTTTAATTGTTTCACATTGTTTCCTAAGCTTGGAGAACATTTATAAATGTGTTGAACATTGTTATACATATCTTGTATGTGTCTTTCTAGCATGGCAATTGCTAGTCCTATAGGTTGAGAAAAAGTTGTGGCGTCATCACTTATGTAAGACAATTACCTGTAATGGTTCGCATTACCATATTATTGCACCTCTAATAAAAGTAATATGTATTTCTGAAATGGATATTTAGCTATGCTGAGGTATATGCCTTAAATAAATCAATAAACAATGTGCTTGCCCAAGAAAAGCATGTGTCTTGTCAGCAAGGCATGGCATGTGGCATGTGCCATGCCAGCCACTAGACAGCTTGCCCCATGCTATTGAGTCTTACATCTTGGATTGTACTATGTTATATTTTTTCTATTACATTATGGAATATTATGTTACATATTCAAGAATTTAATTCATCATTGTGTTGGTGCATGTTTATAGCGTGGTCTAATATTTCTTCTAGAACTTTGAAACTGGCATAAGATCTTTTCAGCTTTGGTTGAAACTGAACCACAATCAGGTTATAGTTTGTTGGAAGTTTGGTCAAAACTTAGTTAAGAGCCTTTTCTCATACATGTGGACAATTCATGCTCATATTATGTTATTTCTTCATTTCTTTCAATTCTTAGAAGCACTTTCCCAAGTTCAATATGTGCAGATTTTGTGAACATTTGGAAATATAGGGATATTGGGCTCCAAAAAAAAGTAGCGAACTAATTCTTTCAACATTGGTTTGACTATCCTAGAGCTTAAACTTGACATTTAGTTTTTTATGACTATTTTGTCACCAAACAATAAAATGACTTTACTCTGTAAAATGATGTAAAACTAGCTACTGTTTCTTATATTTATTTGCAAAAATCTATTTACATGCATACATACAAGCATGCATCTCATATATTGTATGCTGTATTAGTACGTATTGCTCTATACCAGGCATACAATACCATATTGTATTGGTACTAGATCAAGATTTGGTATGGGGGTGTACCGAGTCTCCATGTGCTGAATTGACCTACATACTGCGCATACTGACATTGTACCATTGTGGTACTGGCATAGGATTCAGTACTGAGATGGCGAGTCTTGATCTCATAAATACATAAATTTGTTGTTTTGACACAGAATATCAAAATAATTTATTCAAAAGGTTGTGGGTTTGTTTTCTTGACTTGCTTGCTTTCCTAATTTTTTAACTTTTTTTTCTTAAGCCAAGAGTGGAGCTGACACTACTGAAGCCATCCAAATTGTGAAACTCATTTGAGCTGTCCAAAACTAAAACTGAGTTTTCTAACATTAATTTGTGCACTTCGAAAGCACTTGAACTCAGCATTGTTTTTCTTTTTGAGGGATTAGTATAGGATTTTGTAATTTACTAGTAAATTGGCATGCTAGACTTCACCTGAGGCTTCCAAACAGTCACTCTTATATATAAATTTTGTCAAGATGATTCATTGTGAAGAAGCTTATTCATTTCCCTTCCAGTAAAAAGTGCTTCACCACAGGCGCACACTTCCACTACATTTGCTTATCTCCTTCACATTCTTATGACTCTTTCCTCAGTTACTTTGAACGAAAAGATTAGTTGTGGTACTCAGTAGGCTACTTCAAGATAATATGGATACAGTCTCTTAGGAAGTCTAATTTATATCTTCCCTTTTAGCCTAAAAAGAAAAATTAAAAGAAAATTATGAGCAGCACGTATGTATTGTGGTGACTAATTTGATCGACTGTAACATTATCTTGACCATATGTGATGAGCAGGAAGAAAATTGAGATTTATTTACACATCTTTCCAACACAGCAACCTGATTTTGTCCTTTGATATAAGATGACTTGCTACTATCCGATTCTCTTGAAAGGGCTCAGGTACATGGCATCTATTTTCCTAACAACTAAAAATGATATGTCATGCTTGCATATGAAGACCTAATAGTTTCTGTTCCACATGATGTTGCAGAACTCACTTGCTTCCTCTTCTTGATGCATGCTATTGCTACTGATATTACATTTGACTGGACAAATGCCCACCTAAACCGAGATCTCAAGAATTTTATTTGATGAAAATTGAAGGTCATCAAATAAGCTGATACTTTTTGTCTTACCTAAATTATTCTTTAGCTAGGAAAAGCATCATTATAGCTATTTTTTGAACCAGCATTCTGAAACTCTTTTACTTTAGAAATCAAGTTAAATTTTGATATGTCACTTCAAGGCTCATGATCGAGATTCTAACCATGATACAATCAGTACTTTGTCCAATAAAATACAATATAGGAAACCAAGAATACAGCAATATTGTTTAATGTTCAATTTATGTTTGTGTACTACACAGGTAATAAGCAGTACTTTTATTTGCTCACATCATCCTTAGCACTTGACCATGTGATATTTTAGAAATTCATACATACACACATGAAGACATAACATATGCATATGTATGTAGATACACACATATATACATTGGTGAATTTGTCTTACCTCTTAATCTTTGTCATCTGCTTTCAGGATAATTTGAAACTAATGGATGACATTGCAACTCTAAGACCCACAATATTTTCCAGTGTTCCTCGATTGTACAACAGAATCTATGCTGGGTAATCTGATGGGTGTGCAGCATTTCATTTTATCATGACACTACTTGCAATAATTGTTTATTTGTTTATTAATTTTTTTACAAGAATTTTTTATTTGCTTATTAATTTGTTGTTTTAATTTACTACAGAATTATAAATGCTGTAAAGACATCTGGGGGTGTAAGGGAGAGATTATTTAATGCTGCCTACAATGCCAAGATGCACGCAATAGCAAATGGTAAGATGTGTAAGAAAGAAGTTTGTTTGGTTTCATATTAGATCATATCCCTTATATATCTTGTCACTAATTCCATAAAACACTTCAATACAACATCTGAACTGATGAACACTGCCCTAAGATTTGCTAAAGATGATGACATTCTCACATGCATATACATCTATATATATGCATGTATATGTCTGTCTGTCTGCACACATACTACAAGCAGACATTTATAAATGCATAAATACAACACATATTTGCATGCAAGCACACTCACATACATGTGCACAATGCACATATAAATAGATATGCAGACATTTATGCATGTATCAATGCATACGGACATCAGGACAAGTGCATGTGTGTATGCAGATAAACTCAAGTAAAAAATGTACTACCCATGAAAATGTAACTTTTGATCAAAAGAAGTTATTACAAGAGAGTGATTAAGCAACAATGACCAGGCCAAGCAAACAAGCATAGGAACTACATCTGATTTACCAAAAGCCACTTGTAACTCAAGAATGCAATAGAAATAGTGACAGGCTCCAAGTTTTGGTCCAGTGTTTGTTATTACTAGTGATCCAGAGGAGTAGTCATGAGGAGTAAGTTTCTGAAAGTTTATTGCCCAAGGTCATCTTTGGAATCTCCTTGGGATTCTTGTTCATCATTGTTCTTGGATTTGTTATTACCAACTCGTTTGAGAATCTTATAACAATTAGACTGCATATCTTAGATGCTGTTTAACTCAGTTTTTAGTTTTGACTTCATACTCTTCAGCTTATCTTTAGTTCAAAGAAACAAATTGAGATTTTTTCCTCTATAGTTTGGACAGAACATACTTTTCTTTATTTGTGCAAATGAAAGTATCTTATAATGATAACTGTTGTTTGACAAATAGTGAAGCATTGGCCAATTGCTAAAACCTGATACGTTAGCAGAATTCTAACTCATGGCCCAACTGATCAAGACTTCTGCGGCATTTTGAAGAGAAGATTTCTTCTGTAGTGTTTACAAGAGTGCTACCATCCATATTGACTAGGTTTTCTGACTTATGTAAGGCTCTAAAGGCCAAACTCTCTAGGCTCGAGGCCAACTTATCAAAGGCTGAGTTCAAAGAGTCTAAGTGATCAACTCTATGAGAAGCAGCGTATTTTGAGTGGATCAGTTGGAATTCATGAGCAAATCAATCTCATTAATCGATTGTTTCACCATTGACATCGTAATGTCATTTCGCTACATGTTTCTTTAAACTTGATTATGATTGTGGGCATAGGTTTTAAATACCACCCACATTGGCACCTATCAGCCCAGGGCCAGTATAGCGTGCCTCTGGATTGCCCCCAAACCCTGTACAGACCATCTACTGGCCCCGTATGTCCCTATGCTGCTCAGTACTAGGCACCCCTATTTTTTATTTTAATTTTGCTTATTTGAACCAGCCACAAGTTGGACCATCTCGAGTCTCAACCTTGTACTGTGATAAAAATCATATCAGCTGCTGACAAGTGCAGGTGTGCATATTAATTTTTTAAATCCTTGTATTGGACACTGGCACCAAGTTCATGTTATATTACAAATCAAGATACTTGAGTTCATGGCAGAATTATCCAGCTTGGCTTGAAATTGACAACCTATCTATAACTAGTCCTTTTAAGGTTTTTAGAATGCATTTGTCCAAATAAATACATAATAGGCCTACAACTAGACCTCTGGAAGTTGATACTAGAATATTATTCAAGGTTAGCTTGGTATTCTCATAGATTTAGGATATAGATTCAAAAGGCAGGACAAAGGGTAAGCTTGTTATTATATGTTTAGGATGCAGAATATGTGGTCACATATGCCTATCTATTTGTATTGATACTACTAATGAAATAGTGGATCTTATGAGTACAGATGCATTAAAAGCACTAGCAAAGTGTGGCTTTGATTACATATCTCTAGCTCCAAATATCACAAGTACTTATTCTTATCATCATGTATTGGACCTCAATAAATGTGTAAATAAATAGGGTCGACAAAGGTTGAGCATGTTATACATGGATTGCAGGGGGAAAAAATCTAATTAAGAACAATGTACGAATATCTCTAGCTCTTGTTGATTACATATGCTGGTCAAGAAAGTGGTGAAGTACCCATCTTAATCAATTTATTGCTATGATGAATCACCACAGGATGCTGGGTTTTATGATTTGATGGTTCAATGGCATGGCAAGATTTTGTTTTAACTTCTCTTGATTAGAATGTTCTAAAGCAGATTTTAATATAGATTATCATATAAGGAGTGGAAAGAGGTGGGGAGAGAGAGAGAGACAACTGAGATGTTAATATTTATAAGAAGATTTTTTTTATTTTTATTTTTATTTTTATCTTATGTTTTGTTGTGTTAGGGGGGGATGTACTGATGGGGCTCATGGATAACCTAGAACTTTTATTATGCCTTTGGAGGCAGTAGCTTTCCTTTTAAAATATTATTCAATATATATGGTCGTGAATGAACTTACCTTGAAGGACTAAGCATAGCATAGCTGTTAATTATACAACCAGTACTTCTTGTCTATTCTGGAATGTGTGGTCAGTAATTCTTTGTAGATACTAGTTCCATTTGCCTGCTGATTCTATGTCACATATTAAGTCATGCTTACATTCTATTCCTTCAGGCAAGAACCCAAATCCAATGTGGGATAGGCTAGTTTTTAACAAAATAAAACAGAAACTTGGAGGAAAGGTCCGGACTATGACTTCAGGTGCCTCTCCATTGTCACCAGATGTCATGGATTTTTTAAGAATGTAAGCTAATTTTCATGTCTCAAATTTTCATCTGTTTTTATAATGTTTTATTAGTTAAACTTTTTTATACAAATTAAAGTTAGTAGATTGTTCCTTACAATAAAAAGTTCTGCAATCTTCCAGATGCTTTGGTGGCATCATTTTAGAAGGTTATGGAATGACAGAGACAGCCTGCATCATTAGTGCAATGGATGAAGGTGACATGCTTACCGGTCATGTTGGCTCTCCAAATCCTGCTTGTGGTGAGCTTCTTTTCTGAGAGTTTTGTGCTTCCAAACTTGTTAAATTGCATATTTTCTTGATTTCTTGATTGATTATCATTGTCCAGTAATATGTTATGCTATGTAGCATTTTAGTAATAGACAAAAGAAAAAGACCGCCAAGATGCTTGGATAATAAAAGATTAGCTGGAATGCTTTCGAAGATCCTCTATTTCATTCCTTTAGTTTTCCCACTTTGTAATTCTGATGGCACATATGTTTGTACTTTGTAGTGGCATCAGCAAATAAATAACACAAATATTAATGCATTAAGCTACAAGGAATCTCTATAGCCATGCATAAGTCCAGAAAGCTCGATCATGTTTGAAAAATGAATGCTTTTTTCTAATGAGTTTAAAAATTGCAATATTTTTTTATTGACTAAGCAAAGAATGGATTACAGTGGTTATTTGAGTCCAAAATTAAGAAGTTATCTGAAATCAGAGTAGATGTAGTTTTTAATAATGTTGAATGGAAAAGGCAATAGGGTCTTAGAAGTTGAAAAATCTTCATTAGATTAAAGTTACTTGGTCTTCCTTGTGCTGTATTCTGTTAATGAAATTATATAGGATGCTAATTTCTTAGGTTGGATTCTACAAATTTTAGTTTTGGTTTTAGATGAATAAAAAGATCATGCTTCATGCTTGCTTCAAAATCATGTTAAGATAAATTTATAACTAATAAATTATTCAATATGTCTACACAAACTAAATTGTATTTGGTATTTTGCTGAAACAATGATGGATTTTGAATGAAAAAGTTATATCTTAAAGTTCTGCTTTTTGTATAACAATGAATAGAGGATCCTTTAAAGATTTAGTTTATGAACAGGTCATCTAATTCACAAACACGGGGCCTGACCCTAACATCATGTCTAAGGGTTTCCTCTCTATAAATGGCCATATTAGCGATTAGCGAAATAGAGGTAAAAACTAATAAAATGGGGGGAATTAATTTTGTGCAAGTTAAAGAGACATCTAAAAAGAGGAAGATCAATGGTTTTTTCATAATTTTTACTGCTAATTCCTTTTCTTTTATTCTTTTCATATTTTTTCTTTCAGAATGTAAACCATGCAAAATTTTATGATTTGAACTCAATACTTCGAAGAAAAAAAAAAAGTTTTAGATTTGCTTTGAGAGAGAAGTCAGTATAGGTTTAGACTGCATATTCGTAATGGCTCTACATACGGAGGTGCGAGGGCAATTGATGGTAATGAAGAAGAATGTTTTTACTGGATTAGGAGGAAGGAGAAAAAGCTGTGGTTGGGCAGGAAAAGTAAGTCAAGTAAAAATCATGGCATTGTGCGGATATATGGGAAGACTGTTGGTTAATATAATTCATGTTGGTTGTTTACTTAATAATTCTCAACTTTCGGTTTTTGAAAATAAGAATTCTCATATTTGGAATTCTCAAAATATTATATATTGGAAATCTTTTTATTTTTATTTTGTTTGTTGTTTAGGTTATTGATTTTCTTTCAAATAACTTTAATTAATCATCTAATTTTATATTTTCTTAGATTCGACTTGTGAGATTAATCATAGTTTATCATTATGTATGAGCAATTTGATATTGTGGAATGGCAAGTGATTCAAGAAGCTTAAATTTTAGCTAAGTATAACTATTTTCATCTTTTTATGTCTAAGTTTGTATAACTATTTTCATCTTTTTATGTCTAAGTTTGTATAACTATTTTCATCTTTTCATCTTTGTTGGCTACTAGCTTTGTCTTTTTTCAGTTAGTATATGGAATTTCCTTATTTATCATATTTTATTTACCATATTTGTTTAATAGCTACCTGTCGTATGTTTTAAGTTTATTAAATATGTTCCTATTTTTACCACATGCACAATACAACCTAATATTTTGACTTGAGTCTTAATTTAATTTTAAAATTTTATATTCACTTATTAGGACCGTTAAGATTCTTGATGTTACTATAACATATAAATTCTTTTGCACATGCAATTCTTGTTTTCTGTGTCAACTATTTTGATTCTTATTTTAATTTTATTCTATTTTTCCATTTCTAGGTATCAAATTTAAACTTCTAGTCTTCAGTTATTTTGCTTGCATCATTTTGTTCAATACTTTTATCTCCATAACACCCAATTTTCAACATAAAGGATGTGTTTCTATCTTGTGTGTCATGGAGATATTGGAGCAAGTGAACACATACCCCATACAGAGATTGCTTGTGTTGTTAAAGATATATTTGATATATTGAAAAAATAGATGTTATGTTTTGTGAAACAGAATAGTGATGTATACAAGATTGGCCAATTGATTATCATGTTTGTTGTTGTTAAAGACGTATTGATATAAATATCGAGAAATTATAAGTTGTGTTTTGTGAAACAGAATAGTAGTATATCCAAGATTGGTCAATTGAATATAGTGACAGATTTTTAATGGCTTCAGCTAGATACCTGGATCTGCATGAGCAATGCCATGCCATTTACAACGGGAAATTGAGCTAATTTTATTTAG
Source organism: Metroxylon sagu (assembly GCA_017589505.3). Lineage (NCBI taxonomy): Eukaryota > Viridiplantae > Streptophyta > Magnoliopsida > Arecales > Arecaceae > Metroxylon > Metroxylon sagu. The sequence continues at coordinate 2,994,802 of JACVBY030000656.1, forward strand.
GAAAGTCTAGGCAAATGCCATGCCAATATTTTGAAGTTGCCTCTTTGGACTGTGATTATGGATGTAGCATTGACCATGTCTCGTTTGTGATTTTAGTTGCTCGTGTCTATGAAGGTACTAGACTATTTGAAAATTTTAAGTGGCTTTTATTTAAGATTTACTGATTATAATACATTTTATTTGCTAGAATTTAGTTTGATCATATGGTTTCTTTTTAGAATGTCAAATATTTTGGTACTTTGTTTGGCTTTGATGATCACACCTCGAGTTTTGAATGATTTCAAATGTTGGGTCGTTATAGAAATGGTATAAGGTGTCTCTTTTGGTCATCTATTTTTATGAGGAAAGCTGTCAAAAAAAATGTAACTTGAGTGTTTTATAATTTGTGCTCCAGATGTAGCAGTTGTTATTTTAAATGTTTTATGAGGATTTGAGACTCCGTCATCTCTAATCTTATGCAAAGTAAAAGTAGCAATTTTTTTTGGATTTAAAACATTGTATTTGGAGACTGGTCCAATAAAAAATTAAATTACTGAATTTTCATTATTAAAGAAACATTATTTCCTGTCACGTTAAGTTATGTTTTAAGTTTTGAAGCCTAGTCGTAGATTGTATTCTAAATTATATTAGTTGCATATGTGATGGTATTGCTTTACAGTTTACAATATAGCATGTGTTTTTTCATGAACTTATTTTTCTTGACTTTATTTTACTTTTAACTAGTCATTTGTTAATGTTATAAGCAAGGTCCACGTAACAGCGAACCAGTGCTGAACGGGTGCCGAACTGATTTGGTTCAATTTGGGGGTGAACCGAACCAAACCGGCAGTGTACCACCCTTTATCTATTGTTTTATTTTTTCATGGTTTTTCAGTTTTGGACCAATCTTTTCATGGTTTTTCTGTGGAACCGAACCAATGTAGTGAAATGAATTGGTAACTGCTCAGTTCGGTTCGGTTTGGAAAACAATGATTATGAGTTTTGGATACTTCTGCTAAACATAGAACAATGAATTCAGGGTATTTTATTCCTAGAACACCTGCTGTTTTGATAGTGTACATGGGTCCTTATTTTGAGTTCTGTTTATTTCCCAGAGATCAAGCTTGTAGATGTTCCTGAAATGAGCTACACATCTGATGACCAACCTTATGCACGTGGAGAAATTTGTGTCAGGGGTCCTATAATTTTTCGAGGCTATTACAAAGATGATGTGCAGACGTAATTACGGTGGCCCATTTTGATCTCTTATCCTTGCATCCATACACTATAAAAGGCTAGTTTAATGAAAAGCTTAACCAATTGGACAGGAAAGAAGTAATTGATGAAGATGGCTGGCTGCATACTGGAGACATAGGTCTGTGGTTGCCTGGAGGACGTCTAAAGATCATAGACAGGTAAACCTGCATAGATTGGCTGTGATAACTAAGATTAAAAAATTCTTGGAATTTCTTTTCAATTTTTATATTTGTATTTATATGGAAAAAGATGCCTTAGTATGCCTATTTATTACACTATCAGCCTCGATGGGCTAAATGTTAAGGGTATACTGGAGACATAGGCCTGTGCTTTCCTGGAGGACATCTAAAGTTCATAGACAGTTAGGCTTGCATAGTTTAGTTGTTTTAACTAAGATTGAAAATTTCTCAGAATTTCTTTTCATTTCTTACTTTTGTATTTATATGGAAAGAAATGACTTAGTATGCCTATTTATTACACTATCAGCCTCAATGGGCTAAATGGTAACCACATACTGGGCAATTTGTGCAGATGGCTTAGTCTTGAAAATCTTGCGGTGATATGAAGCAATTTTCTTCATTTTTAAAAAAAAGAAAAAAAAACATTAAGCAGTTGCAAATGTAAAAAAATCCGTCACTGTAGGATACTTTGTCGTGATGAAACAATACCATAAGTTGTATGCATAATGAAGAAGGTTATTGTTCACTATTTAGTGATTTCTCTCCTTTTGTTTGTCTGATAGAAGATAAATTTTAATCTCATTGTTGTTTGAAAATAATGCCTCCATGCATGCTAATGACAATTTCTGAAGCAATATTAACAATTACTTAGGGTGTGCAAAATAGATTGCCAAAAAAACTGCTATTGGCAAAGAAAAATCATGGTATTTCAAGGCAATTGCCTTAAAATAAGGAACACTCAGAAATTTCTCATTGTACTTTTTGTGGATCACTCTTTGCTGCTTTAAAGTCATTGATTTTGTTTCTTCAAGGTAGAGATATATTGTTATACTACTTCATCAGATAGAAGATAAGTCGCCTGTTTTTCTGTTCTTGATAATTTTCACTTTTCTCTGCTATATCATTTCTTTTCATCTTAGCATATCCTTCTTGCTTATTTCGGGCTTGTTTTATGAGGCTTCTTGAAAGAGTGAGCAAAGTTTGTTTGGAAAGACAAGGTTACACATATTAAAAATGATGGTACAAATGCATGATTTCTCAAATATGTCAGTTGTTGATGCTTTTATCAAAGCTGTGGTAAGAAACTGATGCTTATGTTAGGAGTCTGAGAGAATTGCCTGACCGAATTTATAAATGTCATCATTTTTCAGAGGACTCCATCAGATACTTATTGAGAGTTCTTCATGTGTACAGTTTGTTGCTATTTGCTTTTGGTATTTGATGCATCACCCATGGTCCAGCATTTTGCTATAATAGACTTCTCTTCATTGTTCTGAAATAAGAAATTATTCTCTTACAGAGAAACAGTTATTCTCTTACAGTTTTTTCTAATCCTCTTTTTTTTCCAAAAAATGTTGATGGGACCTAATTCTTTATCTATAAAATATAGCCTCATTTTTTAGAACTATAAAACCAACTCATGGCATCCCCATTCAAACTTGAATTTGAATGCCGAGATTGCATCAGCTACAGCTGAATTTATCTACTTGCTAATCCTAGCATATTTTTGTCTAATTCTATCTTGTGATAATATCTGTCTTTTTCAGATCCTATTATTAGGAATTATATTTATATTGATGATGTGATATCTTGTCCCAACTATATAGGTAACTCTTTTAATGCTGGCAGAAACCCTAGGGGGAAAAGGTGGATGTTAGACAATAGATTGTAGACAGTCAGAGAGAAAAAAAAACTAAAACTAGAATTTTCTGTAATCATTGAGAATATAATATTTGTCTTACTCATGTTGCAGTTGGGAAAGAAGCTGTTGTTGCTAGAAAAGAAATGTCCCACCTGGAAACTGTGTTTACAAAACTGATTTAGTTTTCTTTCCTTGGCTGGGGAGCAGTTGAGAATATCCTTAAGAGACACTGAGAAAAGAAAAGAAAAAGAAAAACCACCAATAGACGACCGCTAATGCCAAGAAAGTGGGAAAACAAATGCAAATTGCTTCCTTGATGATTTCCTTATGGTTTGCATGCCTTCTAAGTTCTAACAAATTTTATGCATGTTCTAGACGACTGTTTAATTTATAGGGATAACTTTGAGGGATGGTTTAAAATAACAGCAGAAGATATTGCTGTAACAGCCATTACATAGGTTTCAGCCCCCTCCTACCATATTATGTATAAATTTTTGGGGCTTAATAATTTCTATTGTTGTGGTTCTATTGTTCTTGTCATTGTTCCTATTGTCATTCTTGTTGTTGCTATTTTCCTTCATTATTCATCAGATAAAAATAATAATTTTTTTACCAGTTCAAAAAGATATATTCTGCTAAATAGTAACAAAATATATTCTTTATAAATGAAAACTGTGTTAAGCAAATAATGCCATTATTTTCTCGTTGTCATGCTATTTAATTTTATAATGGCTAATAATGGCCATTGGATCGGGCCTGCCAAAATCTTTTTCTCAAAATAAAAGACCATTATAACAGCCACTGTTTTATCCCAAAAATTCCATTCAAAAGTTTGACTGAACAAATTAAATTCTTTATTTCCACATTATGGTCTGCAAAGGTTTTGGAGGGATTCACTATGTTAGGATCAAGGTCCGTTGAATCATGCCAAACCGGCTGGTTGCCGGTTCGGGGCAAACTGGACTAAATTAGCCTCAAACCAGTGCGGTTTAGCACAATGAAACGGTTCGATCGATTATTCGATTTGCCAAGCTTTTGGATTCGGATTTGAGTTCGATTAAAGGCCCATAACCTTTAACTTAATAAAGGGGCCATGTTTCGTTCGTTCGTCGCAATTTGTGAAGAAACCCTAGGGCCTTGTTTTGTTGTGACTCATGAAGAAACCCTAGACCGTCATCATCCATCATTATCTATCAAAGAAGAAAAGAGAGGAAAGGAAGATGAAAGTCGTTTCCAACATCCCCAAATCGTTCAGCATCCATCAAAGGTCTATTGACTCTCTCCTTATCTTTCTCTCCTCTCTCTCCTCCTTCCTCTCTTCTCTCCTTCTCCTTTTTTCTTTCTTTCCTTAGTTTACTATGGTTCGGTACGTATTGCAATAGTACTATTACGTACCGTACCGAACCGGTCACCGACCATTTCGTGGTTCCGGTTTAGTTTGGTAGACTTTGGTTAGGATATTGTCACATTAAAGCTTTTGTCTTGGGCAACTAGGCTACTAAATTGTAGATGTTGGTAATGAAAATTTACGAATTTTTATCTCCAAACAAGTATAGGAGTACACAAGAAGAAGACATAATAAAATCTTCATTCAAGTTGTAATTATATTTAAAATTTTTAAAACAAAGTTTACCAAGCATAATTGTTCAAGATAATCTAAATGAAAATGAAGCTCTACTGGTTGCTAATGCAGATTGTTTTTACTGCTTCAGTATATGCAGCAGATTGTTCTGTTTTGTTGTTTGCCTCTCTCCTTTAGCTAATCTCTAATTGGACTTCTGCTGATTGCTTCAACTGTTGTGGCATCTACTGAGAGCAATTTGCAGCCATTTTCTGTGCAGCGTAGGTGCAGTTAGAAGGGGAGATAGGGTGGTCTGCTGTTAACATTAAATGAAGAAAGGAAAAAGGAAGGTGATGGATACTCTTCTAGATCTAATTATATTTCTTATACAGGATTAAGATGCTAGTAATAAGGTGAAAAGCTAGAAAAGAAGGATGGAAAGAAGAATAGATAAAGAAGAAAGAAAGATGAGTTCACTGCTGTTAGAAAAAAAGTGAGGGAAGAACAAGAAAATGAAAAGAAAAAAAATGAGAAAAAAGAAGCAAAAGAGAGTGGAAAAAGTTGGAAGTAAAAGGGAGAGAAATGGCTAACAAATCCCTATTTAAGTTTACTTGTCCAAAAATATTTTTAACTTTTAATTACTTAAAACACCAAAAAGGTAGTGTGCTACTCATAGAACTTAAGTGGGGTATGAAATCACTACTACAAATGGAGTGTGGTCACCATGAACAACCTAAGAAAATATAAAGACCCATTTGGGAAAAAGAAAGAACAATGGCATTAAGCTTCCCTTATATCATAGGAACATTTTCTTTGATATATGCTTTTTGGATATGACATGCATTGTTTTCTTTACCCATTTCCAAGGTTCGTAGTACCAAGAACTGTTACCGTTTCGGTACTAGACTGGTGCAGTTCGGTACGGGATATACTGTACTGAACCGACGGTATACCAGTTACCCCATATCGAACCTACGCCATACTAATTAAGTAAATTAAAAGGTTCCAACCTATAAACTACCTTATACCAAGCCAAACCGGACAGTTTGGCATGGTACAAGATGGTTCGGAACGATCCGAGGTCAGTATAAGGTTGGTATAAGACGGTTCTGGGCTGTTTAGGGCGGTTTGGGCGGTATCGGTCCCGTATCATTTCAAAATGGTGAATCGTATCGGTTTTTGCACCGATATGGTATGGTTCGGTACGCTTCATATCAGACGGTTCAATATAGTTTGGCATACCTTGCTCATTTCTAATAGCAGGTAAAAATTGTTTTCATTTTGTTTTTATACCGCATAGAGTATGAAGGACTAGACATGTGGTAGAAAGCAGTTGTTTATGCATATATAAGTGTGTATAGACATAAAAAATTGAGGTTTCTATAATTATACAAATTCAGGACTTTTCAAACTCTTCTTTTGTCATCTTATATGTGTCATCTCTCAAATTTTTAATATTTTTATGTATTCATGGATAAATATGTACACACGTCTATATGTACCTTCATTCTTTTAGTTGTCTACATGCAGAGCTTGTGTGTATTTGTCTGTTTTTGTGTTTGTATTCATACTTATGATGTTTACTTTATCTTTAGCCAGTTTGCTACAATAATGTCTGCAAACTTTATAGTTGATGCTCTACATCTATCATTTCTGAAATTGTGATAGGAAAAAGAATATTTTTAAGTTGGCCCAAGGTGAGTACATAGCCCCAGAGAAGATCGAGAATGTCTATGCCAAGTGCAACTTCATTTCTCAATGTTTTGTCTATGGTAACTATCTGAATGTTATCAACTTTTTTGGAACTTTGCAATATATGCACATTAATTGTTGTTTATTTTTAAAGGTGACAGCTTAAACTCTTGTCTAGTTGCAATTGTCTCAGTTGAGCAAGATATATTGAAGGCTTGGGCTGCATCTGAAGGAATCAAGGTGGATCTCCTGTCACCTGCTTTAAGTTCGCTTTAACAGAACCCATCTTTTCCTGCTTGACCATGAAGTTCTTTACCTGTTTAGTGTTCTGAAAAATGGCAAATCACATGACAATTTCCTTTAGTGAAAATTGAGGCATGCACTCCCCAAGCATGAGAGGAATTAGTAATAGGATTTTATATTGTAACAATTTTACAGTAATGGGATATAAATGTTAATAATTTGCTATTATTGAAGATTGTGATATAATGACTTAAAACATTATGTGAATAAGTCTTTCTTTAAGGGCCTGTTTGGATGGCCAAATGGCTATTCCATGTTACGTCCTCCCTACATCCTAGTGATTGAAAAAGGAAAGCTCCAACGATTGAGAATTTTGAGAGATTGGGTGGCCTTGCATTCCTTTACCCTTTTGTTTTATTTAGGGATATGCTAATCATGTTTTCATCAGAAGAAGGGGCCTGGTTTTTATTGATGATATACACCAGCTGCCTTCCTTGATCAAACAAACTCTTCTTTACCCTCTTCCCCTTTCTCATCAACTTCAACCGAAAACCCTTCCAGAAGATCTCATCAGACTGAAAAGATCTTCAGGCATTCAAACGGGCGTAAAAGTGGGTAACTTAGCTTTGTTTAATTTTTAAATTTTTTAATCTTTGATGACATATCTGTAAGTTATCAAAAAATAAAAATAAAAAAATGTACCTCATGTCCCTGATCTAGGGCTTTAGGTTTGCATTCTTTGATGAAATTCCTTGGCTTTACAGTCACATGTTATCAGCATGGCTTTCCTCTTTCATCTTTTTTCTCCTTTGAAATTCAAAAAGTCCTTGGTGATCAACATCCTTTTATCTTGTATTACTATTATTTTCTTCTTTGTTGTCTTTCTTCTTGGCTGTTTGCTTAGTGTTGTATCATTATGGAAACATATGAAATTTTATCTTTTAAATTTTTGATAGAAGTTAGAGTTGCTGCAGAAATTATTATGGTTACCAGCATTAAAAACTTGGGACTGTTATTAAAAATTAATTAGTCAAACTTTTTGTCTGAAAGAAGGCATGTTTCCTCCTGTGGCAGTTTGTTAAAAATTAATTATTTTCAGAACATCGGTATTCAAATGCTGTGAATGTATCCATAACATGAATCACTCCCTGCACATGTCAAAAGTTGGATAATTGGATAGTTAATAACATGAAGCTATAATATCATAGATCTCTTCAAGGAGTTTTAAGAAAGCTCAAGCAAATTGAATAATTCAACATAAGCAAATTTTCAGATTTTTCTTCCCATGCAATCAAAATTGAATAATTTTAAGTTATTTTTTTTATTTTTGTTTCTCTATAAATTAGTTAATTACCACATGAAGATTGATGTTGAAGAAGCATTTGCACAGAACTTCTACTATTCCTTGCTTTTATTTTCACTCTTTTCTGAGTATTTTACAAACAACTTAAAAGACAAAATGGATCATCATGCATATTGTTTAGTCCAATTCATTTTTCTTCTTTAGTTTCTAAAAGCAAAATGGAAAGCAAAAGCATTGCCAAGCGTGTGCTCAAACTTGCTATATAAAAAAAAGGGCATCCCGGTGCTTGAGGTTTCTACCATTGTGGGGTGGTCAAATGTATATAGCCTTACCCCATGTGCAAAGAGGTTGTTTTTATATTTTGAACCCATGTTATTTAGGTAACAATGAAACAACCTTATCATTGCACGAAAGCTTACGCTCAAGCCTTCAGAAAATATTTTTATACAGAAGGAATTTTGCGCTTGTTCAAATCAACATATATTACTTTTTGGTTTGTTGCATCAATCAGGTATTGAGCTGGGGTAAATATATGTCTAAATAGTAAGTCACCACATGCACTTTTGTGCACACTACATCCATTGGTATCTGTTTTGACCAATCCAAAATAATTGAAGGGCAGTTCTTCTTATTCTTGGTTTCTTTTAACTCATTTCATTTATATGTGAGACATAGGTCCTGTGATTCTTTGAAAGAATCAATTATGGAAGAATAGTATGGCATTACGGATATGGTCATATACTAACCATATACAAGAAAATGAAACCATGCTAAGAAGTCATTGGTTGAACCATTAACAGATAATCCATGTATATTTGGATATCATTTGTATTTATGACCTGGTGGAGTATCCATAATTGATGAGATGATGAGACTTTAACTAGAGAAGATATGATCTATAAGGTTCAACAGAGAAACTGTTCATAAATTTTTATTCTGAAGTCTTCATGTGCAAGATATCTGAGCTTCTAGCTGCAAGCATGTCCTGATGTAATATCAACCCAACTTAGAACACATGGATAGATTCCTGATTGGTATGAAAGCTACATTTTAGGTGCTTTTTGTTAAGATTAAATTGTGGTATGCAGAAGATCAATTCTTTCAAGTTATAATGTGTTAAGCTTGGCAATTTTGCTCATCAATTGAGCATGCTTCTACTTAATCTCAAACAGGATTAATTTGAAATAAAATAAAGATATTGAGGATTATTTTGCTGTGCATCAGAGTGGCATTGAGAAAATACTCAGGTCAATGTTTGAAGAAAGAAGATTTGAATTAAAAATTGGAATCTCCCTTGTTGAAAAGTTTATGATGAATTTCCTGTTGAAGAGGTTCTTGCAGATGCAACCATGTTGGAAAGTATCATGTCCATTTCCATGGAAAAATAGCAATTAAAACATTGATCCAAGGGCCACCGAAAGACAAGGAAGCAATGGTAATTATGTGGAGCATAGTTTCCCAAAAGCATTCAAGCACAAAATTGAAGTCAGCATTTGGGGATGTATAGTTAGAAAAAAATATGGAGGCATATGATGGAAGTGGACATAATTGTAGGCCTTAAGGGTGAATGGCAGTATTTATTGGCAAAGTGATAGGCCGACAAAGAAAATTTGATAGTATGTTTAGGCATGATGCCCTCCACGTTTTGGACAGAGCAATGATTTTCTGATTTTCTACATGATATCATTGTTATGAGCAATTTGTTTAACAAAATCATCAGATTCTATGGATACTCTTCTTTATACTAATCTCGAGTCATGACTACAGAATAGGGGTTCCATTTATGGTCACTTTGTAATTCAACTTATGCATATTGACACACAGTAATGGTCATTACAATAACATCCCATAGCATGTGTGTCACCAGCCACTTAATTGTGAAGGCTTTACTGACTGTTATCGAACTTTTTTACTTTGCCTTTTGGATTGTTTTTCAATTTGAGTCTTTTGCCAATAATTTGCTCATTAAAGATGAACATTTTGCCCTATGTGAGGGTTTGTTTTCCTCCCTGTTAATCTAGATTCTTTTGAAATATTAAAATTTTTCAGAGCATTGCTCCCTGGTTGGTCATATTTATAATCAATTAGCTAGGCCTTCTTTCCTGCTGACTGGCCTTCTTGGTTTCATGCACCAATTTTAGAGGGTTGAAATCAGTTTTAACAAACAGACAAAAAATCTTCTCAACCCTTTGTGGTGGCTTCATGGTCAATCTCATATGATAGGAAGGTTTCCTAGATGATGATGAGGAAATTTCTTGCATATGCAATCCTGCATCATAGTTAATTCTAGTTGCTTCACATAATATATGAATCCTAGCTGATAAAAATACCAACAAGCCAATAGCAATTTTCTATTTCTCAACAAATAATTTATCCATACCACCAGTGACTATTGGTTTCCTTCAAGAAGATAATTATTCCATGTATTAGTCAACAGATAAACTCAGATTTTGGTTTATGAACTGTAAATGATTTTGCCACGTGTGCATCAGCCCTGGACTACTGTGTAATACCACCACATTATAAATGACTATTGCACGTATTCTCTGCAGTATAATGATCTAAGGGAGCTATGTGCCGAGCCAAGAGCAAAGGCTGCTGTCCTTGCTGAGATGGATGCTGTTGGACAACAAGCTCAGGTAACTGCATACCCCCTATCTCACATTACTTAGCCTGCATTTCCCAAGTGTTAGTGGTCGTGACATTTTATAATCCACCTGTTGACAGCTGAGAGGTTTTGAATTTGCCAAAGCTGTTACTTTGACGTTAGAACCATTCACTTTGGAAAATGGTCTTCTTACTCCAACTTTCAAGGCATGTCCTTCCAAACTAATTTCCTTTCATCTAAGAATCATATTTGAATGAACATTTATTGTGATCTAAATTGTTATCCGTTCCCAGGTCAAGAGAGCTCAAGCAAAGGCTTATTTTGCAAAGGCAATTGCAGATATGTATGCTGAGTTATCCACATCTGATCCATCGCCAAACAAATCATCATAACTTGTGGCAGGATAACTTTTTTTTTTTTTGGTTCAAGAAGCTGATGAAAGATCAGAATTAAAAACAAATGAAGCCATACCTTCTATTTGTAGGGAGAACAATGGCTCTGCCCATGCATGACAAAACATAGGTGATATGGGATAATAGTATCAGTTATTATAGTGCCTACCTGTCAAGGTGTGAACATATATCATTGTTTTCTTACAAGAGAAACCAAAGGAGCAAGTATTGTAATGATATCACAGATGTATTACTTTGACATGATTGCTAGTATGTGAAATAACTTGATGAATCATTGTCAAACTCCATCTGCATCTTTACAAGATGCATGACATTATTCATGAGTCCCATGGATAAAATAGGCCTGTAAGACTGGATTCCTTGAAGCTTCTGCAGCAGCGTATTTCTATATTAGGATACAAAACCCTCTGACCTGCTCATAAGTTGGTCTCACTTTAAACACATTACATTAAAGTTTGGAAACAATAAAGTGCATCAATTGAAGGTGACGGTTGATCTACAATTAACATTCCATTGTCCTCATGCATCACACGTGCTGAATGTTGGCTTAGTGTACCAGAAAGGGATTGATCCCTTGTCCATGACAAACACCAAGTAGTGGCATCTTATGGTAACACAAATGGATAAAATTTTTCCTTCCAGGTTTTATAGATATCAGGGCAAGGGCAGTTATAATAATTCTGAAAGCCTCAGGTCATGCGATGCATCATAATCAATCTTAGCCATAATCTAGTCATATATATATATATATATATATATATATATATATATATATATATATATATATATAGAGAGAGAGAGAGAGAGATTTCGTTATATTTTAATATAGACAAGCTTGAATCTGGTCATTTTCTTCATTTTTAGATTCACACCATTCATGAATTCCATTTTTGGATCTACATCGTTCACAAATTTCAAAGATAGGATGGCTTTAAAAGAGTTGTAAATTTAAGGATAGAGAAGATCAAATGTAATCAAGTCTTTCTAAAAGGGCTCGTTAGGTTCGTTGATCAACCAAATTAAAGGGCTTGTAAGGTTAAGTATTTATCTAAAAAAAACAATAGCATGAGCCTAGTCTCACATATCTTATCAAAAGAAAATTAAACATATAAGATCAAACATTATATGTTAAATCAAAAGAAAATTAGAGCTTTGAGGAGATAGATTAAGACTAAATCTTTTAGGGATACAAATAATAATAATTAGATAAATAAAATAAAAGAATTTCATTACAATAATGATACTTTGATCACATTCAAAGGATTCATCACCCTTATCAGGTATTTTAGGATCTATATTGTCACAACCATCCAAATATATCTCTATAATCATTTTCTACCATCAATTATGGTAGAATTAATGCCAAAGCTTGAAGCGCCTTCACATGTTAGGGATGTTAGATAAAATAGTCACTCCATAATCGAGCATCATCTTTACTTCTATTGTTGCCTTGGCAAGATTAAAAGAAGGAAATCAATTTATTATGCAGTTTTTTTTTATGTCAAATCATCCATCAATACTAAAATAAATGACAAAAAGATAAAAACAAATCTTTAAAAAAATTTTAAGAAAAAAAATTGACTTTAGATTGGAGAACAATAACATCAATAGGTAAGAAAATATAAAGAAAAATATAGTGGAAAGGAAAATAGAAAGCATTTTTACTATAAAAGCAAATAATAGAAAATAAAATTAGAGAGACACAGAATTCATTATTAAAAGCCAAATTTGTTAGAATTTATCTTAAGATTAATAAACTCAATGAGAACATGCTTCGTAATAAATGTAAAACATGAATTTTTATATATTTTTCTTTATATAAGAACATGTAACGTTAGTCTCACGATAAGTTTAGAGAGATGAAGAGTATAGAAGAGATATTTTAGTTGGATATACATGATTTAAAATTTTATGATAAAAAGCCTATGATAAGAAACAATTCTTATCATCTACATTGTCTTTGAATTTTCCCTTCATTCCCGTTGATCTCTTTTATTTTGTATGTAATAGGTACCACCAGAACTTCTTCTGAGTACAACAAATAGTATTAAAATTTTTTCTACATGCATTAAAATTTAACCTATAAGTATAAATCGCATTGATGCTTTAATTTTAGAATATATTTTTTTATCGAAGTAAAGCTTTCTCTCCCTCGACTTAAAACTCATTTTTGATCAATGGTAAGGCCCGCCAAAAATCTATGCTATTCCATTCAACACGTTTTTCATTCTCCTTCTATAACTATATTCAATAATATAATTCATCCATTTTTTCACTAAATTCCCTTGAATATGATAAAATACATAAAAAAATATCAATTAAGCTAAGAACAAAACACATTGATGGTATGACATGCTATCCCGCCATGTCCCATAAGATAACGTCAAGCCGTCATTATCATTAAAATTATCGGACAATCCACTCTCCCTAGTATTTCACAAGTAGTCACTCTGGCAAATCGTAAATTATTAAGTTTCGTAAATTATTAAGCTCCTGAATAATTCAAACGCGTTCCAGAGCTTCCCGGCTCCGGCCCTACAAATATTTCGGGCGTCCGAACGCTGGGCCCTCACGGCGCTGCCCCCCTCCCCCAGCTGTTGTTTTCTTGCCTCCCAAGCTCACGAGTTAGGGCACGCACCGCGGCTTAATCCTCTCGCATCGCCGGCTTTCACCGCCTCCTTCTACACCACTTCCCTCTGATGGCGACCAACGCCGCGAGCGTCGGCGGCCGCTCCAGCGTCCGCATCGTCGTCATCGGCGACGCCGGCACCGGCAAGTCCAGCCTGCCTTCTTCTACACTGCTTCCCTCTGACGGCGACCAACGCCGCGAGCGTCGGCGGCCGCTCCAGCGTCCGCGTCGTCGTCATCAGTGACGCAGGCACCGGCAAGTCCAGCCTGATCGTCTCCGTCGCCACCGAGACATTCCCCGAGAACGTCCCCCATGTCATGCCCCCCACCCGCCTCCCCGCCGACTACTACCTCGATCGCGTCCCCGTCACCATCATCGACACCTCCTCTAGGTGCCCTTCTCGATCCCCTAGCCCCTCTTTTCTTGCTCCAATTTTGGCTTCTTGACCTCGGTAACTCGTTCCTGTAGCCCGGAGAACAAGTACAAGCTGATCAGCGAGTGCCAGATGGCCGATTCCATTGTGCTCACCTACGCCTGCGACCGCCCTTCCACCCTTGACCGCCTTAGCACCTACTGGCTCCCGGAGCTCCGCCGCTTGGAGGTTCTTCGCCTCCCTTGTGCATAAAGTGGCCTTCTTTTTTCTTTTCTTTTCGGAATAACGTTGCTAGATTATGTATTTTCATTCTTGATTTTGATGGGCAGATTAAGGTGCCCATGATCGTGGTCGGCTGCAAGCTCGATCTGCGGGACGAACAGCAGGTGAGCCTAGAGCAGGTGATGTCGCCGATCATGCAGCAGTTTCGGAAGATCGAGACATGCATCGAGTGCTCGACGCTCCGGCAGATTCAGGTGCGCCGCTCTTCTTTTATTTGGCGTGTCAGACCCTTTTTCTTGAACAGTAATTTGGGACGTGATATCATAAGTTTCTGTGATTTATGCCTTTTCTAGGATTAATCCTTTAAGTATATTCAGTCCCCAGTGACAGCCCGCTGCATGCCAGGCATGTAAGGCATCCAGTACAGTATCATTTATAAACAAGGAGAGTTAACAACTATATAACATACAAAATTTAATCCTCCATAATACAAATTATGTAATGTTGGGCAACAAACCAAAGTTTCAAAATAAATCCAAATGAAGTTACATATAACAAAATATAATCAATTTACATCAAGAAGCTTCCAATTACTCCTGTTGTTGCCCCTGATAATTTTGTGGCTCTGAAAAAACATTGTAAGATTTAATAAGTTTACACTCAATAAGTAAGCCTACTATTACATGATATAAAGTCTACTATTACATGATATAGCCCAATAAGAATTTTACCAAGTCAAATACATGTCATGCTTCCAAAATTTAAAAACATTTCATCATATTATAGAATTATACAAATCTCATATTCGAATAAATTGGAAGCAATTAATATGAAATAATATTTCAAAATACCATTTCAATTTCAAATCACTGTAAATCTCATTTTATACTATTGTTTCACGTCCACGTAATAAACATCCTAAGGATGTAACCTTCCTGTATGCCCCCAGTGGAGGAAGGGTGCCGGAGTCAATTAGCATATAATGCTATATCCTGTCACAGCACATCCCTCGGATGTGTATTCTCCACATATTCCCCCTGTAAAGGTGGGTCCCGGAGTCGTGTAACATGTAATGTGGACCGTGATGACATATAATAATACAATCACAGATAACATTTATTCGCATAACAGCAAATATAAATCAAATTACTTTTCATATTTTATCAAATTTGATAATTTCACATAATCATGTAATAACCAGTTGCATGTATAAAATACCAATTTAATTTACCAAAATTAAATTATAATCAAGTCAAATAATTCATTTGCATAAATGTGGTACCACTAATATCATTTTTCAAATAATACTATAAATCAATTTCATTATTTCAATAATGGCATAATTTAATAATGATTTAAAAAAAATCATTATACTAGCTTACTTACCTCACAACGCTAATCTCAAAGCGTAAATCAGTTGTATGGACCTCTGGGTATCCATAACATAATTTTTCAGATTTTTAAATTTTAATTTTAGGATGTCAAACTGACTCTTACACTTAACCCAATCTAATCCTGAGCCCAACTTGGGGCTTGAATATCTCCAAATATAGAAGCCCAAATGAGGAAATAAAAATTTTCCGACAAACTAGGATCCATGTTGATCACGACTATATTTTTCTTTTATTGGGCTGGGCTCAATTTGGGGCCCGAAAATTCGGCCCAAAAGGACTAACTGGACTTCGCCTGATTTTTTTTTTTCTTTTTTTTCCCCGTTCACAGCCACCCCTCGGTTCACCCGAACTGTGGGTGGCAGATGGTAGCGGCTCAGGGGCCGCCGTCGGCCCTCCTCGGGTTACCGGCCGGCCGATGGCCGGCTCCGGCCGGGCCGGCCCGCCGGCACCACCCCTTCCTCTCTTTTCTTTTCTTTTTTCCTTTTTCTTCTTCCTTTTCTTCTTCTTCTTCCTCACCGTGCGGGCGGCACGGCCGGCCAACGCCGGCCGGGCCGGGACCTCACCGGACGCCGCCCGCGTCCGGTGGGGGCCGCCGGCCGTGAGCTCGGGCCCGACCAACGCGAGAGCCGGCCGGACCCCTCGCCGGACGTCGCCCCGCAGCCGGCGGGGGTCGCCGGCCGTAGCTCGTGCCCGGCGGGCCGGGCCGGCACGCCACCGGCTCGAACCCACCCGGTGAAGCGGAGGGCCGTTCCATGGCCCTCCCCCTCTTCCTCGCGGCGGCACGGCCGGCCTCCTCCGACCGGTCGGACCCCACCGGACGCCGCCCTGGCGCCGATGGGGGCTGCCGCCCGGAGACCGGACCCGGCAAGCCGTCGGGCACACCGTCGGGCCCGAACCAAGCGTGGGAGCCGGCTTAGCTCCCGCGTCAGGGGAGAGCCCTTCTGCGGCCCTCTCCCTCTCTCTCTACACGCTCTCTCTCTCTCTCCCTTTCCTCGCCGATGAGGGGGGATTACTTGCCGGCAGCGAGGTGTCGGGGACGAGCGGAGGGCAGCACGGTGACGGAAGCACGCGAAGAGGAGGAGGGAAGAAGACGAAGGGGACTGTCAGTCCCCTCCCTGTCTTTTTTTCAGCGAAGGGAGGGCTGAGCCCTCCCCTGCGCCCATGTGCGCGCGCGCATGCAGCGCGCCGCGTGTCGCGCACCCACGCGCGTAACGTTAAAAAATTTCTCAGGTGGGAGGTGGGAGGGGGTTTACACCCCACTTAAGCAACAAAGATGCTAGTTTATGCTGTGTTGGCAATCTACTATTTTCCATGTTTGCAATTCTTTTCAGTCATTCTTGCTCATTTTTAGATTAAAGGATATCTTTGTTCGAGGTATTGTTCAGATTTTGTACTTTAATTGGTGAATGACTTTAGTTGTTATGTTGGGTTCTGTTTCTTTTCGATTCTGTAACTCATGCCTGCGAATCGAGGTTATTAGAATGTGGATGCTGTTTTTCTGCGGGTTCCTGAGGTTTTCTATTATGCTCAGAAGGCAGTTCTTCATCCCACCACCCCACCTTTTGATCAAGAGACGCAATCATTGAAGCCTCGATGTGTGAGGGCTTTGAAACGGATATTCATTCTCTGTGACCATGATAGAGATGGAGCTCTCAGTGACGCAGAGTTGAATGACTTTCAGGTTGGTTTACATACATTTTGTGGTTGCTTATTCTTCCTTGAGAACATCGTTCTTGACATCTCGCCAGTGAAACCGTTTCTTACGCCCTTTGTCTGTTTTTGAAACGTATGCCTCGTGATATCTGTTCAGGTTAGATGCTTTAACGCTCCTCTCCAGCCTACTGAAATTGTGGGTGTCAAGAAAGTTGTGCAAGAGAAGATGCCTGAAGGGGCTAATGAGAATGGGCTGACTTTGACTGGGTTTCTTTTTCTCCATGCGCTTTTTATAGAGAAAGGCCGTCTTGAAACAACATGGACAGTGTTGAGAAATTTTGGATATGACAATGATCTTAAACTTAGGGATGATCTCCTTCCATCAACATTCAAATGTGGCCCTGATCAGGTAATCTTCTTGATTTTTGATGTGCTGTTAAACTTTTATTTAAGTTGTAAACACACTTAAATCTTTTTATTTGTTTTAAAGTCTGAGGTGGCGAGATAGGATCGTAGCAAGGCACAATTACGTTGTAAAAATAACCAGGCTAGGACTTATCATGTTGACATAAGAACCTGTTTTCAAGTTATTTAATGACAATGATGATTAATTATTTGAGTGTAAATAGTAAATGCACAGTAATTTTATTCAAGTTGGAAACACACGTGTGAGTATTATTTTAAAGTCTGAGGTTGTGGGATAGGTCACTGTGGCAAGGCACAGTTACTCTGTAAAAATAAGCAGGCTAGCTCTTACCACAGTGACACAACAGATTATTTTCAAGTTATTTGGTGGCAGTTATGATTAGTAATTCTAGAATAAAATAAGGTATTATACAATTGGATTGGATTCACTTTATTTCAATTTGCCAAGTTGGAGTTATATAACTTGATTTTTAAAAATTCTTTTCCCCTATCAGCTTGAGAAATTGTTAAATTTTCCTGGTTAAATTTGCTCTTTTTTTAAAAAAAATTCTTTGCTTCTCTAATATTTTTGCATAACTTCAGCTTGTTATAAAAAATGATTAATACTACTTTAATGTATTAGCTTTAAAATATAAAAGAAAACATTGATTGTAAAAGAAGGTTGTATACCATGTTCAGGCCCATGTGGAGTGAATCTTTGGCCCTAATTGTTGAAACTCCTGAAAAGAAGGGAGAAAAGGTTGTTCTTTATTATTATGATAGAAGTGCATAGGATTTCATGGGATGCTCATTTTTTATACTTTTCTTTAATCTCTCTCTCTCTCTCTTTTTTTTTTAGAGTGTGGAGCTGACAAATGAAGCCATGGAGTTCTTGAAAGGAATCTTCCTCATGTTTGATATTGATAATGTATGATTTACTTTACTTTCTCTTTCCTGGATAATGTTAAGAGTTCTTTCGAGCTCGGTGTCTCCTAATATTTATCTCCTTCACCAAAAGTTACATGATTGCTGATTAATTTAAAAAATATACTAAAAATTTTATGCTTTCTCTCATAGTTTAAAGAATTGTGGTAGATCTGTTGGATATATGATGTAATTATCTGTTTAATAAGTCCATGCTATAATGTTTTACAACTTAATTATGCAGCATATGCTTTGTTTCTTATGTTAGAGAATTTTCCTCATCATGATATTGGCTTTGTATCATCGAAAATAGCTTCCATAACTCTAGCTTGTTTGACCCCAAAATATGTTCATTGCGGTCTAGGCAGTACCGTGCAGCCCTAAATTCTCACATATTTATTTATTGGTTCCCTATACAAAAGAGGTACAGAACTTTTTTGCCTTGTTAATTAATGGCAGGAAGAGATCAATTGAGATAAATGTTTCAAATTAAAGCATGAAAATGCCAGTGTTATGTTTTTACAAGCCAAGAATTTCAATGCTTTGTGTGGTTCTGGCTTTTCCAGAACTTTTAATCTTTCTTATGCTTAGCAATTGATTTTCTCGTTAAGGTTGGACTGTAGCAATTCCTTGCTTCTTTTGTTGCTTCAGTATTTGTGCATATTCATGCCTGTGTGTCTGGGTGGAGGGGATGGGGGGGTTTAATCTATTCTAACAATCTCATTTTAATGAAGCTGCTGAAATCCACAGGCTTTTTATGCTGTGGCTAATAGTTACCTGTTCTGGCTGTTTGTATTTTTTGCTAACAGGATGGGGCTCTGCGACCTGCTGAACTTGATGATCTGTTTTCAACTGCACCAGAAAGGTAACTCTCTCAAAGTAGGAGCTAATTATTATTATTATTATTTTCTTTGTTTGTAAGCACTGCATAGTTTCATTTACTGTATGCAAGTTGCAGTTTGCAAGCATTCATAATTAATAATAAAATTGGCATTCAGTTAATCTTTGACTAGGAAAAGCAACTTTGCTGGGTGTATTTGATGCTAATTCTCTTGCATCTTGTATTTATGTATGTAGGAACTTCTCATATAGAAGTAACTCATTTCTCCGTTTGTTGTGATCTATTCATACAATTGATGGCCACAGAAGTAATTGGTGTAAAATTTGCTATACCTAAAGTTGGCGGAAACTTAATTGCCTTTAAAATCATGAAAAAATCGAATGATCTGGTTTACTGTTTGAAGTATCCGCTCACTAAATAATTTTTATCCAACTCTATATATTCTTGTTGTTATTTATTCAACTCTATCTGTTCTTAATTCTAGTTTTCTCACGTTTTTCTTATCTGCTACAGCCCTTGGTCTGAAGCTCCTTATAAGGATGCTGCAGAAAAGAACGTGCTAGGAGGATTGTCACTTGAAGGATTCCTTTCTGAGGTGCTTACCATTGAAAACCATTGGCATTATAATGCACATAAAATGTCCTTATAGCCTTAAATTGAATATCAGTTTTTATTTCATTCTTATTGTCCTAGTGATGTAATTTTGACTGGTTTTGTTATAGCTTGAAAACTCAAACATTCATCTTATTAATATATTTTCTGTTAATTGATGCAACTTATTTGAATATTCTAGTGAAAACCTTCTGAAAAGCCAGCTGGAATCACCTGTGAAAACTATGAAAAAGCACAGCATTTCTTGTTTAAATGGTGGTTTATTCATGCCTTTAATTTATGCTCTTCTACTCAACAAATTTGGCAGTTGAGTGCTTTATGTGTCAATTAAGATGCATTGTTCAAATAAAATGTTAACTCTTCAACTTAGTTAAAAATGGGATGTCTTGAATCATTACAGCTCCCAGATAAGTCCATCTGTTTTACAAACTTTTTAGATGCTCTTATGGACTTTTGGGCTAGCAGATACATTAGTGTGGAGGAAGTATATGCATATGTAATGAATGCTTTCTCGGGGAAGGAAGAAACTACTGCATTTGATCATACTAGTCATATTGCCAGATATGTGTTCAGATTCAACTTTATTTTGTTGATTTTTTAGAAGTGATCTTTTAATATCATATTTGTTTAATGTATCTTTGACAGGAAAAAGTATATTAAACAAATGCATCATTTTTGCACGCATAAATTGTCTGTTAGTTCCAGTTCCACATTAAAATTGAAGTTCTTTGTGTTTTCTATGGTGGAAACAGACTGGTATTGTGTTCAGCGCATCATATTCATGTTTTACATATGGGAAGCTAGGAAGCTCCTTTACTACCACGCACACCCAAATTGACTTGCTTTCTCTAATAGCTTCATTTTTATTGAGTCCTTCCATCCCAATCTTAAAAACTTGGCTTCAGTTTTTCTTATGGCTATTGGCTGAGCCAATTAGTTCTAATTTCTTCAATTTGAGCTCCAGATTTGATACCTGCCCAAATTTGACAAGACTTAGAAAAAATATGAGTAGATAAAGGACAATAAAGCAAGTCAAGCAAATAGTTAGGCATTTAGGCATCAAAAATATATTTATGTTCTTTGGGACTTGGTTTATCATTACAGTGTTTTTCCCTGTTGAAACAACAATAAATTATATATTTTGAATCATTGAGATCATTAGAAAATCAATTTTCACAATATTTTAGAGTATAATGTCTTTTTGTGACAATGTAGCACAAAACAGCCTAAATGTCTATAAATTGAGTTGTAGAATAGCCGTCATTGTCAGCAAGTTCTCTATTTTTTTCAATCCAATTGGTCCTAGTGCTTCTGAATTTTCTGGATTTTCAAAATCTGGGTTTGAACTTTAGAAAGGGAATTTGAATACCTTGAAAAGGGACAGAGAAATTACCTATATGTACAATTAAGTTCGCATTATAAGCCATTTTCAAGTGAATGTTTGGAGCCCATTGTAGCTTTGGATTGGTCCTGGTCAAGACCGAAACTCTTTTGCTTTTGATTCAGACTAAGATTCATGCCCTGACAGCATTGGTGCGTCCTGCAAGTATTGTATTATTCCGAGAAGAAAATGATAGTCAGTATGGATGCAAGACACCCATTCTCTCTTGAACCAGGATGTCCCAGCTATCCTAGTTGTGTCATGACACTTACAATGCATCGGGATAGCTAGCATGGACTGTGAAAATTTTTTTTCCATTCTTGTTGTTAATGACTTTTGGTCTGTCCCAATTGTCCTGTCCTAGGAGCAGATTATGATGAGGCTCAATACTGAGATTTAAACCCTTGGTTTGGACTTTCAGCTAAATATCTTACCTTGCTTCTATCATCTTCCAATTCATTCATCCTAGACAGTGTTAACAATGCATAACTAGCTGTAATTTTCATTTTTTTTGATCTGTTTAACAATTTTTAATTTAAATCTTGTCATGAGCACTTAATTTTCCTCCAACACTGTGGTAGTCAAACTTATATGGGTAATCACGGGCATGCTTATTTCTGTTCAAGTTAATTAAACAATTAAATGCTTGGAACCAGATGTAAACAGATTTAATGCAGAGTTAGAGGGTAAAGAGGTCGCTGCATTTGTTTTTGACATTACTTAACTACATGATATTACCTAATTGAAGTTTCGTTGTACTTAGTGCCAAGGTTTTAAATTTCATGGAACAGAGATGTCTTGGTCTTTCCATGAAACGTGACACGCCGCATCTCGTCCTATCTCGATCTCCGACCTGATCAGGCGTTCGAATACTTGTTTGGAATAGTTTTTCTCAAAAAAATTTATTTGTGAAGTTTTAGTGTTTTATACGATTTTTGAATATATTTGAACTTTAAAAATTATATATTTATGATAGATTAGATATATTTAAAATTGACACTATAGTGTATTATGGTCGAGACAGGATGGGACAGGACAGAATGGTCTAAATTAGTTTCGGATTCTCTCTAAGACAAGATGTCTCGGTCATCTTGGATCTGAGATTTGAATCACTGCTTAGTATTGCTCATGGTATGCTATATCAATGTGTACTGGGCATATGATACCATGCTAGTACTAAATCGAAACTCGGTATGGGAGGCGTACCAAGTCTTGATTTGCTGAATGGACCCGCATACGTACTGGCACTATGCTCGTATGGTACCAATATGGAATCCAGTGTCGGGTTGGCAAACCTTTGTGGTGATAATGCCTGTATTGTATAAGATTTAGCCGTTTATATGCTATATAAGTACTTTTATTTTGTTTATATGCTGACCATATTGTTGTCTAGTAAACTTTGACCATTAAAACTTGAACTTTGAAAGTTTTTGTTCAGTCTCTCATGTAGCAAGCAAATCCTTGTAATTGCAGTGGGCCCTCATGACACTTCTAGACCCAGCAGGTAGTTTGGCTAATCTGATATACATTGGATACACTGGTGATGCTGCTTCAGCATTTAATATAACAAGAAAAAGGAGGGTAGATCGTAAACGGCAACAATCCCAGAGAAATGTTCTTCAGTGCTTTGTTTTTGGTCCTAAAATGCTGGAAAATCTGCATTGTTGAATGCATTGGTTGGGAGGTAAGTGTCTTCTAGATTTTCTCTAGTCTAAGATTTCATCAAGTTTACTAACTTCTCTTTTATCTATTCTGGCATTTCTATTTTAATAATTGCTCATGATTTCTGCTTTCTATGTTTAGAACATTCTCTGAGAAGTACACACCAACAATCAGTGAGCGGTTTGCAGCAAATATTGTTGAACTGCCAGGAGTAAGTATAACTTGGTGTCTCGCCTCCCAAAAAAAATCTTCTGTCGTATACATGTCTGCAACTCCCCCACATCCCCTCTCTTTCTTTTCCACCTGCCCAAACATGCTACATAACCCATGATTAAATTTAGGCCCGTTTGGCATTGTTGTCAATTTCTTTTTCTCAAAAAAAATAGAGAGAATTTTTTAAAGAAAAACAGAAACAGGAATTCTGTTTTCATTTTATTTGAGATTTCTGACAATAAAATTGTGTTTGGTAATCATTTCCTATTTTTTTAGAAAAAAGTTTTAAAAAAATGGTAAGCAGACAACGTTAATAAAACCTTACTAGCTAACCCCCCTTCCTTCTACAATCCCTTCTCTTAAATCCCCTCACCCTCCACCCAATGAATTCAGCATCCCCATGGAGCGATGGCTGTTGGAAAGAGTCGACAGCCATAGATGATGATGGCAGCAAGGAGGAAGAGAAAGTCAAAACTGGAAAGAAGAAGGGGAATGAAGCAGATATCTAGAGAGAGGAAGAGAAGGAAAGGGAAGTGTAGTCATGTAAGAAAAAAAATTGTTTTAAAGGAGATAGGAAAGTGGAGATCTTGTACGAGCGTTAGTGTACCAGACCTCGAAGGTGTGGCTTGCTGGATTTTCACTGCTAAGGAGGCTGATGAGTGGAATGAAGAGATGGGGAAAGATGGATTAGGTGCGAATGCTGAGCATGGGGAGAGGTGGGTAACTAGGGCATGAAAATTGTTTTAAAAAAAAATGAAAGCGAGAACTGTTTGCTTTAATATTTTTTGGAAATATGAAATTCGGTTTAAAAAAAGGTAGCTGAACATGCTTCTTGTTCTGGTTTTTGTGTTTCTACTTAAAAAATAGAAACATAGAAAAAAAGATACCAAACAAGGCCTTAAGTCAATATTCGAACATGTTACACAACTCATGCTCTGTATTGGGGTAACTTAATTTTGGAACATTAAATTTACAAGAACAGGTCTTTTTTTTTTTTTTTTGGGTGCTCTGAAATTATTGTGGTACTATGGTGCATATGCTCATGTTTATGTGCATGTTTCATATTTCACATGCCACATATTATATTGCTTTTTGAGGTCACTTGTATTCTTACATTGTCATATTACAGACAGATAATTCCTATGCTTGATGCACTGCATAACTATTTAGAACTGTTGTCCAAAGAAATATAAATATCCTTTTCAGAAATGATTTTGGTATTGATGTCTTTAAGCTGAACACCGAATGATTATATGCCTTAAATCTAAAAGTTATAAAAATAAAGCTCAAAAATATTTTAAAAACAATAAAAATAATGGAAATTAAAAAAAAACTGAGGGAACATTGAAAAGCTTCTAGTTAAAATAAACATATTTTATTCAACAAATATGATTTATTTGTCGGTGATACTGTAAAACATAGTGTTGTGAGGTATCTCAGTACTGAGTCCACTGAGATCTTATGATTAGTGCCAACACAAAGTACTAATTATTGAAACTGCATGGAAACTGCCAGAGAATGGAGATCAGCTTGCTCTTAGTTTTCAAACATTTTTATCATATTCTTTCTTGCTGATGAAAGTAGCTTAGATCTAGAGCTTGACTGTTTAGGACTTTCCCTAGATAGAAGATACTTTCAATCTAAGCTGGTTTCGGAATCAGAACTGTTTTTCCTGTATTTTGTTTCAAGAATCATAGATCAGCATCTACTTTAGCTACTCCCTTTCATATTATACTCTGGTTGCAATTCTGTATTTTTGTCTTATAAGACTACAAGATACTTGTAATCTCATCAAACATTGCTTTTGGCATAAGAATGCGTACTGAAAATGGCACATTCATTTACTTCTCTCTTGCTGGAATCCAGAGTCTAACTATATGTTTGCACTACCACCACATTTATATCTACTTTGCTTGCTTTCCATTATATGCTTATCAAGTTAGACCTCTTGGGCTTTTAAGCCAGTGCATTGATAGCTAGCACAAAAGTCTCTTTGAAAGTGAAATATCATGTTTGTATGGTATGAACAAAATAAAATATAATGCGTCACATATAAAGATATGCTTTTATAAAATGAATTTCATACCATAGGAGGTGTCCAATGTTCTTTTGGTTATCTGCATTGCAGCTTTTGTCCAACATGTTGATATGCATGTAAGGTAATATGATATCTACCATCCTTTGGTACTGGCATCAGGTAGTCCCCTTGTAATCTCTGCAGATTCTCTATCTGAATTTCTAATTGTATCAAAGCGTATGCTGTATATTTAAAGCATAACTAATGGCATTAACTGCGGGGCTAATCAAATAAATTATATTTATATATAATTTTTTAATTTTGCTCGTAGTCTAAGTTTTCTTTATTTTTGAATTAAATTTTCTTGGTTACATTATAATGGACTTGTAATCATGGCTATGATACTGTAGATTTAGACTTCAGGGATTTTCTTGAAACTTTTTTGGATATGGATTTGTCTCTAAAAATTTAATCAGATTCTCCTTTAGAACTTGAAAATTCGGTCTTGACACTATTTGTGATTGATGCTATTAAGCCTGTTAGCTGGAAACATTATCATTGTAAGGTAACTTGTTACTAATTTCATTTCACTATATAGTTATTGCAAATTTTAATATTGAAATATTAGATAAGCTAATGTGTTTTTTTTTTTTTTAAAAAAAGGATCAACTATTTTGTATTATACTTTAGCACTGTCCTCAGCCTCAAGCAACTTTCTATGAAAGGCAAAACTATTTTGTATTTTTGTTAGTTGCACGGCTTTAGGTATGATGTCATTGAAAATTTCCATGTGTTGTAATTGTATCTGTTGAGTCATAAGATTAGGTTTTCCACCTTGATGGATGGAGTAACTGACCACCTATGTACTTTTGCAAATCATAAATGCTTAATATGTTACTTTCAAGAATATCATATTCTGTTATATTGATTTATTTTATTATATATATATTTATTAGTGATACGGAATGGTGCAATCTAGTAAGAAGCACCAATATAATTGCTATAGGCGGCATAGGATGTATTGTGAGTTTAGAACTTTAGATGAGTTGTGCAGATCAACTGTTTAAACCATTAGAGGTTTTGACCATCCACTAACTGAATTTAGCCTGATTAGATGTGATATTACTAGCTTAAATTCTTTCTAGTTTTCTGATTTCTATTGTTTTACTATTCATGCAGCTGTTGCCCATGAAGTAAGTTTTCTTTTTGTGCATAAAAACTTTAATAGCCCATATAATTTGTTTATGTTGATCATGCCCTTTGAGTTGCTGTTTGAGATGATATAGTTTCTGCCTTTCTGGTAATAAGATACTCAAAGTCCATGATTAATTCCTTTTCACAGCATAAAGGATAGCATATGGAATATGTTATAATATAATGAGTGCATTAAAGAGGCCTTGCAAGTCATTCTGCTTCAGTAGGGGTGTTTTTGTTCTATTCTCTATCTAATTACATGATTTGATGTCATTTGTGAAGGGGATAAAAAAGACACTAGTAATGCGAGAGATATCAGAAGATGAGGTCAAATCATTATTGTCTAATAAAGAGTCCTTAGCAGCTTGTGACATAGCAGTATTTGTTCATGACAGGTATGAAACCTGCCTATCTTACTGTATGATTTCATGTGGTGTGTTTGATTGACTAATTTCCATATATTGTACTATGCTACATTTTGCCCTGAACTCTAAAGTGGGGAGCATGAGCCAAGTGTGTGTTTGCGATACCAGACAGTAGTTAGAGATTTATCCCAATTTAAGCTTTGTTACAGATGATCACCTTTGGAATATTTAGGCAGATATAGTTGAATAGTAAGCTAATCTATCTCATAATTTAAGTTCCCACTGATCTCGTGTTTTCTCCATCATTAATCAAATAATGTGTGCCTAGGTGGTCATTTTGTGTTGCCACTAATGGCCATCCATTTATCGCTAATGATTGCTGGGGAAATGATTTTTGTGCACTGGAAGAATGGATTGGCTTATCCTGGTTTTGTTTCTTGTCGAGGGATTACTAAGACAAAATATTGGGATATTGAGTCCTCACAACTATGTGATTTTCTTGATGCCCATTTAATTGCTGTATGGTTTATAAATTCCAAAGAGTTCTCTTGCAACATCATGTGGCATATGTTGCTGTTATTTTTCTTCTATATATGGATTGATTGAATTTCTATATGCTTAAACTAATATTAAGGCGTCACTCATGCCTTGAGACCTAGATTTTCAACATTAAATTTCCAATTATGTTTTTTGTTGATAATTATTGAAATCATTCTATTTCTTGCATTTTCCTATGTCAGATGGCATTCTTATGATGTATGCTTTTTTTTTTTTTTTCCGTTTCTGCAGTTCCGATGAGAACTCATGGAGGAAAGCAAAAGATTTGCTTGTGCATGTTGCTAGTCATGGAGAAAATACTGGCTTTGAGGTTCCTTGCCTTATTGTGTCTGCTAAGGATGATCTTGATCCTTATCCCCTGGCCATACAGGATTCAACAAGGGTAAGTTACGTTTCTTGGTGCCTTTTAATATTTGTATTTTGTGACTATATCTCGAAATCTGTTTCCTATTCTGCATTCATATGTGGGAAATGACAAATTTATCAAGATCATAGTATGTTATGCTTAATCTAATATTAAAATACTATTTGTAGAATGTTTGCCTTGTATTGTGCAGCTTAGGGGGTTATTTCTATATCCACCACACATTCCTGCAATGGTGATTTTGATATTGTTGATTGTTATTAACGCTTAATATGCTGCATTTTTGTTCCAACATTTTTTTTGGCTTTTGAATGGTGCACTAGCAGCTCTCAATTTGGTTTTTCTCACTGTTCTGACTCTTCTTTCTTGACTTAATTGTGCACTCAAAGTAAATAATCATTATCTTCACTTCTGGGGTTGTGCATTTTGCTGATACACTTTTTTGCACTCATGCCGCTTCAGGTAAGCCAGGACATGGGAATAGAGACACCCATACCTGTCAGCATAAAGTTAAGAGATTTCAATAATATATTCCTTAGGATAATTACTGCTGCCCAACATCCCCATTTGAGCATTCCTGAAACTGAAGATGGAAGAAACCGCAAGCACTATCGCCGGCTTGTAAATCGTTCCCTCATGTGTGTCTCAGGCATTATCTTCACGGCAACACCTACCGCACTTTGCAAACATTCATTTTGCATTGTAATGTTTGGTCATGCAAAGCCATATCTACAAAAATTCTGAGTGCATTGCATCAGGTAAAAACTGATGAGGTAGATCTTGACATCAGTTATAATCTGCAGATTCCTAACTTTTGGATAAGTTAGCCATAAAGTTGTGTGACTTGACCATTAATAGGACACAAATTTTTGGACCCTGAACAAAATAACATTATAATTGCTACCCTGAAGTTTAGAAATTTTCTGTCCCATATCTGGGTCCTGCTACCAGGATACCGAAGGAAGTTTTACATTTATCAGATGTTCTTATTCTATGAAATTCTTTTTTAATAACAAATTTGGCTTATTATCTATTTAGGATAAGTTGGCCCATGGTTGTATGCTATCCTCATTTGGTCATTGTTGGGTTGTTGTTATAGATATGTTTAATGATTCCTTAAGGTCATTCTCGATGGTGGCTCCTTCATTTATATCTAGGTTCAATATCACTTGGTTTGCGTTTGGACAAGATATTTTGAAAACCGGCAGAATTTTTCAATGCAGCATTTGAAAATGTAGTATTTCAGAATTTCATAAATTCTCTATTTAGATAGTAGTTTCTGAAAATAAAATTTTCTTCGAAGATTGTAAAATTTTTTGTAAAAATCTTTCTGCAATATTTATGTAAATTCATGTAATTTTACATAAATATTTTAATATTTTATGTAAATATTAAATATTTATGTAATAACATTTATTTTAATAATACTTCTCAATATTTTAGTATTTATAAATTATTTTAATAAATATTGTTATATTTATTTTAGTAAATTCTAATATTATATTATTAGTATTAAAACATTTATTAATAATATTTATGTAATATTAATATTATCAATATTTACACTTATGTATTTATTAAAAATTACTAATTGTTACTTTTTGTAATTATTAATAATATGTTTAATAAATAATAATATTTATTAATATTTAATTAAAAAATATTTATTTAATCATAAAATATTTTAAAATATTAGAAATATTTTTAGTTAAATTTATATTTTTATTAATTTTATAAAATTTTTATTATTTTTATAAAAGTATAAATTAATTATAAGATATTTATAAATATTTATTTTATATAATACATAACTAAACTCGAGTTACATGAATTATAAATTAAATATAAATTTAATTAAAAAAATAATTTCATTTTAATAATATTTATGTAAAATGAAGAATCAGTCTCCTTTCATTTCCATTTGTTACCATGTAGTAGTTAGTTTCCCTGAGGATAAGGTGATTTATTTACCATTTAAAGCTGAACATCTAGTTTAATTTATTGGCTGATTAATGTGTCGAACAAAACTTTTTGTATCTTGTTGCTATTTTTGTTTTAGTGAGGGCTTTCTTCTTTGGTGGTACCTTTCTTTTCCGGATGTTGCCTTTATTCAAATTTTGTTTATGGTTTGTTATTGCAGTTGGAGTTGCTGTGGGGGTTGTGGGACTGGCTGCTTACAGGGTTTATGCAGCTAGGAAGAATGCATCAAACTGAGGATCTTCATTGGTGCCTCAAGCTGCTCGGCAAAAACAGCAGAAGCGGTTGTAGCTTTTTTGCTTTTTTTTTTTTTTTTTTTTTTTTTGGAACCATCATCTGTCATCCTTTGGTCGTTTTGAGATGTACAGTTTTCTCCCTAGTTTCCATAAAGGCCTGAGCAAAGTAGTTCCAGTTATGCTGCTGCCTGAATTTTTCGGTTTCCCTAGTGCTTTTTTTTTTTTTCTTGATATGCTTAAATGATGGAACTTCTACGGTGGAAAGCTTTTTAGTTCTTGTTGGTGGATAAAGGGTAACCTCAAAACTACAGGCTGCTGAATTTTTTGTTGATTCTCATGGCTGTTAAGTTTAATTTAGATAGCTCAACTTTGATGAGTTGGTTACAATGTCTGACTTCCACGTACCATGTGCCTCTTCTTTTTTTTTTTTTTTATTTTTGGGGCTGATTCTTGTAACTACTCGGTTTTGATCAGATCGCTTGTTTTTCATCTCTCAGATTTCCATATACCATGTCTCATGTGCTGGGGATGAGAGCTTGATTATATTGCAAGAGGAACTATATTTGTGGCTTTTACATTCAGTTGAGGGATAGATGATTAAAATAGTTTGGATATGTCTATAAGTTGAGAAATGTATAGATAATTTGATATACGTAGAAGAAAAGAGAGGCATTGTAATGAATGATATATCTGGTAAATTCGAACTATTTCGTGGTTAAGGTTTAGATGAATTGAGCTATCTGAACCTTAGTGGGCCAATAAAATATTGTCCATAATCTGGTAGATGTGGGGGCTTAAGATCTGCGAGTTTGATTTGATTCAGGAAGGCTTGGGCTTGGGCTTGGGCTTGGGCTTTTATCTTGACCTTTAAAATCTAATCTTGCTTTGAGTTTAGATTTGACCTAACTTGACTCATTGACAACCTGGTGGGAACTGCTTTATGTTATTAGATTTCTATGGATATAAACGAAAAATTCCATACTGGAAGGTGATATATGATAGATCTTCTCTATCGTATTCATGATATGAGTCACTAGATTTGTCGCGTTTGTTCAATCTATCCAGTCATTATGAGTTTTATTTAAGTGGATCGAGTTGTATTTTTTTTTTTTTTTTTTTATTTATTTTGGACCATGATTTTAATATGACCATGCCAACTTTGGCCTTCTTACCGGCATGCAGCCTTTTTGGGGTTGCAATGTACGCTAATAACAAGCTGTCAAGTTCTGTTATTATAAGTTATATATTTAATGTAGGAGAAATTGAAAGTTTGAAAAACCATCATCACGGTTGTCACTACAAACCATGGTTACTTTGCTTTGATGGAAAACTTGAGGCAGCGGTCTTCTCTAAAAATATAAGGGACCATCAGTGCGCATGAAACGATTTTCCATCCCACTTGATATTATTATTATTATTATTATTATTATTATTATTATTATTATTATTATTATTTGCGACGTGAGCAAATGGAAGGCCACGCGCAGCTTGCGAGTCGAGTGTAAAACACGTGCCCAGAAGGTAGCGTTGCTGGTTGCTGCCTCGCCTCTCTTTATATTAGCCAGCGGTTTGCCCTACCACCTTCGGTGGTGCCTTCCTTGACTAGTGCGAACGCCGAGAGCGGCGACGGTCATGGCTGCCCTTCTCCTGACCCGCTCGAGAACCCCAACTCTGGCTCGCCTCTTTCACCCCTCCTTCCCGATCGACGCCACTCGCTCCTCCTCGTCATCCGAATGCCTCCGAGCTCTCCACTCCCTCGCCGCCCCCTCGCACCTCCGTTCCCCTCTAGATGACGGCCGAGCCCAGCCGCCGTCCGATTCCAGATCCTCCGCCGCCCGATCGGCCCCCGCCACCCCTGTGTTCGATTCGGCTACTGCTCCCCCCCACAAGGACCTCCTTGGCTCCAGAAAGGTGCGCGTTTTCCTTTTCCTCCTCCTCTGATTCTTCTTCTTCTCTATGGACCAAGGGTTCAGTGCTCTTTGATCTACTATATGTTGTCGTTCTGTTGAACTCCTGCTAGTGTCAGACTGTTAGCTCTATAGAAGATGAAAATTTTTTTAGGGTTTCTCTACCGTTCACTGTAAAGGAGAAAGATCGACTGGAAAAAAAAAAAAAGGATTCCTCTTGAATAGAATTTGGTAATCTTACACTTGCTGATTATAGTGCTCAAGAAAAAGATTGCTCTACGATGCTATTAACTAATTGCGCAAGAATACGCTGACACCATGGTTTGGAAACATTAGTAGCGAAGAGTTCCCCATTATGTTGTTGGTGTATATATGGTGCGATTTTAAATAGTGGCTATTCCTTCCTTTTTTCTTTTTTTTTTTTTTTTGATCTTTTCACTGTTATTGGTCATACATTGTCATTCTGCATTAATACTTTTATATATAAATGCATCAACCAAAAATATATTATTATGAACTGTGAAGTGTGAAATGTTATTTTATTGCGGTTTAGTTGTTGTTGTTGTTGTTGTTACTGTTGCTGTTTAGAATAACTATAACAGCTGTTAGCGATTGTTCTATCCTGGGAGTGTTCATCAAAATTTGGACAAGGGAATTCCAGACATTATTTCTGCTATGATGATCAATGACAGTAAGCTTGGGGTGTTGTTATGGCAGGATAATGGAATTGTTGGTACCTCTGCATGGCACTTAAATAAAATCCCAGAAAAGCTGTTTTAGAATCTTAGTCATGACTGCTAGAGTGCTGATCATTTCTACAAGCGTCATGGCAGTTGGATGGGCCTTCTGTTTTCTTGGAAACCTTGGAGGCACTCTCATATGCACTTGTACTAACATTGTTTATAAATCTAGCTGCTAGTTGTACAAACCTATAAGCTAGTTGTACATGACTAATTAC
Organism: Metroxylon sagu; assembly: GCA_017589505.3. Classification (NCBI taxonomy): domain Eukaryota; kingdom Viridiplantae; phylum Streptophyta; class Magnoliopsida; order Arecales; family Arecaceae; genus Metroxylon; species Metroxylon sagu. Next base: position 3,027,564 of record JACVBY030000656.1, read on the forward strand.
CACCAATATTCTTTTAGTTCTATTATAATATGGATTTGCCTGTTGTTAAAGCTGTATTTATGACTGTTATATGGAAAAAGAAGAGTATAGTTAGCATGAGTTGATCTTTTGATCAGATATTGCCATACATCATATGATTCATATGCTTACTGATTTTTTTAACTTTTGATTCTTAAAAGTAGGAGAATTCACTAGATCAATGGAGTGCTGCTTAGCTAATTATTAGATAGTCTGGATGGTATGGTTTACTTCTCATGATTCTCATGTCATTAGATTAAATAGTATGTCCCTCGATTTGTGCAAGAATAATATCTGATGCAATTTGGTTCAGTTTTAATTCACATGATTGAACTGTATCCTTTTCCTCGCTCTGTTTCTGTTCACTTCTGATCATTGTCACTTCTAGTCTGCGTCTCTAATCTTACCTTTTCCCCTTCTTTGTTGTCATCTTCATCATCTTCTAATTACCTCTTTTCTTTTTTTCGTTGTCTTTTTGTCCCCTCCATTTCCATTTCCTCTTTCATCTTCTTACTTTTCTTTGCTTCTTCCCTGCTCCCATGCTTTCTTTGTCCCCTCCCCCCACCTGCCCCACTTTCTGTGCTTCTTCCATCTTAACTTTTTAGCTTCTTTATTTGAACATGTGCATGACCAACCACAGCTACGAACGTCTGTATAAGCAATCCTAAAGAAGGTGGAACTGCTAAGTTCTGTTTCAACCTTATAGCACAACATTTTCTTATCCTTCTTTGAGGGCCTGACCTTTGTTTCTGTTTTGTTGTCCCATCAATCATGCTTTGTATTTTAATTTGATCACGCTTATCTAAAACTAAAAACTTAGACATGCACTCATTGAAGTCTTAAAACTATACATAAGTCGACCTTTGATTTAAGAAAACTTTTCCTTTTTATTGATAAAAATTGTTCTTATTTAGATTTTGGGCTGAAAATTTACATTTATTATTTTGAGACAATTGAATTCTGTTGTCCAAAACAAGGTGGCATGACAGCTTATTGTCCTACAGCTTATTTGCTGAAACTTCTGCTGCTATTGTCATTTTATGATTTCTCTTAAGTTGCCATTTTTTAAAATTCTTTAAAAATTGCTTGCGTAGTTTCTTCAAAAGCATGCATTTGCTGTCCTAATTCCTCATGAACATTAATTTGTTGTCTTGTAGTTATATGACATTGAGTTTACTCTCCTATCGTTCTTTGGTGTTTGCTTATAGAGAATTTGCTTTAAGTTCTAAAGATTCATAACACTTTAGGGGGCATTTAATATGAGGTGATCCAAGGATTCAAGTCTCTGCAGGACAGTGGCTGAAATGGCCTAAATGTCTCATTCCAGAGAGATTCCAAGGCCAATCCTGTTCGTTCCATCTTGTTCTGTCTTGATCATAACGCAATATAGTGTCAATTTTAAATAGATTTAATTTATCATAAAGATATAGTTTTTGAAATTTAAATATGTTTAAAAATTGAATAAAACACTAAAGCTTCACAAATATTTTTTTTTTTAAAAAAATTTCAAGAAAATATTAGGACATCTAACCAGATCAGAGATCAAGACGGGACGGGATGGGATGGAACGGGACACGAGGTGCCTCGTTTCGTAGAAAAATCATGGTACCTCTGGTCTACGAGATTTAAAACCTTAGGGTGATCCACCTAGGATCACTGTTGATTTGAGTGGAGGTGACAAAATTATTGTGTTTGGTTATATCTTGTTAATCCTATCTGGCAATGATTCTAAATCATTGTCCAACTTAGTGATCAGACTGAATTTGGAGACCAAATTGCCTCAGTTTTTCTACGGAATATTATATTATATTATATTATTATCATTGTATTATAATATTTTATGATAATAATATAATATAATTATAATATTATTAAATTATAAGAAGATTATGATATTATAGTATTATAATATATTATAATTTAATTATTATATTATATTATAATGTTACATAATAAAAATAATTTTATAATTTAATCTAAATATTATAGCAATGAATAAAAATGACAATAAAGTACTATGGTGGCTGCAAATATATTAGAGGTAATTTTGGTATTACACGGCCAATGATTTTGGATTTTCATCTCATACAAAATAGGTTAATCTTGGATATCTAAGGATCTTTAATTAATGGGATATAGCGTATGAAACATGGTAATCTTAGATCATCGTGAATCATATCGTCCCAATATATCATTCACCAGTGACCTAAGATCACCATGGTGATCCCATTCGGATTATCAAATGCCTCCTTCCTATTCTAGAGCAAGAGAGTTGTCCTTTTTATATATTTTTTTGTATAGGAATAAATCTAATTTCTTTAGAGTTCTCTCAAGTTATTGGTTTGGTGAGGTAGAGGTGTCATATTATATATGAGCAACTAAGAATGAAGTAATACTTGAAAAGTAGATTGATAAAATTACTTCGATGGTTGTTGTATTCAAAGTTTTAAATCTCGTAGTATAGAGGTATTCTAATTTCTCCATAAAACAGGATTTTTCGCTGCCCTGCCTCATCTTGATGACTGTCCCAGTAAAAACCCATGTCTCTCTCCTTTCCTTTCTTTCTTTTTTTCCTTCTTTGCCTTTTTATTTTATTTTTCTTCTTCTTTATTTCCCTTATTCCTTCTTTCCTTTCTTTCTTTTCTTTTCTTCTCCACTCTTATCCTTCTTTATTGTTTCTTCTATTTTCTGTCCTTTTTTTTTTCTTTTCCTTCTTTTTTTTTCCTCTTTCTTCATCTTTTCCTGTATGGATGGGTTTGAATATCCACCACCATCCTAATCCTTTTTCCCTACAAGAATGGGATGGGATAGCTAGGATACCCCTTCTCCCACCAAGACTTAAAACCTTGGTTGTATTAAAATAATAAGATCAATACCCAACCCAATAGTTTGTGGTTTTTGGGAGTTAATAAAATATCAGATTTTAGGCGAGGATCCAACCAAATCTTCTTTCCCTTGCCCCCTTAGATGCTGCTCCAACAACAGTTATAATGTAGTCGAAGTCAACTATTTAAATGTTTACACCAACAATTTCATTTACAAGAATGATTAACCTTTTTGTGAGATGTTGTGAGAGAGGAATGAGAGGAAGATAATTGCTTGACTCAAGTGGGCTGCAGAAATACAAAAGGTAAGATATTTTTTTTATTACAAAAAAAGGCTTCTCCCTACCTCCTGTTAGAGGGAGCTTGCCAGATTATTGCCTCACCAAAGTGTTTTGAGTGAAAGATGCACCACCCTCTGTAATTATGTCCAGAATCTTAAGAAAGGTAGAGGTAATCTTCCAAAAACATGTAATAGGTCTGCTTATGATACTACTCTTAGGGTAATGATTTAGCTCAGATAAATTCAACTTTCATTGTTTGCTGTTCTGTGCTATGAAAGTCGTGTATTTGCTGCTACAATAAAAGTCACAATGCACTTGAAGTCAACAACTCAAATGCCTATGCTAACAGCCTCATCTTAAAGAACCACTACCTTTTGTTGATATATTGTTGGAAAAGAATGAGAGGAAGATAATAGCCCTACTGAAGTGGGCCAAAATGATGCCAAAGCTAAGGTATTTTTTGTAATTTACCATAAACTTTCCTTTATGAGGGAGGCTGCCAGATCATTGTAAACCAAAGTGTCTGAGTAAAAGGTACACCACCCTCCATAATTATGTCCATGGTATTGATAAGACGGGCAGGCTTCTAATGATATTAATAGGTGTGCTTGTGCTGTTACTCTGGAGGACATAATTTTGCTCAATTAATTTCACTTCCATTATTTTTTGCTTTTGTTATCAATGTTTCATGAAGTTCACTCTTTATGCAGATTTGGGTCTGTGAACAAATCTCTCAGAGCCACCCTGTCAGATTGTTGCATGCTGGTACACAAGGTTTACCTCGTTGGTTTTCTGGGATATCACATGGTGGAACTGTGACACATCTGCCAAACAATATCATCTCTCAGCTTTATAATTCAACGGAAAAGAGTGTATGCAACTCCACCAGCCCCTCATTTGTATTTTTGAGTGATATTAAATTGGAGTTTTTCTGGCATTTGCTTTTATCTTCAATCTTTTATTGATTTGATCAAAACAATGTTTTGTCAAAAGCTTTTGCAGACTGCATGCAATGGAAAGGAGGGAGATTGTTCAAGAGTTGTTGCTTTCAGCCCATTGGAGGGGAGCCATATAAAAGAACGGAGAAGTGAATTGGGCAATGAGAGCTCAAAGATTAAGAGAATGGAGCTTTCGCAAAAAATTACCTATGCTCTCATACCAGCACTGCTTCTTGTGTCAAAATCTACAGTGACTACTTCCTTGCTGATTTTCTCAGTATACTGGCAGATATATGGGTTTTTTAAGGAGATGTTTCTCGATTATGTTCACCATCAGGTAACCCAAAAATGGGTTTTATTGTATTTCAAGTTGCTCCTTTTGATCTTGGCCAAGGACACTGTCCTTTACTTTGATCTGGTGTAATGTCATCATTTTCTCGAGTTTGGAGACTAGCTGGCATCATCATCTGTATACTGAAGGATAATCTCAAGGGATGATTCCCTACCCGTGAATTCCCTTCATTCAAATTTTGTGACAGCTTTATCTTTTCTTTTCATTAGTGCTTTTTGATGGTATGGAGGCATCAATGAACAAACATGTGCACGCTGAATCTGAACAAGTTGTGAGGAGGAATTCTAGGGGGCATTGCGAAACTCGGTTGTGTATTTTGTATTAAAATAAATGAATGGTGATGTTCTTTCTAATAAAACTCATATTTTTATTTTCTCATAGCAGTATGTTGACCCTGAGATTGTGTCCGGTGGATAATTGCTGGCTAAATGTTGAGTGTGTGAGCTGTTTTGAATGATAATTACCTTCATTCATTTGTTTTCTGTAGATAATTCCACTATATTATTGATGGATAAACAATGTCTTAATGCATTATCTAGTACACATAATGAAAGTGGCTTGGTGGATGAATGGCTGAAAATAGTTGCTTGGAAAAAGATAAATGGATGCGAAAGTGGTCTCATTTGGAAAATAAAATCAATAACTTGCATTTTCTAACATATAATGAATATTTGCCTAATCTTAAATTTTGGTTTCTTTTCTACCGACTCATTATGTGCTTGAGTTTATTTTGATGTGTGAATCATTTTATGACCTACAAGTGAAATTTTGTACATCAAGATTATTGATGAGCTCATGAGTGCTGCCCTTGGCAACACATAATCTTATACTCTCGTGTCAGTATCTTTATCATGGTTATTATTGTTATTTATAGTATTTCTATTACCAGCACTTCATTATACTGGTAGTACTAATTATTATTATCAGCATTATTATTTTGTCATTATACGGGCACTATCACTGCATTATACTGCTAGAAAATGGAAAATGGAAGTTAGAGAGCTCTGCTCCTCTATCTCCAATGATACTCAGCTCTTGAGCTCGTCTATTTCAAATATGATCTTCTATGTAGGCTAACATTGGTTTTTTATCCAACATCATCAATTTGCTGTCGAACATAACATCACCATGTCCTCTCAACGAAAAGATCAGATTAGATGTTCTCTTACCATTCTAATTAGGTGGGCTAAAGAAATCACTTCAATCATAAACATCTAGGCTGTGTTAAAGCTCAAGAATAAAACTAGTCAGACAAGACTATGAATGACTTGGAATATTTTTATTGTGAAATAAATATTTAATGGTTATTTGGAATGGAATATATTTTTTTTGAATAAGACCCTCTTTTATACTTTCTCTCGTTTTTCTTTGATGGAAAAAAGAATGCCTTTAGCCTAGAGTTATCCTAGAAATTTTACTAAAAGAAAAGTGCCAACAATTTGTGGAATAATTATTCCTGCAGCATAACTATTTATATCACACTGATCCTTGAACAGGCATTTCAAATTCCTTAACCCCTCTAACTCCAAACAGCACTGGAAAAACTTTGGACCAAACTCCTCTGCACAAGCTCTGGGATATATCATTTTTTTTAAAATCAAAAATATGATTTTGGAAAGAAATTATATTATTACTCAACTAGAGTTCTACGTGCGTAATTCAAGTGTCAGACAACAATCTACATCATGGGCAAAAAGATTACGAAATTTTGCAAGACTGGAGATCAACATTAACATAAAATGATTTTTTTTAAAAAAAAAAAATGAAAAACTTGGGACCCATCACAGGAAGAGAGCCTGCCTCAAAACTACCAAGCCAGCTTGGAAGATTGCGAGGTGCGTGAAAAGCGTGATCGCACGGCGCTTTCCAGTCTCAGTGTGACAGCATTCCAAGATATAATGAATTAGACTACGAACAACAACGTTGATCAGAGAGGGACCAATTGCCTGCTCGCCGGCCATCTCACCTTCTGCTGGAGCCTGGAAGTCACTCTCTCACGTTAACATCAGACTAACTTAGCTCCCGGCCCTCCTCCACATGCTCGAGAGTTTATTTTATATATGAGAATTACTTCTTTCCCCACGAAACTAAATTCCAGCTTATTCGATTACTAGACGAGTTTATTAGATCGATGCACGATTTTATAGGTAAGCCCTGAACCGCAACGAACGGAATTCAGCTGCGGCAAAGGAGAGACAGAGAGAGAGAGAGCGCGCGCGCGCAAGGTTTTGGTAATGCCGTTTCAACCGGGATTGTAAAAGTTGAAATTATTTTTGTCTAAGTAACAATAAATTTTGTTATGTTAGGGATAAATTTTAGCATATAACTCGTGTCATGCACTAATGCAATTTTTTTCCTCCTCCAAACTATATTTGAAATATAATATAATATAATAAAATAACTAAATTTCTATTACTTTTTAAATAATAAATTTTAATAATCATCAAGCAGAATATTTCGTCGCCAATAAGCATGCCATTAATACCAGCATGTTATCATCAGTAGTAGTAGTAATGTTATTAACATTAATCTTACATGGGATATGATTTTTTTTATTTCTTTATTTCAAATAAAATATAATAACGTGATAATTTACAATAAGTACATATATTTACATAAAATAATGAACTTTAATAATAACTTGAATACACTAAATGTAAATAATAAATTTTAACTATGAAAGGGCATATTATTACCATTATTTATATGATAAAAGGAAGACATCTTAAATATATATAATCCATAAAGGATGATTGTAAACAAACAATATTATTATTTATGCAAAATAATAAGTTTTTAAGGTCGCACAAAGGTATATATTTCAAATATTATTTTATTTAATAAACAACATAACTATTTGATGGCGTCTTGTGGACATAACTTAAAATAAATCATACCATATTATAATAGTTAAACATTCATCATCATTTTACTCTCTCTTTATATATACATATAATGATAAGTCTTTGAAGCATGATGGCATCCATCCTGTCATTCTTGTTTCAAAATTATATAAAATTTTACATACATATTTTTTTAAAAAAAAGTTCACATGTATCCTATCATTTCTTTATTTGGAGCTTTGCACCTTACTATACTATTAAAAAAACAAAAACAAAAGCCTCATTTATTTTTTTTATATTTTTAAAGTAAAAATATGAAAATCAATGCAAAGAGTGTGTTGGGTTCGTATTTTAAAAAAAAAAAAATATTATATTTTTTTTAAAAAAAATAGAAGTAAAAAACTTTTACTTTCATATTTTTAAACAACTTTGATGTCTTAATCACACTCCATGCTAGGCTTTCCCAACAACTCTATCTTTTCCCATCTTCTTCCTTCTTCTAATATTGGTCTCCAGAGTAATGAAAATTCGACATGCTACCCTTTTAAGATTCGGTACATCAGCACTTCTGAAATCAAACATACTAATGAAATTAACGTAAGATTTTTTTTATATGATGTACAATTTTTTTTTTTTCTTATCTCTCTTTTAGGTGCCTATGTTGATCCTTTTGTTCACTAGCCTTAATTTTTTTTTTTTTTCCTCCTCTTTGCCATTATCCATCATTCACGGTCAAACCTTCCCTTTTTGCCTATTTGAGCCCTAATAATGGCCATAGCTCCATGAGATATATAGAGGCAGCAACAAAGCAAATTTTAGGTATAAAAGAAGGTATATTCTTTAACCCCGTCTCCACCCCTATCCCTACTTCCCATTTTTTGCCAGAAATTCCTAATCTCTCTTTTTTTTTTTTTTAGAATTGAATGTAAATTTTGGATCTAATTCTATTATTAAAAAAAATTTAAAACCCAAAATCTTTAATAAAATAGTAAACATTTAAAATATATTTAATAATATAAATTTAAAAGTTTGAATTTAATATTTAAAGTATAATAAGGGATTTAAATTTACATAATTATAGAAAATAATCAGATTTTAGATATATGTTTGGAGATGAAGATTTTAATGTTCGTCTCCTCGAAGTCAACGGACTTTTGAAATTTTCTTTTCAGCTTCTTCATCTTCATCGCCATATTTAGAAATGTAGAATTTATTAAGTTTGAAGAGGAAAACTCGAGGAAGGAATCATAAAGGAAAAAGATGATTAACCGAAAAGATTTCAAAGGTTTCATTAATACTAAAACTCAAGATTGGCCATCACATATGTTTTTATTGTTAAATTATTTTTTAAAAAAATTATTTTTTTAATGGCAATAATGCCAAACGAGATGAAAACCTTTTCTTTCATATTTTTTTTTTAAATTTTTTTTTATCTGAGCCTTGTGATGGAATCACAACGGTTCATGTAATGCGCGTGCACAAGGAAGCGACGTGTAAAAGAACCGGGGTAAAAAATCGAAGAGACTAGATGACTTTCGAAGCCGTCCACGTCCGTCCGTGGAATTTAATCCAAACCGATCTGATCTAATCGGATGGTCGGTCGGTGTGGGCCCGGCGCTGACCAGATCCTTTCCCTCATTTCCGGGCTCTCGTCCGTTCTCTCTCTCTCTCTCTCTCTCTCTCTCTCTCTAAATATTTCTGAATTATTTTTTCTTTCTTAAAAAATTAAATCCTATTATATAAGAATATAATAATCCAAAAAAAAAAAAAAAGTAAATTACGGGAAAGGCTATAAAAAAGGAAGGCGTAGGATGGGGCGAAACAAAGTGAGATAAGGCTGTCATCATTCGCTTTCAATTATCGCCCATTTCGCCACCTCTGGAGGCCTCGTCGTCCCTCTTCCCTTGCTCCCAATTCCACCACCTTTTCTGCCCCTTCTATCTCAGCCGTCGCCCTCGGATCTTCTTCTGAGGTACCGATCCCCTCTGACGAATTATCCATCAATTCCGTTGCCTTTTCCTTTATTCATACGGATCGATTCTCGTGCCCGATTTTGGATCAGATACTGCTCTCTCTCTCTCTCTTTCTTTCTCTGAGATCCCAGATTATGTTGCATGTGTTAATTCTAGTCTGAGCGTCAAATCCATCGGTTTCTGGCTTTCGGTTAATAGAATTGCTGGTTTGATTTAATTTTATGTGGATCGGATGTAGAATTGGATGTTTTATTATTTGATTATGGTTTGGAACAATCTTTGCTGCTCGGATCTGCTGTGGGTTTCGGGAGTTTTGTGTGGATTATTGGTCTTTTGATTGATCCTGATGCGAGTTATTTGTGGAAATTTGATTTGGTTCAAGAAACAGTTGGCATCTTGGACGTTAGATGTGTGATTCTATTAATCAGATTCTTTAGGGCGTGGAGAATGGATATATGCGTTTCGGTTCTCTTCTTGGGTAGCTCTTGAGACTGACTTCTCTGCTTTGATTATCTTTGATATTTTGGGTTTTGTCTCTTCCAACAGAAAGGTGGTGTCGAGAGATGGATATCTGATATGTTGAAGATTAGAGAATTTGATTGGGTTGTAATGTCCTTGACCTAGTGTTCATGTGGACTTATATATGTTGATGTGCCAATTAAGTCTGTAGGACTTTTTTTACCTTATTTATTTATTTATCAGTGACTGTTTCATATGATTTTCTCCTTTGGTTGTTACTCTATCATAAGAAATTTATGTGTCCTTAGTTCACTTTCATCACTCATGTAAACTCTATCATAACTGTGTTGAGACAATATCAGCCAGTATCAATTAACACCCAATGCACATGTTGCGCCATTTTGGAAAATCTCATTTTTGTTAGCAGTTTTGTCTTTCCTCTCTGAGAAACCTATTCTTTTAGAGGAGTTGTTTTGGCTAGCACCATTTGTGAGTGTCCCTTTTAACCATCATGCCCTCTAACAAGCATTCAGATTTAATGCTTCCCAAATTTATATTCCACAATGAGTTTACATCCTGCATAAAATGGGCCACTTTAATGTAATTTCTCTTTGGTACCCATTTGCTTAAGAACATGGACTTGTACCTATGCTGGTCAGAGGCTGGTGTTTTGCGGAAATCACAGCTTACTTTGCAAAACCTATTCAGTAGATACATAATCAGATATGAGCTACAGAAAACATTCCCCCCTTTCATGTCGTCTGTTTTTATTGTTTTGGTAGTAGCGAACACATTTTCAACACTTACAGATGAAAGTTAACCTATCAAAGTAAATTTACAAGCATAAACCGTACCATAATCTGAGTATCATCAACTGTACCAAAATCTCATGCAGATCATGGATGCAGTAGTTTCTGAACATGTGCACTTACCCAAGAAAGAAGTCAAGACACTAGCTAATCCGCATAATATTAGGCTAGACTTTTTTTTTTCTTTGAAAAAAAAAAAATTGAAACTTAGATGTGGTTGAAGTCTTGAAGGCTTTGAAGAGGGAAAATGGTAGAATTGTAAAGGTTGACTATCATGTTCCCACCCATACCAGCCTGCACTATGGTGTATCTCTGCATCATATGCATTCATATGGGAAGATTTGAATCAGCACCTACGAAGACCTGTTTACACCATAAATATATAATGCAGTAGATCTTCTTTTGGCAACATACAATATGGATCGGCCCTAATGCTTGATCCTCTGGTTTTTCATGACAAATAATTTACTCAATTATCCTTTATGAAAATAGGATAGAAGAGGAGCATCAACTCTTCATTTAGCTTTTCACTTAAGTTTTAGTTTATGTTATTTTATTGAGGTGTACCTCGCATTCTAATCTCTCGGAAATCATACTGCTGCTAAGTTGTAGTTTAGATTTTTGGTCATTTTACATAAATGGTATTATTCGGGTGTCCTCGCTCAGTGCCACCGTTGCACCTTTCATCCTTTTCTTTTTCTTTTCTTTTTTCTTTTTTTTTTGGAGGAGTAAGATTTATTAGCATTTGGTAGGTTGGTTATTTTTAGCTATCATCTTGTCATCTTTTGGGCTAAAACCATGCATGACTTCTGGACCATTTGTTATTGAGGGATTACAAGCTCTGCTAGATATAGAATGCTTCAGACTGATAAACCCAGATTGTAGTGTATTAGACTCCATGCTTCAGTTTTATACCATTAATATCTCTTTGCTGGCAGTGACAGGTGCTTTGGCAAATTGTTGATGTTATTAGCATAACTCATTGAGTCTGTGAAGGCAGCTTTTCTACTTTTGGTTTTCCGAGAAGGATTAACGAAAAATACGGTTTGATGGCTAGCTCTGCAAAAAATCTTGACCCTGCATTTCAGGGAGTTGGCCAAAAAGTGTATCCTCTTACAAAATTCTTTTCATGCCGTTACCTTTTCCTCTCAATTTCCTCATTTTTTTTTTCCTAGGAAGAGATTCTAGCTGCTGTTCTAATAGTAGCATTTAAAGTTGTCATGCCATTTAATATTCCATGCAATTTCTTAGCATAACATAGGGGGACAGAGATCTGGCGGATCGAGAACTTTCAGCCAGTTCCTTTGCCAAAATCTGATTATGGGAAATTCTACTCAGGAGACTCTTATATTGTCTTACAGGTAATCAAAATATCATATTTTTTGCTTCTTGGTTTTTCCTCCTAACAGGGAACTCTTCCATTGTTTTGGATAAAGGAATTCTATTTTCCTATTGCCTTTCGGGAACAAATTTTTGCTTCCTAACCTGCGATTATTACATCTGCAAGTTGGTTTATATGTGAAATTTGAAAGCACCTCCATTGCTTTTCTATGAGTGTCTATTCTGGATTTTAGTTGTTATAACGTTTTATCATATTATGCATCTGATTGGATTTTTTTTGTTTTTGTTAACTTGAGATTATCATTTGGTTCCCTGTTTTACATGCATATGCACCTAAACAGACATATGTACATACACGAATGCATACGTATGCATGCATGCACATACGTACACACACATATATATAGATAATGGATGAATGAGTTGATTTACCTTGTTTGGGGGTCTCATTTTATAATGTACTGGGTTTGTCTTGTATGTTTAGTTAAGATCTACCTAATTAGTAGATCTCTAATTAGGATTTTCTTGACTTAAATGGATTTGTAATCCTACTGTTGGAATATGAAAAGACAGACTTTATGAAAGGAAGTCAATCACTCCCTATTGTGACTACTAGTAGTCCTAATCTCTTAGAAAAGTTTATATTTTTTCAGTCTTTTTTCCCCACTTTCTATTTGTTTTTTATAATATGAGCCATGCGCGATCCTTTGGTTCTATTAGCCATTCTTTTTGGCAGAGCTGGCTCTCATGGTCAAGATCTTGCATAATCTAAATTACCTAGAACATGGCCCTTGATGGGTCCATGTTCCATATTGTGTTTTGTCTATGCTTGAATTTCTTCATTAAATATTTGTTTTTTATAATATGAGCCATGCGCGATCCTTTGGTTCTATTAGCCATTCTTTTTGGCAGAGCTGGCTCTCATGGTCAAGATCTTGCATAATCTAAATTACCTAGAACATGGCCCTTGATGGGTCCATGTTCCATATTGTGTTTTGTCTATGCTTGAATTTCTTCATTAAATTGCCCAATGCACAGGGGTGTGCAGAATTACAACTGTTTGAAAGAGCTAGGGGAATTAGTGGAATTTTAAAACTTAAAATTCATGAAGAAAAAATTGAATATGCATGTGTATTTGTTTAAATTGTTTATAGTGCAAATATAATCAAAATTGAATGTATGTGTATTTGTTTAAATTGTTTATAGTGCAAATATAATCATCTCTTGTCTTGTTCTATATGTGTGTGTCATTATTTCTATAAAAAAGAAGTGCAAATATTAGTGGGAAAGAATCAAATGGCATTAAATAATTTTCGGGAGATCTCCTCCAAATCGCTGGTATGGCTATCGAAATCACGTATGAAGCCCCTAGAAGCTCTGTTTGGCTGCCTAGGAAAAAAAATGTCAAGAAGATTCAATGGAAGAGAAAAGGAGAAGATGAGAAAATAAAAATTGAATTTTCACTTGGTCACTTGAACTGAGAAAATCATGGAGAAAATAATTAGGGTATCTGTGTTTTATCCTATTGCAATTTCCTTTTGTTGGTGGTTTCTCTTTCACCACATAGAATGGAGTAATAGTTAGGTTTTTTGAGAAAAGCACAAAATGATGTAAATTCCTTTTGTCAATTATTTTTCGTGTTCAGTTAATACAAAAAAACAAGCATGCAAACAAGCTCCATGGAAAGGAGCATCATTTTTAAATGGGAAAAGAATCTTCATTTTGTTCCATCGTGCTTTATTTGCGTGCTTGTTTTTCCTATTAACAGGACATGAAATTTGTTTCTGGTCTCTTATGCCACCTCTTAAGATGGTCATCTGCCACTTTTGATGCCTTTAGAGAAATAAAAGCTGATTTCTATGTCTTTTTTGCACTCAACTATAATCATGACTTACTGCAGACAACTGCTGGAAAAGGAGGTGCCTATCTATATGACATTCACTTTTGGCTTGGAAAAGACACTAGCCAAGTATGTTTCTTTAAACTTGTTAATATCGAGTGCAGAAACTTGTTGCAATATAATTTCTAACTGATTTATCTTATGAATCATATTAGGATGAAGCTGGAACTGCTGCTATCAAGACCGTTGAACTTGATGCAGCCCTTGGAGGCCGTGCAGTTCAGCATAGGGAACTCCAAGGTCATGAATCCGACAAGTTTTTGTCATACTTCAAACCATGCATTATTCCACTAGAAGGAGGTGTTGCTTCTGGTTTCAAAAAGCCTGAAGAGGAAACGTTTGAGACACGTCTCTATATTTGTAAGGGAAAACGGGTTGTCAGAATGAAGCAGGTAGAGGATTGTACTTTTATGACTTTTAATTTTGAAACTGGTGTGGTTGAAAGAAATCGTAATTCATGACTTTTGTGTAGGTTCCATTTGCTCGATCTTCGCTAAACCATGATGATGTGTTTATTTTGGACACTGAAAACAAAATATATCAATTCAATGGTGCTAATTCTAATATTCAAGAAAGAGCTAAAGCTTTAGAAGTAATACAATATCTGAAGGACAAATATCATGAGGGAAAGTGTGATGTTGCAATTATTGGTGAGAGTACTCGTCCTTTTAGCAACCTGTTGTTGGTTTGCATGTGCGCCTATGTACTTAAGCTCTTTTTATTCATCTAAAAGTTGTCTCTGATGATTTCAGATGATGGAAAGCTCCAGGCAGAGTCTGATTCTGGTGAATTTTGGGTCCTATTTGGTGGCTTTGCGCCAATTGGCAAGAAAACAGTTTCTGAAGATGATAATACTCTGGAATACACTCCTGGCAAGCTTTATAGGTATCTATTTTGAATGTGTGGTAATGTATGTAGAAGGAAATTGTTGTATCAAGAACATGGTATTCTATTCACTGTAGGCTTGATAATGCATGCAGTCATTTTGAGGTAAACATCATAGTTGTAAAAATTAAACGGCTTAGAGACCGTCACTTAATCTATTTTTAATATGATTTACCGAATAGCATGATTTAATTCCCAGCACATTTCTGAACATTCTTTGCTTCCATTTATATAGAAGGAAATATATACTTGGCTCCTGGAAATGGAGCCGTTGGTCTATGAATGTAAAATAGATGTGGTTAGTGGTTTGCCTTTGTTTCAGATGGAACTATAGTGGATGTTGTGCATTTTTATATATGGACTAAATTATAAAGCTCATATACATTCCTTCAGTGCAGTATTTTGGATGAAGACTGTGGAGTGCTTATTAAATGTCTTCATGTTCACAATCTGTGACTTTCACTTCATACCAACAACTGGAGGCTGGGGCTAGAAGAATTATCATTCACTTCTTTTTAACTTGCAAAAAGATAGAGGGAAGCAGCTGGCCTTGATGATTCAATTGTCTAAACTATTTTGTCAGTTTTCCCAGATTAAATCAAAAAAAGAAAACTCTTAGATGGAACTTTGAAGCAAATTTCTAGGATGCTTCAATGTTGGTTTGGAATGTGAACTTGATTTCATGTGCATGCACACGGTTTGTAAATTTTCAATAATAAATCTAGCCAATCTCCAGTCTTTGCTGGGGATTGGTCAGTTGAATGACAGAAAGGAAAATTGCTCTCATGTTTGGAGCCACCAATTATGCAAATGCATGTGAATGCATTATTAGGAAGAAATTGTTGTTTAGAAATCTGCATTTGTGTTGCTTCTTAATTCTTTAAACATAAATTTTAGTCCTAACTTTATTATGAAAAAATAAAATTAAGTTTTTGCATCACAATGCCACACTACATTTTTTTCCTGCAGTATTAATAATGGTCAGCTGAATCAAGAGGAAAGTGCACTTTCTAAAGCGATGCTAGAAAATAACAAATGCTATTTACTGGATTGTGGGGCTGAGGTATTTGTATGGGTTGGTCGGGTAACACAAGTGGAAGATAGAAAAGCTGCCAGCAAAGCTGCTGAGGTAGGGACCTGACATCATTAACTTCTTGGTGACAATTCTTGTGAGTTTACTTACTGGCCCAACTCTTCAGGAATTTATCATTAATCAAAATAGGCCCAAGGCAACACGCATAACTCAAGTCATTCAAGGTTTTGAGACACATTCATTCAAGTCCAACTTTGAATCTTGGCCAGTTGGCACAGGAACAGCAACATCTGGTGGTGAGGAAGGAAGAGGAAAGGTAGCAGGTAGTTGTTGATTCTTCACATGTGAGCTAGATTGGAATATGAGCTACTGGGATATCCTTGTTGACTTAAGAAAATCTCTCTGGTGTTTTGGAAGCTTTGCTAAGGCAACAGGGTGTTGATGTAAAAGGCATGACAAAAGGTGCTCCAGTTGATGAGGAAGTCCCACCTTTGCTTGAAGGGGCTGGAAAACTTGAGGTTTGTTGAACAGTTTTTGTTGTATGTAAGGATCTACATTAGTGTATATAATGTTTGTGGGCTAGTTTATTAGAAGACTCGTTTCAGGAAGTATAATTATGATTCTCTTAGGTGTGGCGAATCAATGGAAGTGCCAAGACCCCAATTCCTAAGGAAGAAATCGGTAAATTCTACAGTGGAGATTGTTATATTGTTCTTTATACATATCATTCAAGTGAGAAGAAGGAAGAATACTTTCTGGCTTCTTGGCTGGGAAAGGACAGTATACAGGTAAATGATTCCATATGTAATTTAGTTGCTTAAAATGAGTTTTTATGTTAATGATTGATACACTACTCAGTGTTACCAAAATTGTAGTATATGCAAAGTATGATGATTAAAAGTGCTGCAAAGTTGTGATCTGTTCAGATTATTTGCAATAAATAATATTGATATTGTTGCTTATGAAGTTATCAGCAATTTAAAGAATGATGGTGCATATTCAGATAATGATCATTCTGCAGAAATGATCAGTCAATATTTCTGTTTTGTTAAAATGCATATATAGTGTTAATTAAAATAATTTTTTGTTTTATAATTCTTCATAAAATTTGCTTTGCTAAATCCCCTTCCAACAGAACTATCTCCTCAAGCCTTGTCTACACCATATGTGATGCTAACTACATCCAACCAAAGTTTAATGTTAAATATCAGCTAATAAATAAGATCTGCTTGTATTTGGTTTATGATCTGCAGGTTAGCAATAGAAACCATACCAGGATAGGTCCATCTCTTTGCACCACTTATCCATTTAATACTGAAATTTTATCCATCTCAGCTTTTAAAATGATCTCTATTTAGAAGGGTCTCACGCCTTGATCGTGCATTGTCAAATGATAATTATTCTTGTTATAGTAACTCTTTGATTACTTGACTGTCCCACATGTTTGACAATATATTGACATCCCAAACTATGCTTACAATAGGTCTTTAGATTTTGGTTGTATAATAATGCAATAAACTAAAGAGTGATTTGATGAAGAATTGCCTTCCTTCCAAGGGGTGCAAACGTCCTTTTATGCAGTGATTCAAGTATAGGTGGGACGGGGGTTACCTTGACTATCTTGTCCCATCCCAAAGAGATTCTGAATTTAGTCTCAACCGTTCTCTCTCGTCCTATTTGGCCCATAATATATTGATATTATATTTTTAAATAGATCTAACTTATCATAAAATAAATGTTTAAATATGTTTAAAAATTAAAGAAAATACTAAAGCTTCATAAATATTTTTTTTTAAGAAAAGCATCACAGGGATGCCTGACCAGGTCGGGGATCGAAACAGGACGAGATGTGGGGTGTCTTGTTCTGTGGTAAAATCGGAATGGCTCTGTCTCACAAGATTTAAAACCTTATTTTTATATATGGTTCTTAATCTTCTTAAGAAATGTTGAAGAGTCTTTTGTTCTTTTTTTTTTATGCTACTTTTTTTTTTGTTTTTGAAAAAAAGGATAAGTTAGATGGTTTAGACATGTATAATGCAGATCTAGATATGTACCTATGCGAAGGAGTAATTTGATATATGGAAAAGGAAAAAGAAGTAGAGGTAGATCAAAAATTACATTGGAAAAAGTAATAAAGAAAGATTGAAAATCTTTTCATCTTACATAAAATATAACTCAAAATTGAATAGAATGAAAAAAAAGGATTCATGGAGCCAAACCCTAACTAGTTTGAGATTCAGGCTTTATTGTTAGTTGTTGTTGTTGTTGTTGTTCTTTATTGGACTTTCTTATACTAGTGGGAAACACAAGTAGAAGAATACTAAAGCAGCTCCTTCCTAAGCTTCTTGTATATTCATTCCTCCTGAAATATAATTCTTGATAGTGTATACATGGATCTAAGATGCAACTCAATTTGTCAATGTAGCTAGACAAATTTTGTGCACTATAGCTAGACAAATTTTGTGATTCAGCAATAGTCACTAAATGTAAAGATATAGATGACGACAATGACGTTGTAAATATGACTTTGTGAAAAGTAATGATATTAATTTCTCTTGACCATCACAATGAATCAATTTGAGGTCATAGATTGGTGATGATCTAGTTGAATTTCAGAATTTATTGGTGTTTATGCTGCACAAGTAGGATTGAAGAGAAAAAGGCAATTTCAGGAGGAATGGATGATTATTGCAAGTGGTATAGGTATTGACTTAAATGGTCACATAGGAAGATGTAATATAGTTCATGAGAGGGTACATAAGGGAGAGAGGGGATAGAAGGGAGATTCAAAACTTGAGCTTGCGTTGTCCTATGGAATAATAATAAAGAATATTTCTTAAGAAGAGAATCAAGCATTTAGTTACCTTGAGAAGAAGGTCAATTGTGATATAAATAATTATTTTTCAAGAAAAAGTAAAGATCACACGAAGCTATACTAGAAGATAAATTGACCACACAACACAGGCTAGTTGTTCTAGATTTGTAGTTAGAAATTATAATGAGAGGAAATTGTATTTATGTTCATAAGCTATGACTATAGTTTTATGCTGGCTTATGAAGAGAGGAAATGAAACTACAAAATGCTTGAGGAGAAGATGGTGGAGCTTAAATGGTGAAATGGGACATCTTTTAAGAACACATGTTAAGGGAAGAAAATTGAAATATGAAAACTAATTTATAAATGAGTTGTGAATTAGATCACAACTTGTGTTAATTGAGGTGATAGAATTCTCAAAATCTAGAGGCAGGGCTTTTAAGATTGGAAAACTCGACCATCTTGGTGGATGGCTGATACCATGATGAACCAAGATCTCGGTTTATCTCATTTGAGATGGGAACTAACAAAAAGTTGGAAAACAACAAGATATGCTGAGAGTTTGGCTGATGTCAATATTCTAATATCATATTGGCTGATATATCAAGCTATATCAGTATATATTGACAAAGATGTAAATGTTGAGATGGATGTATTGTAAAATTAGGCAAGATAAAATGAGGAATGAGTTCTTTAGAGCAAGAGGCATATAAGTTGCACCTATTGAGGAAGAGACCTCGGTGAAGGAGAGGTGGTCATTTGTATTGAAGGGTTAGGACATGGATAAGAAGATTTAACATGATGGATGAAAGGTTGTGTTAACACTGGACGCAGGAAAAAATAGGTATGGCTTGTCATGGATTTATCAGGCAACCCAGATAACTGGACCAGTCTCTTGCTGGTTCTCATTATGGCTATTTTGTATTTTTGTTTCCATACTAGTATTCATTTTGTATAACTTAACAGCTCCTTTGTTTTAGTGCGACACATGCTTTTGAGTCTCCTTATTCTTTAATGAATCTTGAATTATCTTATTATTATTAAATGTTCCATGTTTATAGGAAACATCTGCGGATTTATTTTTAAAAAACACCTTTCATTTTATATTTTTCATCTTTCTTTCATTTGTTGATCCTTTTGCTATATAACTTGAATGTAAGATCATAAGAAAATTGAAACCAATAACTCATTTTCAAATGCAACACCTTTCATGTCATATTCTACATCTTTCTTTCATTTGTTGATCTTTTTGCCATATAACTTGCATTTAAGATCATTAGAAAATTGAAACCAGTAACTCATCTTCAAATACTTCAGAAGTGTTTCATTCTTTGTGGTCATTGAGTATTACTTACTTCAGGATGATCGGATGATGGCCAATCGATTAGCTAACACAATGTGCAACTCATTGAAAGGGCGACCTGTTCAGGTATTACCTTCTCATATCATTTTAAGCAAAACAATGTTGCTTTATTAGGATGGAGCTTCTACTTATGATAGAAGATTTTCTGCAGGGTCACATTGTTCAAGGGAAAGAGCCACCCCAATTTATTGCGCTTTTTCAACCGATGGTTATCTTAAAGGTACTATTCGTTGGCTTGACAATCACAGGATTAATAAAACAAACTTTTAGAATGCATGCTTATGATAACTGCTTTGCTGAGACTAGAGGGACTGTTAATTAACTGTCAAGGATCTAAGTATCTTGTGTTAACAGTCTATACCAGCTGTACCAGATCATATCAGTAAGTTACCGGTACCTACTACAGCCGCATACTAATAATGTATCAATACATGTTGTTTCATCTCTATTATTCTGTTCAGGCACAAAGAGATGTGCCATGTCTCAGAATGATACTGTACTATACTGATCAATACTATTCTAGAAAGGTACCGATATAGGTAGTGGTACTTTAAACCTTGATTTTTTCTAATATTGATTTCTTTGACATAGGGGGGAGTCAGTTCTGGTTACAAAAGGTTAATTGCTGACAAGAATGTAAATGATGATGCTTACACTTCTGATGGCATTGCTCTTATTCGAGTGTCTGGTACATCGGTGCACAACAATAAAGCTGTGCAAATAGAAGCGGTATGTGCGCAGGTTTTCTGTTATATTTTTGTTTATCTTGTTCACTGATGTATTCCCACAATCCTTCTATGCTTAATAGAGACAGAACAATATAGAGACTGTGAGTTTAAAAATATTGTCAGCAGCTTTCATGCTTGGTTTCTTAGGAAAGAGGTATGTGCCTATGTGGATATAATCTAGTTGTGAGTAACTTTTACCTTGGTTGCTTAACCCACTTTTGATTTTTTTTTCTTTTTTTCTTTTTATTCCACACCTATTCTTGGACATTTTGATCCTTGTACTTGTACCTAGAAATTTCTAGAATGACGAAATAAATCTAATTTTCACTTAAATTCAAGGTCTTGAAAGGATTGTGAAGTAAGATGTTTATTTCCATGGTTCTTATGAACTAATGCTTCCTTTTATGCGAGCATCATTGCTTCCTTGCTTTCTTCCTGTCTTGGTCAAGAAGATGATTATGCAAAAGAGAAATGAAGAGTTCATGTTCTTTTTTTACTTAATAACTGAAAAGTAGTGATACTGAATAGGTACATACATTAATGAGTATTGCTTTATATTGTTGTTGTTGTTCCTCCTTATTCCTAGAGAGGAAAGCCAGTCATGTTAAGGATAATCTGCAAATAGTTATCAACCTCTCAAGAAAAAAATCAATTTAAAATAGATGCAAAAAAACATATAGATATCGAAGAAAATAATAATTACTTGGTAGTTTCATGTTCTTCTAGATGCTTGCATGACTTGGGCATGGGCCTGATTGTGCATCTATATAGAAGTTTTCCTTGTGGTTCCCTTTTCTATCTACTTCACTAATTTCATGTTTCACATCACTTTCATTTTTCCTATTTCTAAAAGTAGAAAACAAAAATTTTGTTTCTACTTTAGTTCTAAATGCTTAAAAAAACATCAGCATGTTTGGTGCAGTCGAACTTTTTTTTTTTTTTTTGGCAACAAAATAAAACCCTCTTTCATCCTTTGGTGGTGGTGTTGGCAACGATGGTGGAGATGGTAGTAACAATGGTGGAGGCATCTATGGTGATGGGGGTGACAGTGGCGATGGAGATGGCTGTAGTGGTGGTGGCGATGGTGGCAACAGTAGCTATGGGGGAGGTGGTGCTGGTGTTAGTGGTAGAGGTGGTGATAATGGTGGCCATTGACAGTGGTGGAGAGGGTATCAAGGAGCGGAGGATTCTGCATGGAAAACTTCAGCTCTTCATATTTTAAAAAAGTGGAAGCAAGATTTTCTTGCTTTAACATTCTAAAAATCATGAAAATATTTTTCTTTAAAAAAAAGGAAATAGAAATAATACTATCAAATATTTTGTCTTGTTTTTTATGTTTTTGTTTTTGAAAACAGAACATAGGAGAAAAGACGATGCCAAATAGGACCTAAGCAATTAATTTCTTCCCTGTTTTCTTTCTTTCTAGCATTTTGACTGAGCAATCTTACTTCTCTAGCATAAAGTTTTCCGCTAGGAGTCTGAAATATCAGAATGTCAGATATTAGGAGGTTGCCATCCTTACCACTTCAAATTATATGGATGATATTATTAATTAGTAGTATGTGGCAAGGAACTTGATAGCTGTGCATAATTGATATGAAAGTCTGGGTAGTCTAACCTAGAAATGAAAAGACACAATCACCTTTGTATTTTTGGGAACCAAAATTGAACCAATCAATTCTGGGATTAAAATAAACTACCCAACAAAGATTGAGTTGGTTTGGATTAGTTCCTAGTTTAATCCATAAATTGGGAAAATGATATCAGCAAAATGATCTATTGAATATATTCATGAAGAACAATTAGTGAAGAACATAAAGCAATGCACAATCTATTCCAACATTTGCAATCTTAGTACTAGGTATTGTGCTGGTACCTTACCAATTCAGTATGGCAGGGTGCGAAACCCATATGATATAACTCCCAAGCATCTTTTATGATGATATTGCTCGAAACATTGATACTGCAGGTTGGTACTGAGTGAAATCAAATGGTACTGTATGGTTTGGACCAATATGGATCGGTATGGATCGATTCCTGTATCAAACTAGCAAACCAACCTAGTTCTAAACTAATTTAGTATGGACATGCCAAGCTAGGTGGTTTGGGTCAATATTGCAATCCTTGATCTATTCAACATCATACAACAAAATATCTAAATTTAATTATAATTTTTGTACATAACATGTTATACTAAGTACTAACAACAAGAAAATCTATCATCGCATTCTATTCAACAAAACAAAATTTAACATAAGTCTATTATATTGCAAACCTTGAGATAATGTGCATTATATTTGTAAATTGCCTGAAGATTCACATATTCACATTCATGCAAATGTATGTGAATGTGTCCTAGCACACAAGTGGGTGGAACCATAGTTTCAAGTCCTTGCGAGATGTCCCGTGGGATGTCAAGATGGTATGCTATCCCAAGTATTGGTATGGACTGTTCTGCCACCATTCTAGCATCTTGATTGGCACGTTCTGTCCCATTTCATGAAAAGACCTAGACTACCCCATCCCATGAGATGTAAAACCTTAGGCAAAACTAACAATTCTGTGCTTAATCGACCCAATGAGGCCATTTTGATTCTGTTCTTAGGTTGAAGAGGAACCATGTGTACTCCTAGTCAAGTTATAAGCTTATCTTGCATTGTAAGAGTTGGTTGCCTTATCATAAGTTTAGAGCTGTTATTTTTGGCATTTGTCATGATGGTTGATGGTCCACCAGATTTGGATAGATAATTGCATTAGTGATGTAAAGATCTCTAGAGTTCAAAAGTAGTATTTCAAGGTTTAATTTTTGTTTTGGTACCTTATGATTTAAATCGTATAGCAAGCTAAATTTTCGATTAGGAAGAGCAAATCATTCTCTAGAACCTTTCAGATTATTGGAAGAAAAGCCTTAAGCAGTTGCATATCTGCATAATAGACGGAAAACTAAAGATTTTGGTGTTTTTGTAGCAAACAAGGATGGTTTTAGATTTGTCTTCTGTGTTGTCGTTGACTCTTGTGTTGGTGGATGGTAGTAGTAGCCAAAATGTTGCCTTTTTTGTGTTTGTTTGTTTTAAACTTCTAAAATATTTATCTTGCATGCTTGAAGTTTCGTGATAAGATCTTGCTTTGTCTCAATATTTTTTTTTTTACAAAAAGAAGAAAAAAAATCAGATTGTTCTAATCAAAGCATTTATCATGTCATGATCCAAACCAGCTAATAAGCTTTAGATGCATGACCATTCAAAAATTCCACAAAGCATGAGTAAGTTCATGATCCATGATTATCAAAGCCAAATATTTTGCTACAACTACAAGATAAAAAAGTTCTTCTATTAATGAAACACCATGCATCAAAACTATCAAAACTTGCAATTTAATAGTTTATACCAATTCTGTAGCATTTTCTAAATAAGGATAAATAAAATCAACTGCCAGAGTTCCAACTGCAGAGGTATTTTCCTCCAAAAACTAACAAATATAAAATCATTAGCAAAACTCAATAATTCCATGAAACAATCAAAAAAATTTCTATCTAAAAAAAGCTCTAATTAAAGCTCCCTTGCTAGCATCAATACTTGACTACCCTTGATTTGCTAAGTAGGGCTCCACAGCTAATCAATTTGTAACAGTAGAAGTGTTGAGCTAGATACCCAGTAAGTGGTAGTACGCAACATACAAGGAGTAAAAGAATCCATGATGCAGAAAGTCTTTAATTTAATGTGAAGTATTTCAATAGCGATTGTGAACTTTAATTACAAAATATCAAAATACGACTAAGGTAATTTGTAATAAACTTTTGGAATTTGAACCGTCCTAGTATAATTTCCAAAATTATTTCTAGGAACCTAAGTGTTTTGGAAGAGGTTTTAGACCCCAGTGAGTCACACATTGCTTGTAGTCACAGTTCACACAAAACTCCTCTAGAGACTTTCAGTTGGCTAGCTATAATAATAATAATAAATCCTAAAAACCAATTTTTCTATATTTGTTTATGAATAGTTTCATATTCTGAATTTCAGAAAGTTTATTTGTTCAATTTTAACAGCTGAAATATGTTATGCAGAAATCTAATATGCTAACTTTACTTTTGCAGAAATTAGGATATTGAAATATAATATACAGAAATATAATATTCAAAAATTGAGTTTGTTATGATTTACTATACATAAATTAATATATAGACTTCTTTTTCTAAAAGTATATTATACAAATATGTGATAATCAGGAATTTACTTTGCTGTAGCTTACAGTAAAGAAATTAACATGCAGAGTTAGAAATTAAGTTACACAGATCTAATATTAGAGAAGTCCAATATGCAAACTTTGAAAATTGCAATATGATACTCAGAAATTTGATTTGCAGAACTTTAAAGCAGATTTTTGTTCTGCTGGAAATTAGTTTACCAGAAATTATTATATTCAGAGTTCTCTTTCTAGAACAGAGTAATATACATAGAAAATTATTTATAATTTAAAATAATATTAGTGAGAAGAAATAAAGAAATATTGATATGATAAATTTATTAAACATTCAAATAGTTTAGCAGCCACCCTCTATTCTTGACTCACACTCTCCTTTCAAAGACCATGGACATGGATCAAAGCTCCTCACAGTGCACCCACTAGGATGATATGCTATCACAAGAGATGTCCATGTCTCGACTCACAGATGATGCCATCCATGTGTAGTGTAAACTAATCCAGCGCAGGCTCCTAGTATGACAACTATTCTTGTTAGGACTCCTCCACTGTGCTCTTCCAGGTCTTTGACTACCAGCAACCAACCAGTTGCCTTGCTTTCTAGTTGATAGTCCCTGATTCTTACCGTATAAGGAGTTATCACATCTAAGTTCTACGTCAGCTCAAACATTGGACCTTACTTTCACTTACAAAATCTTGAGGAAAACTCTCAACAAGGGTACAATGCAGAAGCACTCAACTCATAGCATTTTATAAGAGAAATGAATCCAAATGCTTCCAAGACCATGAACTGAACCCAGTGACTTTAAAAGTTCCACTTGAAACTTGACTTCAACCACTAAGTTATCATGTTCCCACAGAAATACAAATTCTAGTATACCATTATTATTAGGATTCCTAAACTATTAAACCAAGCAGGCATGCTCACTAATCCTAATATAATTAGGCACAACTAAGGTTCGCCGCATCGGAAACTGGTACTGCTTTAATATCGGACCAGTATGGTTTGGTATGGTGTGTACCATACCGAATCAGTAGCATATCGGTCAGGTAGATCAGGATACTCCAACCCATGAACCATTCTGAATCAAATCGAACCGGGCGATTCAATTCGGTGCGTCAGTAGTTCTAGGCAGTTCACCTCCAATACCGAATCGAAAGGCCGAATCGTCTCGATTCTAGGCCTGTTCAGTTTGGTTCATCCCAAACCACTCGATTAGGGATGGTTTGACTAACTCTGGAACAACATATGGACGTAGCACTGACTTTCCACCAATGAGCCTAACCCAAACACTTAGGCAGAGGCTAGTCTCAAACCAAGCCTAATTCAAACTATTAACTAAGCCCAAAATAATTGCTTCTTTTATTAACAAAAGCCTAGGCTATTACATGTTATGTTGTAGCATCAAGATGCATCAGTTTACTGATTTACTCAAATAAATTTCCATTTTAATCTGGCTTATATGTTGTAGCCATGGATCTTACAATTGCATTTTTTTGAAGTGGGTGTCAGTATCAATGCCATTTAATATCTATGGTTCAGGTAGCAACATCCCTAAGCTCCATTGACTGTTTCCTGTTGCAATCTGGAAATTCTGTTTTCATTTGGCATGGGAGTTCTAGTACCTTTGAGCAGCAACAGTGGGCTGCAAAAATTGCAGAATTTTTAAAGGTATGCTCTGGAATTTCATTCTGTTATCAAGTATTTCCTCTTCTTGATCAACCAAATGTAAAATCTACATTCAAAATTATGTTTATAATGTTTTCAGAGTAGAGACAAATTTTAGAGGATTTTTCCAATATTTAACAGAACAATATACGAATATATATATTAATCTATATAAATATAAAATTAGAGCCTCATATTGCTGTATTATGATTGTTTAGAACATAATGAAGAATGGAAATACAATATGCATTTGGATCTTTCATATTGGCTTTCTTTGCAAAAGATTGTGTAGGTTAAGGAAATTGATTTCTATATAATCTATGCAGGAAAGATGAGTTGTTTTATCAATTAACATGATAAGGCTTGTTACTAAATTGTCTTCTGGGATGCCTTTCACATTCTGAAAAATCAATTTTGCTTGCATTGTATGGGAAACAACTCCTCAACTAATTGTGGAGTTATTAATGCTACAGCCTGGTGCTACACTGAAACATGCAAAGGAGGGTACAGAGAGCTCTGCATTTTGGTCTGCACTTGGTGGAAAGCAAACTTTTACCACTAAAAAGTTCACGCAGGATACTGTTAGAGATCCTCACTTGTACACCTTTTCCTTTAACAAAGGTTAGGTTTCATCCATAACTACTTACCTAAGTTATGATGACCTCACTCATTCATATTTGATCTTGTCCTATCTTTATATGAACGAAAAATTATATCAGAATCTGATGTCATCTTTTTTGTTTGTGCACGCACGATGATTCCTCAGGAAAATTGAAGGTTTGGTAACTTGCCTTCTCTCTTGTTTTTGAGATGTAAAGTTATAATGTTTCTATCGAATCCCCTCTCAATCATCTTTGCAGATTACTGAAGTACACAGCTTCTCACAAGATGATCTGTTGACTGAGGACATGTTGATACTCGACACTCATGCAGAGGTCTTTGTTTGGGTTGGCCAGTCTGTCGATCCTAAGAAAAAGCAAGAGGCTTTTGAAATTGGTCAGGTAAGAGAATTTATTTTTCCTGTCTGTTAGTATTTTTGTTCTTTTGTTTGACTTCATGGAAGAAACTTTCCAGAAATATGTGGAGCTTGCAGCAGCCTTGGAAGGCTTGTCTCCAGAGGTGCCGCTCTATAAAGTTACAGAAGGCAATGAACCATGTTTTTTCACCACATATTTCTCCTGGGATGGAACGAAGGCAGTTGTAAGTTCTGTGACCTCAGGCCATCAGTTCTTGTTCTTGGTTCAGTATTCATTAGTGTGTAACTTCATTGTTGAAATAGTGAGCTTATTAGATTATTTTTGGTAACTCAACCAAATATTAAAGCATTGCTATGACTAAAGATTTTGTAGATAAGTATAAGGATGATCTTGACCATTCACACACGCAAACAAAACGCATGCACACACATGCCTACCCTCAAAGATGCACTCACATGCATAAATACATGCATTAACTAAAATACATACGTAAAGCAAACTCAGTAAATGTTGGTCAACTGCAATGTTTAACTGTATTTGCCCAAGCAGTAAAGGAAAACCCATCATAAAAAGAAGGGCTTTAACAAGAAAGCCTAGGGTTGCAGGGAAACACTCAATAAAAAAGAAAAGAAAAGAAAAACGATCTGCCCATGAAATCACATCCATCCATTCTTGATTGAGTTTAATTTCTTAAAAAGGAATGTGCTGAATCATATACATCCCGGCAGCGCCATGATCCATACATTCTTCTCTTTGTCTTAGAACAAAAAATCTCCCGAGGACTCTCTACTGTATCAGATATGCTTCCTCTCATGTGCATTCCATGTGCCCAGTGCTTGGCATGACTCATGATTGTAGAAAGGCATGCCTTGACATCTTGAGGATTTTTTCTTTTTAAAAAAAGAACATTTTAATTGCCATCAACATAAGCCTTTTTTTTATATATATATAAAAAAAAACAGATCATTCTGGATTAACAGCTTAGGGAGTTAGAAGTAAAAAAAGGGTTGCAAAATTTTATTTTTCCAAAATAAATTGATTAATCTATGGAAGGAACCTTCCCATTTAATGATCATGATCTAATTACTATTTTAATTACCATCATCATGGGCATTGCTACCTCTCTCTCTCTCTCCCCCTCTCGATCAGATCAATCTTCAGTAGCAGTTTAGGGAGTTAGAAGTAAAAAGGGTTGCAAAACTTTATTGTTTCCAAATTAAATTCAGTAATCTAGAGATGGAGCCTTCCCATTTAATGATCCATCACGATTTTTCTTGATGAAAAGTGGACTTCTTAAGTGAGGTTTTGAAATGGTGTAAGAATGGAAGGTTGAAGATGTGTGCTGCTTTTTCCCAAGATTGTGGAGTTCTAAGTATTCTTTCCAAGATGGTCGTTGAGGATCTTCTAGAACTTGCCTTCTGACAATTATATTCTTTTGAGATATTTGCCTTGAAAACTGTTCTATGGTTTATGCTCTTCTGAAGATTATGTCACCTGAGGTTTTGTTTTGGGGTTGTGTTTCCTGAATCCTGAGGATTGTCTCTTGGGGACTACATCTTCTTGGGATTGTTATATTCTCCTGAGGATGGTGTATTTTGACTCTTCAGGATTATCTTCTAAGAATTATGTTCTTGGATGATCATATTTTAAATGATTTTGATGATAAGATAATTAAGAAAGATGCATCAGAACGTATAAATGGAGTCACAAAAAAAGGTATCCATAACATGATGTACATTTCTTGTAGAGTTAGGCTGGCATATTTTGTCAAGTGGTTGCACCTACCTCTAATTAAGGGTCATGGGTCTGCTTAATTCCAGGAAAAACTTAAGATATTAGTGTTAATTTCAGGAAAAACTTAAGATATTAGTGTAATGTACACAGCTGTACAATTTCACAAATTACAAACCTGAGATGAAGTTATCAGAATCAATAGAAGTTATTTGTTGATATTGGTCAGCTTTTCTCTTTTTTTTTTCTTCTCACGATGTTTTCTTTGACCTGATCTTAAAGTTTGGTTGATCTTGAAGCATCAGATTATCAATAATATGGTTAGTTAAGAATGTATCATCTCCATAAGTAGGTTTATCTAATTCCATATGCAGTAGATGCTGCCTTTGTTTTTGTTGTTACTGATTCCAAATTCAAAAGGTTCATAATCTGCAACATCATCAGCTTTTAGAAACATCTTTAGTTTGCCAATTGGTGTCAAATATTGGACCTGGGTGTTGCACATACTACATAGGCATCGGTAAGGGTATTAACCATAGTTAATGAACCCAGACCAGGCTGGCTGGTTGGGCTGGAAAACTGGTGAACCAGTCTTATCTAGTCCCGCTTTGCATTGGGACCTATTCTCTCAATGAAAACCAGGTTGAACATTTAACCCACCTTAAACTAGGCACCTGGTCAAGTGAAAAACTGGGTTGGCCTGGTGGTATACCAGGATTTCAGAATTCTAACATTTGGAAACATTCTATCTGAAATGTGTCTAAGGGCAGACACAAACCTTGGACCACTTGCATAGTTAAAAAACACCCAGCCACTGAGGAACTGTTAAAATTTATGATACTTTATTATATTCATGATATATATTATGTTACTAAATGGAGCTAATTTCTTTTGATAGAAAATGAAAAAAAATAAAACAATAAGTTATACATATTTTGATGTATTTTATATAATTTACAACTTTTCAAAATTGATAATTCACGGTTATTTTATATGTCTACAAATAAAGAGTAGTGTAAAATGTATATCCATGTGATTTAAAGCATGGTTTCAATTCATAGCAGGACATCCTGTGGGATGTCGGGAGAGGTTGCCTTCTCAAGTATCAAGATGGGATATCTCGCCATCGTCCCAATGTCCCAATTACTGTGTCTTGGGACATGCCCCATCTCAAATGTTGGGACAATGGCATGTCCTATTCCATGAAAAAACTAGGACAGCACTGTCTCACGGGATTTAGAACATTGATTTAAAGAGTAGTATTTAATTCAAAATACAAAATTTATCAATTGTTGTACATACTTTTCTTATATTATATTTATTTTTATTTTAATATATTTTTGTTGCTCAGCTAAGCAACTCAAGAGGGGGGTGAATTGGGTTCTTTGAAAATTTTTAACAAGTATGTGCAATTTTGCAAAACAATAAATTCTG
This sequence comes from Metroxylon sagu, assembly GCA_017589505.3. Classification (NCBI taxonomy): domain Eukaryota; kingdom Viridiplantae; phylum Streptophyta; class Magnoliopsida; order Arecales; family Arecaceae; genus Metroxylon; species Metroxylon sagu. The sequence continues at coordinate 3,058,138 of JACVBY030000656.1, forward strand.
TGTGAGTGTAGAGTGTTGATAGCAAGAACAAATAATAACAACTATAAGAGACAAACACACAAACACAACAATTATAGTGGTTCGGTGCTAATCCTTGCATCTACATCCACTCTCCAAAAATCCCTTGGGAATTTTCTCCACTAATCGTTCTTCAAACGATTACAAACCTAGCTAACTCAGCTAGCTTCTTGTTTCCCAGGCACAAGGGAGCTTTTTCTTAACTTTCTCAGCTAACTTCTTGTTTCCGAGCACAAGGGAGCCTTACAAATCACCAATTATGGGTTTGGCACACCCTACACAAGTTTCAACCAAGTTGAAACTCAAACAACTTACAAGGAAAAGAGTTTTAGAATTTTCAGCTCCTTAATGAGCAAATGTAACAATAAAAGCACTTTACAGTTTTTGAAGACCTCCCCCTTTAAATGAGCTTCTTCTCTTTAAATGTTGGAGTTATAAGCACTTGAAGGAGCCTCTTGAGTAGTTGGAAGGAGCCTTTAATGAGCTTTGAAGAAGTTTCAAACTCTACAGCACATTTTCTTTTCAAAACATGAAGGCTGAAATCTTTCTTGATTTTTCCTTTATTTTTTTCTCTTTTTTCCACTTGTAAACCCTCAAAAATACTCCCAATCTCTTGCTAATCCATCCCATTTACGAGTATTTATAGTTTACTGAAGGATTGAAACGTTAAACTAGTCATTTGTGATCGTTGGAGACTCAGAACTAGCCGTTACAGTAGTTCTGGGGAAGTTAGCCGACTCTGTAGTCGATTACTTTTGGAAAACTCGCTGTTCTGACCACAGTAACCGACTCTGGAATCGGCTAACTTGGAAACCTTCACTGTCTTGGCCACAGTAGCCGACTCTAGAGTCGACTAACTTTAAAAAGCTCACTGTTTTGCCACAGTAGCCGACTGGTTAGTCGACTAACTTGAAAATACTCATTGTTTTGCCACAGTAGCTGACTAATTAGTCGGCTAACTTGAAAAAACTCACTGTTAACTCTCTTGTCGCACAATTTTGACTTGATAGCTTGCAAGGTAGTTGACTAAAGGCTTCAAACTTCCATTCTAAGTACCAGTAGCTGTCGTAAGAGTTGACTAATGCCTCTAAAACTTGAAAACTCATTCCATAAACAAGAAAACTCATTGAAATGAAGAAAATAATTGCTTTAGCTCTTATAATCTTGAACTTTCTTCATTTGAAAACCTCCCAACCATCTGAATTTCACTTGATTGAAGCTTGAACCATCCATAGTTGATCTTGGTCTTTTACAAAAATTCCTCTCTTGAACCATAAACCCATTTAGGAGCTTGAAATCATTTTTGATCATCTTGGTGATTCATGTATGCCTGCATTTCATCATGGTTCTCCACAAAACTCATTAGTAACTTACTTAATTGTTTTGTGATCATCAAAATCAATGTAAGGTCAACAATTTTTAATATAACCCGATCTAACCAATTCATGCAATGGTTGGACCAATGATTCGATGACTTGGCCACTTGGTTTTGTAGTTGGGACTAGGGTGGAAGATGTCCTAGGGCGCAGTAGTTGGGACAATGAGACGATGGTGGGATGATCTCTTCCCAGAATTTGAGGGGTAACCTATCCTAGCATCTCATAGGACATCCCAGCAGAATTTTATACTATGATCTCGAGCAAGGTTTTAAATCTCATGGGACAGAGGTGTTTCATTTTTTTCACAGAACAAAATGCCTCATATTCTGTCCTATCTTGATCCCCGATCCGGTCAAGCGTTCTGATACTTGCTTCGAATACTTCTTTCTTTAAAAAAAATTACTCGTGAAGCTTTAGTGTTTTATTCAATTTTTAAAGATGTTTGAACTTCAAAAGTTTTATCTTTATGATAAATTAGATTGATTTAAAATTGACACTATAATGTATTATGACTGGAACGGAACGTGACAGCCGAAATTGGTCCTGAAATCTCTTTGGGACAATAAATCTCAGCTGTCTCAGCTCTGTCTCGCTTAGAATTAAATCACTGATCTTAAGTTTGCTTTATGGTTGAGAATTGATTTCATTAAATCAATGATTTATGTTAAGTCTAGGTCCATATTGTTCAGGGAAAGCTAGAGAAGATGGTGTAATCTTTATTGCAAATTACTATGTTCCTGCTTTATTCTTCTTTATCGTCTTTTCCCTTTTCCTTGACTAAGTTGTGCAATAATATAATGAATGAATACCAGAAAACCAGATATTCATTTGTCATGTATGTGTTGGCTGATGCGATATGAAAGCAGCCATTTTAGGCATTGGAACGGATGATACATATAATTTTTTAGATAAAGGTCTCATAGATATGATGATACGGTTATTATTTAAGAACTCCAGCTGTCCTTGGTAAATTCAAAAGTATCATGAATCTCAGACATTTTTCTAAATTCGGTGAGGCATCACACAGTCATAGTCAGAACCAGCAAGCTAGTTTTCCCACCTATGCATATCTCTGAATTAGTGAGGTGTCAGTGTGTTACGACAATAATTCAAAATTCATTCCATGAATATCTTATTAGAAGATGAGAAATGGGAAGTTGAAGCTTTTTACTGTATCTTTATATGGAAGTATATTTTTAAGGTTTGACAACTGATCTATGCATGTAGTTAGTTTTATGTCATCATATACCTATATGCCTAAGCATTTCTATCAATTGTGCATGTATTGCATAGTGAACGCATATATTAATCACACTCATCTCAAAGCATTTTTTGTTGATTCTGTGCAATATGATATGGTTGTCTTTTTTCCCTTCTCTTGGGTATGACAGAACCTATGATTCTTATGTACATTACTGTAAAATGAAAAACAGGTTCAAGGAAATTCTTTTCAAAAGAAGCTCTTGCTGCTATTTGGCACTGCCTTCCAAGCTTCTGAGGTAAATGTTTGTCTTGACAGTCATTATTAGTCAACTAGAGAACTAGAGATATAAAGTTTTGTAATAGTTTTTTACTTCACCCTGATTAGTGTTTGTCATTCAACTACAGTTTAGTTGAGACATGGATTAATTGGAGATGCCATCAATGTTATGAAGCATTAAAATTGTTGAGTTATCATATATTCTTGGCAATTTGAGCTTTGTTCCAACTTAACTGAAAGTCTTATTTCGCCAAGTCCTTTTTTGGTTGCAAAGAGTAGGGTGTTGGTTATGCAGCTGGCTTAGTACTGTCTAAATGCTTTTCACAATGTCATCCATTCTTCATGATACCCACAATTCATGGAAGCAGAATCTATGTCTTTGATGAAATTGAGATATTTGAGTTCAGGATATTTAGTTTATTAAGCATGACTTAAATTGGAACAATTTCACCAACTACCAATGGGAAGGAACCAACAAACCTTTCTTTTACCAGAAAGCATTATGTATCCATCTGGAGATGGTTGTGACTAGGCCAAAGTGATCCTGAATTCTAAATGCAAAATAACTTTATATGCATCAAAATAAGCATGAATCTGTCCTGAGCCTGATCCAAAGCTCCAGTCCCTAATAAAAACCCTCTAGTAAATAGTAAGGCTTATGGATCACATGCCTTATACATATTTAAAATTATAAAAAATAAAAAACAGAACCTGTAGAATTAGTATATGCGCAGAACTTCTCTGCCTGCTATTCACTGCTATTCCATCTTCCGCTAGAGATTAGAAGTGAGGAGGCTACCAACTGCTAGGTGTCATCTACCATTGGCCCCAATGGAGGGACCTCAGTAGAAGGCAGAGGATAGGTAGTGTGTCACTGGAGAATGGCAGAGGGAGAAGAATCAGGCTTGTTGGAACCACTTATGGTCCCTTTATCTATGTGGGAATAAATGCTGAACAAATATAGACATGTACCATACATGACATACCAGTTTTTGAGCTTATTTTTGTGATATAGAACCCCCATACTTTAAGTAATGGTTCATGTTATTAACCAGTGATTGGTACCACAATATTTATATAACTTAATTGTTTAACATACTTGTGTTTCCTGAGATAGCTGGCACATGGTAGGAGCCCAAGTTAATTACGAATCAACATGAACAAGAACTAAGATATTTTACTTTATTTCAACCAGGCCCTATGACAGATCATGAATGGTTTTTAATTTTTAAAGGTGAAACTTATGAAGTTTTGTCTTACCCCTTCCAAAAAATTGAATCTACTGAACAATCTTCTCATTGCATGCTGCCTGGTAAATCCATTGGTCTATGATAGGTAAAAAGAAAAGAACTTTTTTGTAGTGTTTGTAAAGGAAAAAAGTAAGGATTTATATGTTAAAAAAAAAAAAAGAGAGAGAGAATGCAATAAGAATTTTCCAATCTGTTTAGGGTTGGCTCTATGGACCCCACTTTGTTGTTCTGACCAAGAACACCTATGATGGAAGTTGACTTCAAACCCCTTTCTCAATGCTTGTGCTAAAATCTTATTTATTTGTCTATTATTAACTTCCCTAAGTCCTAGTTAGCTGACTTGTGTGTTATGAGTGCAGGTCTAGGGAGTGCATATCTGTATCCATGTCTATGTCTATATCTACACACACACATGTATGCATGTGTCTCAAACAATTTTCTTTAATTTTTCCTCCATTCTAGCCACTATGGCCATCTTTGGCTTGAACCAAACATAACAATCGTTTCAAAAAAATTTGTCACTTTATCCTTATTTAGATGCATAAGCTTTGTCTAATATATTTAACCTTACGCTCTTTGGTTTTACCATTGATTAGCTAAATTTACTCATGTTTACCATGTTCAACTGATGCTTGTATATCCATTCCTCAGCATTTTTATTTATGCACCAATCATGTAATTGGCTCATAAAAGCTATGCTCTGTTTTATTGGTGCTTGACATGTACATATGCTAAATAATGTATCCCTTTCAACGACATTGTTCTGGACGTATTGAAGACAACATAAATATTCTTTCTATTTTTCTGTGATTGATCAAACATAAAAGAATGATATTTTTGGAGAATCTTCTGATCATGATTTAACATCCTTCAACTGCACATAAATTTTCACTGAAGCTACAGTTTATGTACTTAACTTTCTCTTGCTTTTAAACTTCTATTATATAATATTCTCCTTCAAAAGTTTGTACTGAAGACCATTCTTTTCTGAGACATGTTAAGGTTATGCGGCATGTAGTACAAAATCATGTCATTTCATGACTTTGTCTTTCAAAATAACTGGTTACTATTACAATCTTATGATGCTGGGCATTTGGTACAATTTAATTTCATGAACATCTAAGAGATCTCAACTTTCAAAATTCTCAAATTCACAAAATTTAGTTAATGGATATTATAAAAAACCTCCAAATGCAGCCTAACTAACAGTCAATAATTTGCCACTAAGATGTTTCAAGGGAACTGCATAACATGATAGAGTGCATTCATAACAAAGTGAGAAGTGGCAAGATTTTGTAGTTGGCCATTAGATAAGCTCGTTGCGATTGATAACTCAATTATTTCCATATCTAGGTGATGCACTTATCATTTGCTTTCTCAAAAATATCTTTAAATCTTTTTGTGCTCATTCGATATGTCTACGATATGTCTATGTCCCTTATCACCCAACAAATAAAAGATTGAAAATGCAAATACATATGTTCATACATATTGAGACCTTGTGATTAGATACTACTAGATTTTCTTCTTATTAAATATCAAAATTTACTGTATATTATATCCTGCAGTCTAGTGCCCGATCCAATACTCCAAGTCATGGGGGACCTACACAAAGGGCATCTGCATTAGCAGCCTTATCTTCTGCATTCAGTCCTTCTGTGCCCAGAGCTGTGGCTCCAAAGCCATCCCGTTCAAGCCAGGGATCACAGAGAGCAGCTGCAGTTGCCGCATTATCATCTGTTCTAACTGCTGAACAAAAAGCGGCACAATCTGAAGGCACCACTAATCAATCCAGGAGCAGAAGCCCTTCCCCAGAACCACCAGTTGCTGGTAGAGTTTTATTTATTTATTTATGTTTTCTTTAACTTGATTTGATGCTTTTTGAGTTAGTAAAAGGAGGTCATATATCTAGCTGTTTTTCTTCGAGTTGAAGGGGTGTTTGGATGCCCAATCATGATATCCATGGAAGATGTACTTGGGTTGATATGTTAGAATGTAAAAATGGTTCAGTTGAATTTTAGATCTACATCTATTAGTGGATAATACAATCCATTTGAAAGATGATTTTGTTGCGTCCAGAAAATCTTGGGCCGCAAGCTTTTGATCCTTCTCTTACTCTACCTGCTCGCCCAGTTGAATCAAAGGATCTAGTTATGTTTCACATCAGTGTGTTAGCATCTGCAGGTTATCTGGGCATTGAAACATCCCAAAAATTCATTAGAACAAAGTTTTATGTGTAATCATAGTGGCCGCACTGCTTTTTTCATGGTCCGATCTACTCTTGGATACAATGAAAGAACAATATTTACTGACTTACTGATTTACATAATGTGTGACCTGTGTGACCTCAGAACTGACCTGTCTTTACCATGAAAGAACAATATTTACTGTCATAATGATTTACATAATGCGTGACCTCAGAACTGACCTGTCTTTACTGTGGTTAAATTATTGAGTTGATCATAAGATTTTACTTTTAATTGATTACAGATAGCGATAAGACTGATGGTACAGGTACTGAGGTGGGGAATCCCCTAGAAATTTCATCAGGAGAAAGCATGGAGGAAAGAGGATCAGAGAATAATGGAGTCGATTCTGAGGTGAAAGAGGAGTCACCGGTGGATGAGGATGGAAGTGAACATATATTCAGTTATGAACGGCTGAAATCCAAGTCCAGCAACCCTATTAGAGGAATTGATTACAAACGAAGAGAGGTTCATGCTTAAACATTTCTTTATTTATTTAGAATATTGTTATCCTAGATTTTGCTGGCAGTTTCATCATTTATGTTCATCCATTGATCCTCTCTTTTTCTTTCTCTTTTGTGTGTGTGTAGGCTTATCTGTCTGATGATGAGTTCCAGACTGTTTTTGGGATGACAAAAGAAACATTCTACCAGCAGCCCAAATGGAAGCAAGACATGAAGAAAAAGAAGGTGGATCTCTTTTGATCATCTGTTATATGGAAATACTGGTGTTTCCAGCTCTCAAGAGTATGTATTTTATCCTCTGCTGTTTTGTTTGGGTTGAGATGTGGTCAGTATGCTCGGTTGAAGCAGCTTGCTATATGCTGATGACTATCGCTTATTATGTGGGTTGATTTTGCAGTTGTAGGCAATTCTTTCATTTGTACTAGCTTGTCTGTTTGGTCACTTACCATCTCTTGGGTTTGCTTAATTTGTTAAAATTTAGGTGTATATTTACGTATTTTGGTTTGACTCATATGGCGTTTTTCAGCCTTGTGAAGAAAGTTATTTACAATTTGTAACATATTCAGATGGACAACAGACTTCTGGTTAAATTCTTCTGGCGTCTACTTGTGATAAATCCATGCATCATGGCCTCAATAATAAATTATTGCATTTCTGTTGGTAAGTTTTAGTAACCATAACCATGAAGCCGAGTTTCATATATTTCAATTGCCATTTAAATCAGCAACTGCTTATAGAAGTTGCATTCCAGATGGAGTTTGGAAGGTTTCTGAACCCATAATCAAGAGAGTTGGGTAAGATGTTGGTTTTTTAGCGTATTCCAGAGCCGCCTTCTGCCCTTATTCGCCGAACTTTAAAGTGCTGAGCAACTAATTAAATTCCCTTCTGTGTTGCATGTAGCTCAAAAAGAGATATACCGAATCTTCATGAACCGGAGCAACTTCAGCAGCTAGCAGTCGTCTTTAGTGGTCTAACCGACGACGAAGCTATTCCCCACTCGCCATCAGATTTGAAAGATCCATTCAAGGAACAAACTATATTTTAATTTATTAGATAAACCCATGCATGAATTAGAAAGTTTTGAGTCAGTTGGAAGGGGGGGTTGGGTAAAACCAGGTTAGCACAATTATATCAAAGGATGCTTCAGATATGTTATCTATGTTATTTTAAAAGATATTTGAACGGTTAAAATTGTGCCATACCAATCTCAATCAGGCTATGGATTGGACCTGTCTCAATTTTTATTTGGATTTCTGTGACTCTACCTGTTAGAGTAACAATATCGGCTGCACTATTCTATACGAGAAAAAAAAAAAAAAAAAAAAATCTACCGAGATTCCTAGGACCGCAGTCAAGTTATAGAATCAAGCTAAATGTTTACGAGGGACATTGATATTTGACCAGAAATCGAACAAATAGGTATATATATATATATATTGCATATATTCAATTTTTTAATATCAGCATTTTATATTTTTAGTGTTAGGGTTAATTAATTTAATATTTATTTCACACCATTTTTTAAGTATATAATATAGAGCTTAAAAATATATTACATTTAAACATCAAAAATAAATTTACATAACTTTATTTTGCACTCAACTAAATAAAAGAAGATTAAAAAATTTGGAAATAATATATATATATATATATATTCTTTTGTTACATCAATAAGGCATCATAATATGGATGGTGTAGATATCATGCCGTACTGATCTGCCATCGATACATGGTTCCTCATCAAGACAGCAAATCTTGGTCAGTCAAATCCCATTCGTGGCAATAGTTGACGGTCTCGATTCTCTCTCGGGCGCATGAAAGGTTGATTTCGCTTGGCTTCTGCTGAGATTTTAATACTATGATATCTTTATAGGAGAAATTTGGTAGCGTCCGTCAGGGAGAATTATGCTGGGTCCGAAATGGATGCGTCCAGCTCAAGCATGGGAAACAATGTTAACCAAATTCGAAAGTTTTTTTGACCATGGCATGGCCTGTGAGATGGTCGGATGGGGGAAGTCGTGGATCGCTTGATCTCTGGCATTGTTTATAGCAGAAGGTAACCCCCTTTCCACCATATTCCAAACTTTCTGAACGATGTTGGCGGTTAAACCAGAGCTGGTCTTTCGAGAGGCGCCACCGTTCCCCGGGGCCGGCGGTGAAGCTGGCGAGGGGGAAACAGAGGAGGCGCCGACGAAGGGGAGGGCGGTGTGCTCGGACGGCTGCGGCCGGCCCTCGAGCGTGTGCGTGTGCCCCCACCTCCCGCCCCGCGCTATCCCCACCGCCACCCGCGTCGTCGTCCTCCACCACCCCCACGAGCTCCGCCGCAAGCTCGCCACCCTCCCCCTCCTCTCCAAATGCCTCCACAACCTTTACCCCCTCCCCGGCCGGCGACTCCAACTCGGCTCCTCCCCCCTCCTCGACTCTCTCTACCACTCCTCCCCCTCCCCCACCAAATCCCTCTTCCTCTTCCCCAGCTCCGACCCCTCCTCCCCCGCTGCCGACCTTGGCGCCTGGGCCGCCGAGACCCCGCAGGCCGAGCGGAGGGATCCCGTCCTCATCGTGTTCGACGGGACGTGGAGGGAAGCGAAGGAGATGGTGGCGGCGAGCCTGCCTTTCCTTTCGCGGTTCGCGGTGCGGGTCTCGCTGGGATGCGATGAAGGGAGGGAAGGGGAGAGCACCTTCGAGTCAGATCTGCTGGTGAGGAAGGAGCCGTTCTTGGGGTGTGTCAGCACGATGGAGGCGGTGGCGAGGGCGCTGCGGGTGCTGGAACCAGACGGCGCCGGGGCGGAGGTCGAGGCGAGGTTGCTCGCCGTGCTTAGGGCGATGGTCGGGTTCCAGGCGGCTAATTTGAAACCCATGAAGCCCAGGCCTAGGTTAAAGAAGAAGGAGGAGGAGATCAAGAAGAAGAGCAACGCAGAGGTAAATATGAATGAGTAAATTGCTGCATTACTCGCGATATGTTCGATAAAATTACTGATAGAGATGTTTTAGAAGTTGTGTGGAAGCGAGTTCCTGGAAGCCCGGTCCCTATCATTAGGATGTCTTTAAGTGGGATGGCTTTCATGCTTTCTTTGTGTTATAAGAAGTGATTTCTTCTGAATTTTTGACCATTCCGTGAAGGTTATGGATGGTGAGTTCCATGGGTTGTGAAATCTCAATGATTTGCGTTCGCATTTTTGTTGAAGTACAGATTTCAAACCTAAATTTTCCATGCTACCATTTCTAAACTGTTTCTTGGTTGTTAGGATCAGTGGGGAGATTCTGATGCTAAATTAAACCATTTGATGGTCCGATACATCATTGGCTCATATAATCAAAGTGCGTGGCATTTGGGTTGAGGTTTTGCTGAAGTATGGCATTGTAGTCGTTCTTATGTGGCTGATATGGAAAATTTTGAGAATTGGAAAATAATGACTGACATGGATCCTTATTCTTTTGATTGTAGAAATATCTAGAGTAGATATTGTAGACTAGTCTTAATTGTGTTAGAAAAGGAAATTTATAGTGTGTGCTATTAGATCAAGCCAAAAATTGGATATATAAAATTATACACGTATGTATAGAAAGGGAGAGAGATAGATTTAGCTGTATTCAAATGTAGCCAAATTTAGTTCCAGTCATCTCTTTCATCTTTGTATTCATATTTCGTGAATTCTAAAAATGAAAAAGATAAAAAAGAGAGCGTGAATTTAGAATCTGTGTAGATTCAAAGATAGAGAAGATGATCGAATTTTAAATTTAGCTTCATTTCAATATAGTCAAATCCAGCTCTCTCTCTATATATATATATATATAATTTAGAAATAGTACATTACATTCAATAATTTAGATATTGGACCTTAAATGTTCAATTATAATCTAACCAAATTTGAGTGAAGATGTGCTCAGCTTGATATTTTTAGTCTATATGCATAATAGGAGCCCTGGCTTCAACATCATACACTAGGTAACATGTTTTCCATCAAATGTTATTCCTTGTTTTCCATACCAGCCAGTTGTGTAGCATCATCTGAAGCAGACCTTGTGTACCATAGAAGAGCACGCTCCATGAAAACTAATGTAACTTGTTTTTGTGTAATACCAACCGAAGCAAACTTTTGTGTGCCATAGAAGAGTCCATGTTTCTGAACGTCCGTAGTCTCCTAGAACTGATGTAGCTTGTTCTTGCGGTCTCGTTCTCAACAATTCTATTGGAAACAGGCAAAGGGAGGGCGGATTCATGCTTTTTCCCATTCCAACCCTGTTAAAAGCTCACAATGCAGCCACACTGAATGCAGGGTGCAGAATAGCACGTAGCTCAACAGCAATCAAAGAAAGACTATCACAAGCCACTCTCCCAACGCTATGTCTGCATATGATAACACCCAAGTTAAATTTTCAGTGCGGCTCCTTGTCTTCTCTCCACTAGCTTTCTTTTCATGCAACTGTTGATGGAGGCGTCAAGCTTATCCCAAAAACAATGACAATCCAGGTACCTTTGCTTTTTCCAATTTGTTCTTACAAATTTAGGGGTTCTGGCATGCAGACACCCTGCTTGCATATTTATTTTAGTTACTAGTTTAGAGTATAAATTTGTTAGGGAGATAAAACACTAGCACAGTTCATAATCATAACTACCATGGAAGTCAATAGAGTATTCATTAGATATTGATTACTTATTATAAAGGAAATGTAGTGTTGCATGTGCTTATAACTTTGCATCACCAAGCTACATCAGTTTCCCCCATGCTGAAAACATAAAAGAAAAACCTTGTAATTGAAACATAGCCAATTTAAATAGCACATAATTGACCCTTGATGTCCATTTCTTAAATAAAAAGGTTTTAAGCTGCATTGAATGTACTCCAAAATTATGAAATCTCGTGATGTTACAATTGTTTTTTAATTATGAGTTATGGTTTTTTATAGTTAGTGTTCAGTAGTCTAATGAAAATTCATAAACCTCTAAATAATGAAAATTTAGGTTTTTATTTTGGGTAGAGGTTTAGGATTTATCCCTGCTTTACACTTCTCTATATTGTTGATTTCGCCCTCTTAACCACCCACCTCATAAATTTTCTCAACCAACAACATGCATACCAATTGGCACAACAAGAAGGATAGAATTATGAATTTTGAAACCCCCAAAAACAGCCTAAAAGCAAGTAGGTTAGCTGACTTACATACAGTCAAGGACTTGATCTAGATATGGTACTTGCAAAGTAAAAAATAGCATGAAGTCGTGCAAACCATAGAAAAAATTGTATCATGATAAATCAACAAATCAACTATTTGCTTTGATGCAAACACTCAGAAAAGTTAAAACCTGCCACTGTCGCAGAGACAGGAAGGAAAAACAATATGAAAAGTAATTTTATCAATTAATTTTGACAGCCAGAACTGGCCTTCCATATTGATCATGAGTTATGAACTTTGTAAAACAGCACAAATATAAAGCACCCTTCTGTAAAGCACAATTCTCCAAGTGTGCTTTCAGCAAATGTCTATGCCCAATGAAAAGAGTAGCAGTATTCAGCCATGTGCTATGAGCTACTCCCGAATCTTTTGGATTCCGATCCAGCGGGCATAATCAACCCACCTGCTCAATGGTAAAGGAGGTATCAATTTAAAGATATATGGAAACTTCAAGCAATTTTATATTTATAAAATTTCTGAGATAATCCTCAAGAAATCTCACATTAGGGATCCCAAAAATGTGTTCCCTGTGCGAACCGCAAAGCATGATGCACTTAGAACGAGTTTGTGGCTGTGGAGCAATGGCTCCAGGATCCGCTGTTCTATTACACCCGCCAGTATCTGATACCTGTTGAGTGCAAGAATTGATCTATCAATAAAATTAACCATAAATGACTAATTCATGCCCTTTTTTTTTTCACTCTTAATTAACTAGTTACAGCGAAAAGAAAGGTGCTGCACAACATACAAATTTAAATTCAAGGAAACATGAACCAATAATGGTGATGTGAAAGCTGTTCAAACAAAATCAAATCTAACCTGCTCTTAGAACTCATATTTAATTCTTCATAAGTAATGCAAACTCATACTCCTATCGAATCGCACTCTAACAAGATAATGAACATGGTTAGCTGCTAGGCATCAAGGAATTGGGTTGATTGCTGAAATGGATACGCTGAACCTTGAGAAAAGACCAACAGTGTGGTTGAATACCAAGCGTAATGAGCTTAGAATTACCCTAATTCCAATGCCATTGTGACTATTGCGCAACCTCCCTTATGCACAAGTCGGCCTCACTACTTTGCACTTAGAGCTCTTAAAAACACAGAAAAAACACCAAAGAGCGCAAGGGAGAGAAAAAAGTTCTAAACACAATTTTATTTCTCAGGAATTGAATACTTACAAAATGAGAGGCCCCTAATACAACGAACTTCTTGCCTACTGTAGTCACAGACAATGCCACATGACATTTGTCAATGGGCACAGAAACGTACATATCACCTTACAATTCTATTCATCTTATATTACACAATATCATAAAAAGCTTCTAGAGAATTTTAGAATCTCTTAGGGCCTCTTTAGTTGTAAAAAATTGGGAGTATTTTTCTGAAAACTTTTATCATGGAGAATCTATTCAAATCTAATATTTTAGTTTTTCAATTTTCTAAATGTATACTAGGTCTGAAAAAATATTTTTAAATTATTTTTTATTTTTTTTAAATAAAGCAATATTTTTTTAATATTTTTCACCATCATATGTTGACCACTCACTACTATTCTCACTACTAATCCTTCACTATTCGCCATGATTATGACCACTATCACCCACCCTCCACTACCCACCACCAATGCCACAACCACACCCTCCATCACCCACCACCAATGCTATAACCACCACCACAGCCATACCTTTACCACCGTTGCTCCCTCCATCACACTCCATCATCACCACCACCACTATATCTCCACCACTAGTATCCTTCCCTACCACCACCACAACACCTTCGCCATCGATCGCAATCGCCATCGCCAACACCACTGCTACTATTATCATATCTATGCCACCCACTACTACCATCACCACCACCACAATCCATCTTTTTGATTTTTTTAAAATCAAAAAATGATTCCTCATGTTCACTAAATGAACGTGTTTTTCAATTTTTTGATAGAAAAGAAAAACCAGAAATAGAGATGAAAACTAGAGATGGAAAACTAGAAAAGAAAAATAAAAAATGGAGATGAAAACTAGAGATTGAAAATAAAAAACATTTTCTACAACAGGCCCCTAGAGTTCCCTCGACATATACCAAAACTTGAAATATCTAGGCTTGCAAATCTTCTCCAAAGTATCATAAGGTCCTTTGACTTCTCATTAGCTCCTTTCAATGCCCTATGTTGGCCTACTTTAAGCCTCTTGCGCTACTCTTTTCACCCATGTGTTCATGCACATCATGGTACAAGTAGGATTTTCAATTTTATATAAACTAAAACTATATAAATATTCAACTAATCTAACATAATCGGGCCTGATTCGGGCTTCATAGTCAGGCTTGGCCCAAAATAAATATAGGCTTCAATTTTGAGTCCAAGCCTAGTTCGAAGTTCAAAAAACCTCGGTCCAAGCTCGTCCTAAAGCTAGCCCCGCCTAATGGGCCTTGAGCTAGCCTGAGCCCACCTCCAGCCCTAGGCACAAGCATGAGTGCCCGAGCCCACTTCCAGGCACAAGCAAGACTCATGACAACCAACATCTTGACAACAAACTCCTAGCTACTTATGAGATTGCAAACTTGACAATAGTGTGACCATAGGAAAATAAATAGAAGTGTGGGATACAATTATTAGAAAATATCATGCAGAACAAACTTGGTTCTACCTTTCGACATTCCCTTTAATATAGGTAGCTAATTAACGTAAGATTTTTCCTTGCAACTCTCAGTGAGTCAATATATCAATCACTTTTACAAGATGTTGTGAAATATTCTCAGAACTAGTACGCAATACCAAATGGTATGTCAAAATTTTGTCTTTGTAAACCTTATATTCAAGTTACTTTAAACCTAGACATTCCTTCGAAACCCTAAATCGAAACAACCTTTTAAAAGGTCCTTGAAAATCCTAAAGACCAAGTATCCTTTTATTTATGAATCTTAACAGAAGATTTGTGTTTGGTTTGTTTCCAAATTAAGGTGTTATTTTGAAAGGCTAAAACTAAGATCTATAAAACCAATATCAAAAACTATACCAACACATTACTGGTTCAATACTGTATATTTGGGCATGGTACACACCTTGTACCAAGACAGATTGTCTATGAATCTCTCTCCTAGCCCTGGTATCACTCGAAACTTGGCGATATGAGTCGGTAACAAGCACTGCTCTTGGTTTGGGTCAGTATTAGACAGCATGAGATGGTTATGCTTAGTTCGGATTAGTTTGGTTCATATCAAAACAAACCTCAGTATCATACCAATACTTTATCGGTATAGTATGGTCAATGTAGGTCGATACAACAGACCTTGCCTAACACTGGTTAGTACTCAAAACTTAAGGTATTTTTTGGATTTTGGACCTCAATTCATTTTACAAATTAAAGGACTTCGCTGGTTTAAAATTTATGATTAATATAAAGATCCTTGTGTGCTAGTTTTTAGGTACTTACTAATCTAAAATTTCCATTTGATCCGTCTAATTAATATATTGAACCCATAAATATGTATGAAATTGAGAATGTCTTTCTTATGAAAATCTCTTATACATTTGTGTCTTTCATTTAGAACTTTCGAACAAGTGTTCCATCTTATAATTGTAAAATCCATTCAAAACTAAATATGAAATATTAATATCATATCAGGCCCATCCATCTCAACTTTCGCATTTCAGCTACACTCTTCTTGTGCATATATAATAAAATTTATGCATGATTTATTGAATTATATGCAAGATTCTTATCATATGTTCCTGTAACCATATAATACAGAAGAAAACATATGACATGCAAAAGGAGAATTGGGAAGAAATCCTGAATAAGAGGTAACAAAGAAATATGTGGCTTATTAACCAATGTGATGATGACTAGAAATAACCAAAAACATTTTTTTCAACTTTTCAATCACTGAACAACAAGATCCGAAGATTTTAGATTTAAAAATGCAAAATGCCGTCGGAAGTTGCAAGACATTGACCTCCTCATTTAAATATTGGAAGAAAAATAAAGTGATTGCTCATGTAAACGTACCTTAGGTTGCTTGACACTGCCATATAGACACCATAGGCAACACTAGTTGACAGTATAGGGACATCCTCTGCTTCGCCAGCAAAAGTCTTGTCCAATGCCTTTCTTGCATTAATCAAGGCATTTGTTATACCCACACCAATCTGCAAAATCAGTTACTTCAGCTAACAGCTGAAAATTTTTGCTCAAGAGTAATTTGGTTACTTATCTATTACCACAGAGTAATATACTTAAAGAATTTACTGAAATAATAATAAATGAATATAGGATTTGCTGATTAGCTTGTTGAACAGTCATTTCAGCTGTAATTTTTTTATATAAACTTTGAAAGCTTTGGAAGTACACATGTTTCTAATTTATATTGATAATCCAGAGAACAAGCTCATGAATAAAAACAAAAACAAAATGCTAAGGAAATACTCTTGGGAGTTGAAAATTTAACTACACCATTTAATGTTTTCCTTCCTATATACATTAACTAAACTTGGTCCCTTGGAAAAACACAACTTCCAGAAGAAATTGTACCAGTAAACAATTCCCTGAAGATATTATTGCAGTTAAAAACAAGAAGTTACAATGACAACGTAATTCAAGGTTAAAATAAGAATATGGTCACCACCAGAGAAATGATAGGAACAATTGCGATATCCATATTGTGTTACTTTCATTAACCCATGGGTGTCTAGTGAAGTGCAATTCCCAAAAGTAAAAAATGCTTGGAGGTTTGAAATAAGAATATGGTCACCACCATATTTTAACCCAAGGTTAAAATAAGAATATGGTCACCACCAGAGAAATGATAGGAACAATTGCGATATCCATATTGTGTTACTTTCATTAACCCATGGGTGTCTAGTGAAGTGCATTCCCAAAAGTAAAAGATGCTTGGAGGTTTGAATTTACGATGTGGATAACTAACCAGGCAACCAAGGCTTCTTTACTCGGAAAAACTAACAATACAAGTTTTGCAGGACTGGACAGTGTTTTGAAGAAAAGCAAATTATCAAAAAGTTAAACCAAGATGGTGGATATTTTTGGCACCTTTTAGACATCATGGGATGGACTTGACTGAAGAGTGGGACCACTAACAGACAATTATGAAAGGCAATAGGGCATGGCTTAATACACTTGCAATACCTTTAACACAAAATATTCTACTACTTAACCTTCTAGAACACAAAAGAATCGTGAAGGAAGGCATCTGTGCATCCATGCGGATATGTGAGATATGAAAAGTTAAAAGTATCATAAGTTATCCCCACCATCGTATGCCATACCGGTGGATACTATCCTATACTAGACGTGCTGTATGATACCAATACCAAACCGAAACTTGGTAACAGTGCATATCGAATCTTAATACGCTGAACTGACTTGCTTACTGAGCATAATAACATTGAAATAGTGTGCTACCGGTATAGGTTCTGTTACCGAAATGGCAAACCATAATCCCCACTTTGCCAAGAAGAAATAAAGATGTGAATATATCATGGTAAAAAAATAAATAAAAAAAACTCAAGGAAATGCTGAAATTTGACACAGAAACTTCCAAATTGGTTTGTTTGGAAAAAAATAAAAAAAAAGTCAACCTACCAAAGATGCACCAGTCCCAACAACAAACAGCTTTGACCCATTTCTCTGTACATACAAATAAATAAGAATGGAAATTACAATTTGAATATGAAGTAACTAAATCAGTTATTTAGCTTTCCACAAATAGCTTATCACAAGAGATCAATTAAACATTTTTTGCAAATTTACCAAAATCGCACCAACTCTCTGCAAGAATGAGTATGAAGTTCCAGCCAAAGCAACCTGGAAAAAACAGAATTCCAACGGTTAAAAAATGTTTTCTAGTTGTAAATTAGAGTTACACAAATATCTTAAATGATTTTTTGGACTAATAAACAAGCAACACTCACCTGAAAAGCATTATCAGGGCAGTTGTAAAAGAATTTGGCAATAGGTCCGGCATTGAATGCAAGAGGCGGTCGAAGAGAAACCGTTGGAGCGGGGAGCCAAACAAGCATA
Organism: Metroxylon sagu; assembly: GCA_017589505.3. Lineage (NCBI taxonomy): Eukaryota > Viridiplantae > Streptophyta > Magnoliopsida > Arecales > Arecaceae > Metroxylon > Metroxylon sagu. The sequence continues at coordinate 3,076,196 of JACVBY030000656.1, forward strand.
AAATCAGCAATTATGGCCATCACCTAAGATGAAGGATCAATTAGCAAGCATAAAACCACATATACAAACCAGTGTATGGTTCAGCTAATGAAAAACAAATTATCTAGAAAAACCTATTTTATTAGGCCAAGGTCTTAAATATCACGAGATAAGGCTGTCCTAATTTCTCTATGGAATAAGATGCCTATGTTTGACATTCAGGATTCTATCACATCTAAGTCTATTTCCCGACTCATACTTCTAATATGATATATTTATATATATGCGCACATGCACGTGCGCGCACAGAGAGAGAGAGAGAGCACTTGACTTTATTGTATTGAAGAGGATCTCCACTCAAATCCAATTAGGTTTATATTTGAATGATGAGGGTTCCACATTGATGATATGAATCATTGAATATGATCTACTACCTCTAAAATATTTATACACCAAAAATTATATAATTTGAAGACTCCTAACTTATGCATGAAGTGGCCAAAAAAATCTATTATTTCATGCTATCTAAACTGTCCAATTTTTGGACCACTTGATGCATAGGCTAGGGATCTCCAAGTCACATGATTTTTTGGTATTTAGATATTTCAGAAGTGGCAGATCACATCTAATAGCTCGGATCATCGACATATGGCAGACAATGATCCAATGCAGACTTGATTAGATTTTAGTGAATAGTCCTCTTAGGTGTAGCCAAGTTAAGCTCTCTCTCTACGTGTGTGCATGTATTATGGCTTATAAACGAAACTTGATTGTGAATTTTAAATAAGCTGATGATGTGCTACTCTATAGCATACTATGCTACTTGATTCAGTGCAATTATAGAAAGTTGACATCAAGAGAAATTTAGAATAACAAAAGGCTCTTGATTGTTGTTAAATAGGATTAGCCAAACCATCCCGAACCGCCTAGTATGGGATAGTTCAGCCTCTTGATTTGGTATGAGGGACAAACCACCCAAAACAGCCCATACCGACCCCGTATCAGCATGCCGAATCATCTGGTTCAACCTAATTCGGGGTGCTTCATGGGTTAAGGCCTTCAGGTCCATCTGATTGGAATGCCACCAGTTCGGACAATACACCCCGTACCGAATCATACGGGTTCTCGGTACAACGAACCTTATTGTTAAATAAGAGATTCTAAAATTAATGATAATTTAAATTAAATTGACTAGCTATCACATGTAATTTTTGATGGAAAATTATTCTTAATAAGTTAATCAGTTGCTGCAAACTTATCCTATTTATAAAGAATAAGTTACTAAGATCATGCCTTGCCACTAGTTCTTATCTAAGACCAAATTTACTAAAAGGTTCCATCAAATTCTTTCTCAAAAGTTACATAGAAGTTTGCTTTGAACCCTCCATGCTCCTTCAAACCCCTCAATAAAATCAATATAAAGCTACTCCACAAGGAATAGTTCTCCCTGTTGTACTCTTCTTTGTGCTCTTGAGCTTTCATAGTGTAATTATCTAATACAATTGTTTAAAAATGCTTATTTAAGGTTCATCTCATCCCAAGCCTAAATGCTAGACTCTTCAAATATGCCATCAAGATCATGTATGAAGCTTTATAACGAGAAGCATGCATTACTTATTAGACTTTAGTTCTTTCTACAACCAATGGAAGGTGAGGGTTGAAATAGTTTTCAATTTTTCATGGTGTGTGAAATACTAGACTTGAGCACACATACAAACCATTAGCATTTGAGCACATATAGTGTATGGAATACATGACCGTAAAAGTCCAAAAACAACATCCACATCCTTTCACTTATGTTGTTTTATATTTTTTTCAGAAAAATTTATGAGCCTTGTGCTTTGCCGTAATTAGTATGAATACCTCATCTTTTTTTTCGAGAAAAACTTTGGAAGTGCCACCTTGTAGATCTAATTTGGAACCTTTCCCTAATGCAAGCACTAAGGAGAGAGGTGCCAGATTGGGGGACCAAAATCTTATTAACACCTCGTCTTAAGACTTTGGTCTTTTAAACATGGCCTAGCTCTATCCTTCTGGTTATAAGAATAACCCTCAACATCATCTTCTTAACGAAGCTAATTTTTCACTCATTTTCCTATCATGGTCAAAGATTCTTATCCAAATTAAACTTCACTTTTTTCTCAGTGCCATTTGAATTCTGAAGGCAAGTCTCTTGTCCTTTTGCAGACTAGAACAAAGAAACAGTCTTTGGGATCTTTAGTCTTATGACGTTCTCAGTACAGAAGAATCCTTACTAAAGTTGCATGACATGTACAATATAACAGTTCAGGTATATTTTATGCATGCATCAAATGCATCAAATGCAGTTCCTCTCCCTCAGTCCAGTCTGGCATTATTCCCTCCTAGTCTCCGAACTAACACCATAGCATCTAATAAAATTACATGCACTAAGGGATCTTCCGAAATCAGTTGAAAAATAATAATGATATAAAGCTAAGCTTAATGCAAGTCAATAACGAGGATTTTCCCTTAAATATATTATTTGACCCAAACTTCAGTCATTTTGTTATTAACCATGTTTGCTTGGAAGGAAATAGTTGTTTTTATTACTGCAACATGCAGTCTAACTTTGAAGTTATGGTCATTTGTCTCCTCCATCTAATTCATTTCTAGAACCTAGACACACATGCTTATGTTAAACATGTTGAATTACATTCATCGTAATTTCATATACTCATCCTCTAAATGTACTTATTCCCTTGCTTTGTTCTAATGCATTCATACTGGTTCTTAGATATTGCTTTTCTTTGTCCATGTCCTCTCTCTGTATCTATTACTTCACAATGTGCATCATAAATTTTCTTTTACGATGGTACAATGTGTTGCATTGCTTAGAAACACCTTAAAATGCTTACTCTAATCACATAGTGTATACCTTAGTTTTTATTTATAACTGAGCATGCTAGTTAGCTGAATGTTTATATTTTCTCCCATAACTCTCCTTTAGTCATTGAGCCCAAGACTTCACCTTGGCCCTAGTTCAAACATCTGCTTCAAATACTTCATTGAACTATGGTAAGTTGGTGGCCATAATAAATTCCTGATTGGTTTTTACAGGGGGTTTTTCCCTGGTTAAGTCCTCATTGAATAACTATATATAACATTATCCCGTCTTTCTTTAACCTTACTATCTTTGGTCCCATCTTTCACATACTTTCATTAAATTTATATAATCGTTTGTCTTAATGCACCTCTCTCTCTCTCTCTCTCTCTCTCTCTCTGTGTGTGTGCGCGCGCGCGCGCGCGTGCAATTTAGATAATTGATAATTTCATGCTGACCCTCTTCTAAGCCCAGCCTATAATATAAACTATCATAAGATGTAAACTTTACGTTTCTTTTCTCAAAGACAATGTATCAGATATATAGTGATGTCATAAATTTCTCCATATGTGCATAATAAATTCTATGGTAGAGATAAATATAGTAATAATATTTAAAATAATCCACATTGTCATACTTTCAATTTACCAACCTATTCTACATAATAAAACTATGGGTCTTGTTTGGACAATTAATAAGGCATTTGGTTTTTTTTTTTTTTTGTCTCTTTTTTTTGTCTCTTTTTAAGGCAAAAGTTATTATATGAGATTGCCAAGTCTCAATGCCATCCAAGTAATTTACATTATTGTCATAGTAAGAAAACCCAAATAGGATCACACAGCTTCATGTTATAATAGATAGGAACTACACAACATCTAAAATCAGTTTCATTTTTATTACTAGTGGGGAAAAAGGTGATTCTTGATGATACAAGCTCAATTGTTTTAGAATCTAATTTACTACTGTGTAATGGAAAATTTTTTTTAACAAGTTATGTAATCAGAAAAGCAATTTTTCAATTTATGACAGATGAAGAAGTATGAAGGGAGAGAAGACCGGTAATTTTCTATGTGACTGCATGTTTCAGTAATCAAATGATTGATTTCATGGTTAGGTAAAGGAAATGCTTCAAGCAGAACTCATACCACATCTGCAAAAACAAAATCTAATTCCTTGACAAATTTCTCTCTGCGACGTTCCCACTCTGCAGCAGTCTGGAAAATGTAAGCCAAACAGATCAGTAGTATCATGGCAGTCATAAATTCTTTCAGAAAACAAGTTAATGAAAATTATAAGACTACAAATGAATGCAAGGAAACTAAAAAGCATCATTCTGAGTACTCATGACTGTAACACATAAAAAAATTATCCTAATAGATTTCGTTCATTCTAGAACATTGTGCATACAAAAAGACAACGAACAATCTCTCTCTTCTTTTCTTCTTTTTTATTTTTGTAGGGTTTGGGGGGTTGCATTGGCAATGCAATATGAGATGAGCAAGGCAACTTTTCCTACAGACCTAAAAAAGAAAAAAAAATCTGGATGTTATAAACCCTGTCCAGTAACTGGGCCCAGACACAAAAAACATTGTCCGAATTAAAGTCCAGAAAATTCAAGTTCTTTGCATAAAGCTTCAAAACCAAGTTGAATAGGAACATTGCCCAAATTGCAACTAAACTAAAAAAGAAAAAATCCTATTTGTTCTACATTATGTACAATGTGTTGTTCAAATTAAATTTGGTCAAGTGGGCCAGATGCAGATCAACCAAATTAAAATTGGATACCATTTTAAATATATAAATGTGCCAAGTCCATATCTGGGCCAAACAAGAAAATATAATTTTAGGCTATTCTTCGTCCTGGAAATATCACATACAAGGTATTTTGCCAACCTAGACTAAGAAATTCTTGATACAGTAAATAATATTATGATAAGCACATGAATATAAAAAAGTAAATATCATAACCTGATTATGTAACAATTTAAGCCCTTACCAAAAGGCAAGCTGAAAAGTTTTTATTTGGGTTCCTTGGCCATGTATAAGTACCCAAGACAGGTAAATGGTTTCTCAGCCTAAAAAAACTCGCTCAATGCATTAAGAGTTAGTGGCATAGAATATCAAAATCAAGCTTTACATTTTTACCATGCAAACATGTTTGTAATTATTAATTCTATTTGTGGTCACTGCTTAGGTTTGATTTGCATCAAGAACCTGCAACATATTTGAAATTAAAAAGCAAATGTAAGCTCTGAAGAGATAAACATGGATATTTGTAATGTATATTTCCTTTTTTTCTAAAATCAACACGAAGACAAATCATCTGATGTATGCATAGCAGTGCCATCAAATCATCACATAAATAATAATCATTGTCTATATATTTGAGTTTTCTTTGCCAAGATAAGGACAAGTTGGTGCAACAGATCAACTTTATAGTGGTGGAACCATAAAATCTGTTTGCTTGCCAGTGCCATGGATCAATAAACCTATGCCTCAAGAATTTTCTTTATCATTATAACTTGATGATGGGAAAAATCACAGAATTAATACAATAAATCAATAAAAAATAATAATGTAGAAACCTTCAATCATCTATTTAAGAAAATGGAGCTTTACTCCTTTTAACTTTCAAGGAAAGATCCCCAATAGCAGTACACCCAAATATGTGACAGGTATGCTGTCTTCACTACTACTTATAACAGCAAAAAGTCTATGCTAGACTTCTCTTCCCATGATGCACATTGCAAACACCTTAGTTTCTTTTGCTAATGATTTTGTGCATATTGCTAAAACCATTTTTGGCACCAGAAACTCCAAATATTTGATTTCTTTCAGCAGTTTGCTTATGAGCATATATTAAACTTTTGTTCTTGATCTTCTCATTAACAGCATGCCATAGGAACAAGGAAAAATTCTACATTCCAGATGAATTCCCAAAAGAAGTCATATCCATATATTATTCTCATTTCAGTCATATGAATGTTAATAGACATAAACATAAATTCTTGTCCCAACTGTTTCGGTCAGCTTTATGAATCCTCATCCACCTGAGCTCAAAAACAAATCCAGTTGGCATGCTTTGCATGACTGACTTCTTCACTACTACTTATAACAGCAAAAAGTCTATGCTAGACTTCTCTTCCCATGATGCACATTGCAAACACCTTAGTTTCTTTTGCTAATGATTTTGTGCATATTGCTAAAACCATTTTTGGCACCAGAAACTCCAAATATTTGATTTCTTTCAGCAGTTTGCTTATGAGCATATATTAAACTTTTGTTCTTGATCTTCTCATTAACAGCATGCCATAGGAACAAGGAAAAATTCTACATTCCAGATGAATTCCCAAAAAAAGTCTTATCCATATATTATTCTCATTTCAGTCATATGAATGTTAATAGACATAAACATAAATTCTTGTCCCAACTGTTTCGGTCAGCTTTATGAATCCTCATCCACCTGAGCTCAAAAACAAATCCAGTTGGCATGCTTTGCATGACTGACTTTCAACCTAGTGTCCATCCTCCACCTTTTGCATCTGGTCTTGGGGCCGGAATTGGTGGTGTCTATATCATTGTAGATCATATCATCAACCAAAGATGCCAAATCGTGGCACAAAGTATTTCATGGATGGTTATATTGCATCATTAGTTAAGCATTTATCTTCCCTATGATGTCAGTCAGGAAAACATTTTTTTTCTTCACTAAGAACTAAAGTACTATAGAGAGCACCCTATTTTTGATAATTGACAGTAGGACTCTAAAAAGTCCATAAATTGAACATTTTCACAATATTGCTAACCATTAGGAAAATTGTTCAAAAAACAAAGCAGATTATACCAACAAAATGCCCATAATACACAAAATGATAGCTGACAAGAGAAAGAAAAAGCTGAAGAAATGCTGAGTTTTATTAGTAATTTTTCTATCCAAGTTGCTGCAGGGATATATCATAAAAGAATTGCATGTCTGTTGAATGCAATACCTGCGGGAATCACCCAGAAAAAAAGCATAAGAGATACAAATTACCTAACTGAGCCAAAACATATCAAAAACAAAATTATACTTTGGTTGTCCACAAGCATCAAGGGTTACGTATGTTACTATTCATCCTGTGTATTCAAAATGACCAGGCTAGATTATTAACTTGGATGCTCAAATAGTTAGTTGAATAGTCTCAAAATGGAATGTGTCATCAGCTTCTAGCATCCATATAGATCTGGCAAACACTACCTCACCAACTTTTCAACCTCAATTTTCTTTTAACCTTCTCCTGAATTATATCAAAGGTTCCAGACTTCTGCTACATCAGCTTTTCAAACAATGTGGAAAGACATGTGATGTAAGCAGTTATCTGTCAGTATTCAGATGCTTAAGAGAGAACCTGGCAGCTATCAGCGACTTTCAATGTTCATGCACTCATGTCAACTTTCTCAAACTTGTGCATATGCCTGGACTTAATGTAGTCAACATAGGCTTCAGGATGCAAGAAAATACAGTGGTACTAAAGCCAGTTCCTTAACTAACACACTAACTTTTGGTTTATCAATGTGCCACGGTCTCTAGCGGTAAAGCAAATGGGATTTCTAATACCACCCACATCAAACCATGCAAGGTAAACAATTGATGTTCATAAAAAAGATAAATAAGAAGTCTATATGAACCCAAGGTTTTAAATCTTATAGGAAGAGACCATCTTGATTTTTTCATGAAACGAAACATGCTGTCATCCCATCCTGTCCTGACACTTGGGACATGGGTATCCCAAAACATGCTGATTGGGATGTCTAAACGATGACGGGATGGTCCCATCGTAACACTTGGGACAACCATCCTAGCATCCCATAAGATGTCCCACCAAAACCTGAAACCCTAATTTGAATTACAGCACTAAGGGAAATATAGTCATGTTGATACGGTATATAACAGAATATGCTGCTGTATGAACTCACATTTTGCTAGTAAATGGTAGTATCACATGGTTCATGCCACAGTATGCGGCTCAATACAGCCAGTACATATAACAGCACTGTCAGTTTCTCCAATCTTGCATAAACCACAATATAAAGTACTAATGGCACTCCTTCTCTTTGGAGACAGAATAACAGTCACTAAAATTAATCCAGTAAAGTCAATCAACTTTGAGAACAGAAACAGTATAACTAGCAGAATTATAACATGTACGAGGTATTTACAAAATTCAACGAGTCAACAGTTCAAAATGAACATGGAGGATTAAGGCAACATGTCTACATAGTTTCCAGCTTGTCTTCTCTTGTTTCAGACTCTTTTATCACAACATAAATGAGGTAAAAAGGATGATTAAAAAAATGTGTAATGTCAGAAATTCTGCATGGCTCATATGTAATTGGTAGGGGGTTGATGAAGAAAATGGACAAGACTACAAGGTTGTCTAGGATAGTGACTTCAATCGCATTTGCCAAAAATGCCAGACCCTCATTTCCATCATCTGCTCACATGTAAGCCCTTGCTGTTATTATTGCAACAAATTTGCCACCAGAGAATTCACCCCAATTCAAGGAAACTAATTTTTCCTACGTCTTTCATATCATCATGAACCATTATATGTAAGGGCTGAACTGGTGATGCTTATTACTTTGTATTCTTGCATAAATAACAAGTCGAGCAACTAAAAATCATATCTAGGTCACTACATCCCAATACACATCACATTCTCTTTCCATTCCGAAACATCTCACCTATCCTGCAAATTAATGCTAGAATTTAGAAAGACCACTACCACAGCAGCAGCAAAAGAATCACTTGCAATTGCTAAGATATCTACGCTCATATTACCCTCACAACATTAGGTCAGATATAATTAAACGTGCTTCTACACATAGCATAGATGCCTTATTTCTACTGTCACAAAAGAAACGCCGCAAACAACGAGATCGCACAACATGCTTGGATCGACTATTGAATCCCATATAGACCGAGTTGCATTGACCTAAAAAAATCTCAAAATCCTTTCATTCAGATAAGTATACAGACAAGAACAAAGGTCCTTCATGTATATATTAACAGATGAAAACAACCTAAATTCAGTCAAAGACACAAGCAAAGATCTTGGCGATAATCTCATTTGTGTAGCTAAAAACATAAGAAATCGAGACAAAAACTAGCAAAAGAGGAAAGGAAAGGACCTTGGTGAAGATGCCAACGCCGCACTCCATGGCAACCTTGGCCAAGAAGAGGTCATCAGCCAGAAGCCTTTCCTTGAAACCCCCGAACTGGAGCAGCCACCGGAAGACCGGCGACTTCTCGAGCTCGGCGAAGCGGTGGACGATCTCCCCGGGGATCCTTCCGGCCTCGATGGCCGCTGCGAGGTCCTTGGGGAGGCTGTCCAGGGACCGGCCGAGCTCCGTCAGGGCGAGGAGCGCCTCCGTCCGGTTCTTCTGGCTCGAGTCCCCATCCTCTCCTCCACCGCCACCACCGCCGGTGTTACCGGACCCCCCACCGCCGCCAGTGTTCCCGCCGGATCCGGCGAGGAGGGGGCGCCGGACGGGGCGGGGAAGGGAGATCCGGAGGCGGGGAGTGGGGGCGGGGGCGAGGAATCGGACCGCGGAGGGTGGGGGCTGGAGGGCGGACGAGCGGTGGGGAATGGAGGGGAACCGGAGGTTGGAGGAGGAGACGGCGGCGGCGGCGGCGGAGGCTGCAGCCGCCATTCGTGGGAGATGGGTTGCTGGGTCTTGACGACGGAGGCCTGCTCGGCAGACTTCGAATTTTTATATATTATTATATTTTGGTGACGATTAAGAGGATGGAGGGTAGTTGGCCTTGGAATCGGAAAGGTTTGGTGGGGGTTGGTCCGGAGGGAGTCTGAACCGATCCCTTTGGATACTCCTAGGAAATTACGGATTCCACCGGATACTCTTGTGGCCAGGGGTGAGGGAATAAAGTGATGAATGTGGCTGGTAATTTGGGAATGATTGCAGGGATGTCACTGAGAGATATGTGAGGCCAGATTCAGCGGGATTGTTCAAGCACGGATTTGGATAATTATGATTTTTTTTTTTTTCTTTTAGATCTATTGTGAAAAAATAAAAATGAAAATTATAAATCAATGATTTAAGAAAACTATGTTTTTACTGTTATTTTTAAATTAGGTCAATATAATGTTGGGGTTTATCTTAAAATTTTTTTTTATTATTATGTTGAAATTTCTTCTTTTTTATGAAATTTTTTTTTCTTTTTTTGAGATTTACTTAAAAAATAAGGTTTCTAATTTTTTTTTATTTTGTAGATTTTTTTATTTAGTTGGAGTAAGATTTGATTTTTTTTTGTTTGAGGGGGGGGTGGGTGGATTTATTTGGAAAATAAAGTTTGTAAGTCCCTTCCTTTTTATAGTTTTCTTTTTGAGATTTATATGAAAAATAATTTTTCAGAATTTTTTTAGATATTGCTTAAAATAAGATTTGGAATATATTTTTCTTGTAGAGTTTTTTTAGGATTTACTTGAGAATAAAGGTCGGTGAATTTCTTTATTTTGTAAAACTTTCTTTTGAAGGAGTTAATTCATAACAAAATTTGAGAATTTCTTTTTTTTTTAAAATTTACTTGGAAATAAAGTTTGAGACTTTTTTTCCTTTGTATAGTTTTTTTTTTTTTTTTTTGGGAGGGGGGGAGAATAAGATCAGTAATCCTATGAAAAAAGATTCCTATGATTTTTTTTAAGTGAGTAAAAAGAGAATAGTATTTTTAAGTGTAAAATATAAAAAAATAATTGTGCGTGGGTTGGTTGAGTACACTAGAATTATAATTTATGAGTGTAAGGTTCATTGTAATAATTAATAATGATAATAAATTATTGTGAAGTAGATATTAGTGAAGCAACATTAAAATTATGTATTTTTTATTTTTATATAATTCTAATAACATGTAATTTCTACTTTAACAAGCCTGACTTTTTCTGGCTTCTAATAGCATTAAAATAAAATTTGGCATGCACTGGATCATGAATAAATATAATAAAATGAGTACAAGTACGATTATTGATTATTATAGTAATGAGTCTCATTCTTTCACTCTTAGCTTGCTCAAAGATATCCTCCATCATAAATATATAGACAGCCCTCTTGCTTGCTCCTTAATCACACCGATATGTCACAGCTCACAAGTCACCATATCTTCTCATAAGATTATATGTGTTTGAACGTCATCTTTTTTGGAGGTTTTTCATAAGAGCCATAGCTCACAAGTCACCATATATTTTTATAAAATTATATAACGTCATCTCTTTTGAAGATTTTTCATAAGAGATTTTAAATGCGGTAGAATGCAAGAGAAGTGGGCATCACCATTTAGATTCTTATTTTGAAATTGGATGCTATTCTAAATCGTGAAAATTTTACTCCTTATCCTCTTTCTATGGATATAAGTTATCAAATTACTTTTTTTTTTCTTTAGTTTTTTGAGGATTTTTGTTGTTGTTGTTGTTATTTATGTCAATGTGCTTATTATACTAATGAAGGTAATTGATTCAAATAACATCTTCAACGCTAGTTTCTATCTATACTTTTTTTTTTTTATGTGCTATGATTTTTTTAAGCTAAACTTAATTTGGACTCCAAGCTCGAGAATAGAGTAATATTATAAAATTTCACAACCAATGTACCTCAAGATTTCAAGCAATATATGCATGAAACTTATCATTCTATTCACATGTAAATGTTATCATTAATGTACTCAGCTACCATTAAAATTAATTATTTAATATGTATTTGATAATAATGAAGCTAGTACTAATATGCTCATTCATTATTTAATATAGAATTAAATTTTAATTATTAAAACTTTTTATATATTAGAATTTATAACAAAAATAGTTGAAAAAAGAAGAAAAACATACTTCATGTGTGATGTGGGGTAATATTAATGATAAAAATTTCTGTGCTTCATCCTACATAGAGTTTTGTATTGGATGTTGATATTAATGATGTCGGTATTAATGATATTATTATAGCATTAATCACAGATTTTTTTTTTTTTCTTGCCCAATAAAGCTTATCAATGTTATATTTTGTAATCAAGACTTGGTATTTGTGCATCGTTATGAAGTCCACATCAAATGTTGAGCATGCACGCAAATTACACATGTATGCACGCAAATTACACATGGATACATGCACAGATGGCGATGCATGCATAGCATCTAAACCACCTTTCTAAACTGTTGCAGGAGTTCTCGTGTTATTGAGGCCGAGGCTGTGTAAAGAAACCATGTTTGCAAGTAGGAGAATTAATTTCCTTCACATAAAGTGAGCGTGCAAGAAAATGAAGAGTAGGTTGAGACTGAACGCTATAATTTCTGGAGGAGAGGATGAACTGAGCATGGTTAATCCGAGCCATAATAGTTGCAGGATCTGAGAAATTAACAAGGGGACTCCCAAATTATTTGCCCAACTGATTAGCTCTCCGAATACCCGGCAAGGAAGTGTGTAACACTTCTAATTTATTTCTACTGCTGCAGATGAGCTTTGTTGAAGGATAAAGATTTTGTGCATGTAGAAGGTTGCAGCTATTGTCAATTTTTGTTATAAATACTGAAATTTTTAATTTTTGGTTAGTATATTTTTATTTGATTATTTGCTTCATCAGACCATCAACCTTATTAGGGAAGACAAGGAATTAGAATGTTCATGAATTTTTCATGATGGTTTTGATAAACTATTGTCTTGTATATGTTCATAGATATTGTCTTGTATATCATCATTTTTGATTCATCATAATTTGAGGTTGTTTCTTGGCTTGCCTCCAAGCTGCACTTGCTCCATGAAAATAAAGCATATTGATAATGCATTTGCTCCATGAAAATAAAGCATATTGATAATGCATGGATATTGTTCTGATAAGTGGATTTGTAGCTGATATGCTATATTTGATAATGCATGGATACTGTTCTGATAAGTGGATTTGTAGCTGATATACTATATTGAGTTTCTTAGTTTCTTTTATGTTACAAAATATCCTTCGCTCTTGTTGGATTAGTAGCTTTATGATTCTCTCTATTCTTGGATGAGTACCTTATCGCTCTCATTTCTTTAATAAATACCTTGAGCAATACCTTGGTTGCTCAAGACAACTTATATGACTTGGAGTATGATATGAATTTTTTTTATAATGAAAGAGCTCCTCCGCCTTCATTGTATGAGTGATTGTATGAGTTCTTTTCCATGTTTGTACGATCGAAATCTATTATTTCTATCATTACACTAGAAGGATGATCTTGCTCGAGGATATCTTGATCTAGGAATAGGAATTGAAAACCCTATGGAGGATTGGAGTTTAATGATATGATTTTCCAAGAGGGCTCCCCATATATTAATTTTTCTTTATATTAGCTATTTAGTTGAAAGATCAATTAATTATTTCTGCTATTGCAGCATTGCACATTTCAATTTTCCCAAAGTGGAGAGTTTGTCCTTTATATTGTGATCATCGTTTATATTTTTTTATATTTGTAATTGCCTCTCTCAATGATCAATTGTACTCTGCATATTTTAAAAAGCGATAGATTGTGATTTGCTATAAGCTTCATTTTCTTTTTGTTGACTTTTGGTTGTACTTTAACTCTTATCTTCTTGTTATATTTTAGAAATGATATTTATTCTATCGTTGATGAGTGATTTAGTAGCTGTCATAATTTATTAGAGTTTATCAAAGCCAATAAGACTCATGTTTCTTCCTTCATCTATTTTGCGCTCTAAGGGAGAAAAGGTTTACTAACATATCATTATTTATGTTGTTCTATTATCTATTGGCCTCTCTTTATTTATGTTTTCTTATTTGTATTTATTATTTTATATAATCCTATGATGGATTGGTAACCTTAGGTTGTTGATTCAGAAGGATTCCTAAAGTTTTGAAATTTAGAGCTTTGATTCTTCCTCATGAAGTTAAATGTTTTTTTTGGCTCTTCTGCTTGCGTTTGTAAAACACTAGTTTATAAGATTTTGTGGACTTCTATTTTTATTTTTATTCATTTCACCATTACCCTGATTTGATATCTAAATAGTATGGACGAAATGATATCAAACCATGTGTTTTTTTTGTATTATAATATAACATGCCTTTTATAATGGAGTCCATTTTCTAGTACAATAAGTGTATGTGATCCTGTTTATCTTGATAAAAGGTAAAAAATAAAGAATTGCATAAATTTCTTAACCATTATTCCTAAGCAATAATGCCCCTACAAGACAAGTTTTGCAACAAAAAGAAATAACAAATGACTCTTCATATGAGAAAATTTTATTTTATCCAACCAACTACAAAAATTAAGAGAACCCCTTCATGAAGCAACATGCACATACCAATTCCTCCGCATTATCTTTAATTATTATTGATGAAACAAATGAGAATGTTTAAACTACTGACCCAATAGAAATAATTAAGAATTTTGGAACAAAAATTGAATCAACAAACACAACTTATTTGTTTTACTACACTGTCGCTCACACAAACCGAGGATGCACTGGCTCTTTATAAAACCTGTGCTGTTTAGAGACAAAAGGAAGGGTAAGAAATAAACCAAACATATAACCAAATGAAGTTCTTTGTAAAACCAACCTTGCAAAGAAGAGAAAAGAAATAGAATCAACCATATAACATGCAGGTGACTCATCACTGAAGACTAAATCTGAAGTTTTTGAAACTTTCGAAACTTGCCTACACTCACAATCCGAGGTAGCAATTCTGTTCTAGTATGAATAGCATCAAAAGGAAGGCAATTAAGAAGATAATGTTCCACAAACAAAAGTGGATATTCTTCCTTGAGCATGGGAGATCTTGATAACACAAGCTCTTTCACAAGAACAGGATAAACAGTATCACACAGATACTTATCATATTAGAAAATGGATAACACAAGCTCTTATCTTCTTGTTATATCTTAGAAATGATATTTATTCTACCATTGATGAGTGATTTAGTAGCTGTCATAATTTATTAGAGTTTATCAGAGCCAATAAGACTCATGTTTCTTCCTTCATCTATTTTGCGCTCTAAGGGAAAAAAGATTTACTAACATATCATTCTTTATGTTATTCTATTGTCTATTGGCCTCTCTTTATTTTTTATGTTTTCTTATTTGTATTTATTATTTTATATAATCCTACGATGGATTGGTAACCTTAGGTTGTTGATCCAGAAGGATTCCTAAAGTTTTGAAATTTAGAGCTTTGATTCTTCCTCATGAAGTTAAATATTTTTTTGGCTCTTCTGTTTGCGTTTGTAAAACACTGGTTTATAAGATTTTGTGGACTTATATTTTTATTTTTATTCATTTCACCATTACCCTGATTTGATATCTAAATAGTATGGACAAAATGATATCAAACCATATGATAATGTAACATGCCTTTTATAGTGGAGTCCATTTTCTAATACAATAAGTGTCTATGTGATACTGTTTATCTTGATAAAAGGTAAAAAATAAAGAATTGCATAAATTTTTTAACCATTATTCATAAGCAATAATGCCCCTACAAGACAAGTTTTGCAACAAAAAGAAATAACAAATGACTCTTCATATGAGAAAATTTTATTTTATCCAATCAACTACAAAAATTAAGAGAACCCCTTCATGAAGCAACATGCACATACCAATTCCTCCGTATTATCTTTAATTATTATTGATGAAACAAATGAGAATGTTTAAACTACTGACCCAATAGAAATAATTAAGAATTTTGGAACAAAGATTGAATCAACAAACACAACTTATTTGTTTTACTACACTGTCGCTCACACAAACCGAGGATGCACCGGCTCTTTATAAAACCTGTGCTGTTTAGAGACAAAAGGAAGGGTAAGAAATAAACCAAACATATAACCAAATGAAGTTCCTTGTAAAACCAACCTTGCAAAGAAGAGAAAAGAAATAGAATCAACCATATAACATACAGGTGACTCATCACTGAAGACTAAATCTGGAGTTTTTGAAACTTTCAAAACTTGCCTACACTCACAATCCAAGGTAGCAATTCTGTTCTAGTATGAATAGCATCAAAAGGAAGGCAATTAAAAAGATAATGTTCCACAAACAAAAGTGGATATTCTTCCTTGAGCATGAGAGATCCTGATAACACAAGCTCTTTCACAAGAACAGGATAAACAGTATCACACAGATACTTATCGTACTAGAAAATGGACTCCACTATAAAAAGCAGGTTACACCATCATACAAAAAAAAACATATGGTTTGATGTCATTTCGTCCACACTATTCACATATCAAATCAGAGTAATGGTAAAATGAATAAAATAAAAATAAAAGTGCACAAAATCTTATAATCCAACGTTGCACAAATACAAACAAAAGAGCCAAAAAAAACCCTCAACATGATAAGGAGGAATCAAAGCTCATTATAAATAGGTAAATCCCAAAACTTTAGAAATCCTCCTAAGTCTACAACTTGACGTTACCAATCTATCACAGGATTATATAAAACAATAAATACAAACAAGAAAACACGAAAATAAAGAGGCCAGTACATAACAGGCCAATATAAAGAATAATATGTTAGTGAACATCTTTCTCCCTTAGAGCGCAAAATAGATGAAAGAAGAAACAAATGAGTCTTATTGACTCTGATAAACTCTGATAAACTGTGATAGCTACCAAATCACTCATCAACGATAGAATAAATATCATTTCTAAGATATAACAAGAAGATGAGAGCCAAAGTACAGCCAAAAGTCAACAAGAAGAAAATGGAGCTTATAGCAAATCACAGTACAATTGACCATTGAGATAAGACAATTATGGACATAAAAATATATAAACGATGACCATAATGCAAAGGACAAACTGTCCACCTTCGGAAAATTGAAATGTGCAACGCTGCAATAGCAAAAATAATTAATTGATCTTTCAACTAAATAGCTAATATAAAGAAAAATTAATATATGGGGAGCCCTTTTTGAAAATCATATTAATGAACTCCAATCCTCTATAGGGTGTTCAATTCCTAGATCAAGTTACCCTGGAGCAAGATCATCCTTCTCCTGCAATGACAAAAATAACAGATCAACCGATCACACAAACACTATCGTATGGAAAATAACTCATACAATCAGTCATACAATGAAGGTGGAGGAACCCCTTCATGATAAAAAAAATTTATATCATACTTCAAATCATCTATGTTGTCTTGAGCAACCAAGGTATTTATCAAAGAAATGAGAGCGATAAGGTACTCATCTAAAAATAGAGAGAATCACAAAGCTACTAATCCAATAGGAGCGAACGAGATTTTGGAACATAAAAGAAACTAAGAAACTCCATATAGCATATCAATATGCTTTCACTCCCATGAAGCAAGTGCAGCTTGGAAGCAAGCCAAGAGACAACCTCAAAATACGATGAATCAAAAATGATCATCATTAAAGATGACCAAATCCAATATCTACGAACATCCATAAGACAATAGTTTAACAAAACAATCATGAAAAATCCATTGAACACTCCAATTCTTTGTCTTCCCTAATAAGGTTGATGATCTAGTAAAGCAAACAATCGAATAAAAATATACTAACCAAAAATTAAAAATTTCAGTATTTATAACAAAGATTGACAATAGCTGCAATGCTAAGATGACAAACCCTTCCGCATGCACAAAACCTTTACCCTTCAACAAAACTCATCTGCAGCAGCAGAAATAAATTAACCTTCCATGGCACCACATGAACAGATAATACTGCAAAAAAAATTATATAATAACCTCGACCATCAAGGAACCACCAAATAAAAAATCTTATCATTCTACTGTTTTACTTCCATTGTCTTCGAATATCAGATAAAGACAGAAACTCTATCCCCATCCCTAGGACCTAGCAGCACAAGCTATTCTGCTATGACAAATGAAAATGATATCATACTCCAAGTGCCCTCCACACTGTTCCGGGCAATCAAGATACTGGTAATAGAAATGCGAGAAAATTACCAGGATACAAACCCACCACGAATGAATAAAATTTTAAAACAAAGATCAAACTTAGAAAATCCAACATATCAATGCGAATCCATTTATCTACAACATCCAGATGTCTCACAATATAGTTGAACTCCTAAACCATTGATGCTACACTTAGATGGAAGACAAGCCAAAAGATTGCCTCTATCGTATTAAAAAAAAAAATGAAGCTCATCAAGAAAAACAAATCTATAACCTAACAACATACACGGCTGTACACGAAAATCATCAATAATCTCAATACTAAAGACCAGCCAATTAAGGAGCTAACAAACTGTAAATGATAACTAAAAAATAATGAATGATGCCAGCTATTAGGCATTCAAAAAAAGCCACCTAAAAGCGCGACAGCATAAATAGTAAAACCACTGGGTAGGAGAGAAAAGGTTAGTACAAATCCTTTCAACTATAAAAGATAAGCAGCCCCTATCACAAAAAAGCATCTCCTCGCAAAATCCTCCAAATTGCCTTCAATGATCAAATCGATGTTTTGTTGAAACAACGAAAGAACTGCTACAAAGATAACTAACTCAAAAGAAATAGACTTCCGAATAAAGGACTAACAGTGCCTACAAAATAACAAGCAGTATAGCGACAAAAAGAACCGAAAGATAGCCCAAACGCAATAACAAGAAGAAATGGAGTTCACCACACATTGCAGTCCAGCATTTTTCAAAATATGGCAAGTACCACAACCAAAGGGACCAAGGGACATTGACAAAGTTTAAACTAGTACTGAAAAAACAAAATCAAGAACATAAACGTTTGTAAGATAATAACTACAATATGAAGCACCAGCTTTTCTACCTAGACAGTACCCAATATAAGCACATCTGTATAACATACCAAAATAATCCACTTTCTCCACTAATGTGAAATTGCAGTAAACCAAAATCATCAATAATCCAAATATCAACAACGAAGTAGGAATACCTGATAACAACAATAAAATCAATGATGTAAGCTAGTGGTACCTGTTCCCTTCAGCCAAAGCCACCTAAACAGACTTCCTTGTACGACAGCATAAGAAGGAAATAATTTACACCTACAAAATAAAGAATGTCATAAGCTAGTAGATACTTTCAGATGAAATGGCAACTGAAACAGAATGCATTCAGTGACAGATGTACCAGTAAATGGTTCTTCAACTTATGAGGAATCTCTCTGTGTAAAATCACTTTGCAACCCATCTCCACCATCTTGCCTTCACCGATAAAATCAGTGCTCAGAACAAAGACTGACAGATTATAAATTAATACTTAAAAGGACAATTACGAACATAAAGGTACACAAAAAATAACTATGATATAAATTAAGAACACCCTCTAATGTAGGAAAAAATAGGAATGCTAACTCCATTTTAAAATATGAGAAAAGCCCTTACTTAAAAAAAATATCATAATATCACTCTACGTTCCCTCCAAACAATCTTCAATTATCACATAAAGACTACCCTTGAGCAGGCTTGTCTCATGATGCACAAGCTCTCTGCAACATCAAAAATAACAAACTTAAGAACAGAGTTTAAGCATAAGGGCAAAAAAAAAAAAAAAAAACTTAGTATTGACCAATTCCAGAATCAAAGTTGAGGAACCCCCTCTATGATTAAAAAAAAAAAAAAATCTACTTCCGTCCACCCAAAATATCCTGACTACTCCCCTGGTCAAACAAATGACACAAAACCACAGAGTGTTACCAACATAAATGGAATGAATAAGATTTTAGAACATAGACAGAGCTAAGAAACCCAAGAGAGGAACTCAATGCAGTATATCAGCCGTAAATCCACTTATCACCAAGGTATCCATGTCATTTCCAACATGAAAAAACCTCTATGAAAAATCTTTCCTTCATCCCAATTCCTCCACGTCATCACAGATCAAATCAAAGCTTAGAATGAAGATTGACAAATTATAAATTAATGTTGAAAAAATGAGGAAACCTTCACCTTGGGCAAAATCATGAGCTGTATTTTGTTCATCTGCAACAGGATAAATAATAAATTAACCTTTACAACTCATGATCAGCTAGCATAGGAAAAAATAGTATCATCACTCCACTGTCAAAATTACTTGACATTAGCATCCACATTATTCCCCAGATCTTTCACGTCCTACAAAAATTGATTTTACATGAAGCCGAATAAGGGCTAGAAAGAGCTACAAATCTAAAAGAGAGCAAAAAGAAAGCTAACCAAAGAATAAGCAAATTCAGAAACTATCTAAATTGGCAACCCGCAGTATACCAAGCCCATTGACCAGTTGAAAAGCAATATCAGAAAACAAATATCAAAGAAGCTAAAGGCCTACCGTTAACAGCCACAATATACTAAGTTCATGAGAACCTTCAGCTGGATTCCCCCAAAATATAATATCTTCTGCAACAACATCAACATAAATAGTAGAACAACAATGACGGAAAAAAAAAATCAATGCAATCAATTCAACAAGGAACCACCATCATGAAAAATCATTTCTGCACCCTAGTTCCTCCATATAGAATTCTCTAATCAATTCATGGTTCTAATGAGTCGAAAATAAATAATTGAGGCTTTATACAAAGATGAAACAACAGACCCTAATAGGATGCAACAGCAACCCACTTATCAAGAGTAGATATATGGTACTTCAAAGATTACATGAACAAAACACAACAGCCAATATAGCTCAAACACTATGGAAGAAAATGAAGCCTATCAGACAGAAGTTTAAGAATTTTTCAGAATCTAAAATGTACCACTTCCACAACCCTAGGGATAAGGCCCATAATAAACGACAAACTAACAATAAAAGATTAAAGAAACAAAAATCTGTAACCAATAAATATATAATGCCAACAGCCAATAACCC
The DNA here is from genome assembly GCA_017589505.3 of Metroxylon sagu. Classification (NCBI taxonomy): domain Eukaryota; kingdom Viridiplantae; phylum Streptophyta; class Magnoliopsida; order Arecales; family Arecaceae; genus Metroxylon; species Metroxylon sagu. The sequence goes on from JACVBY030000656.1 coordinate 3,096,868, forward strand.
AGCTGGCTGGCACCCCTCCTCTTAGGTTTAAACCAGTAAACACACACACACACACACAACCCAAAAAGAAAAGGCAAAGCATAAAGAATTGCATAAGTTTCTTAACCCTTATTCATAAGAAATAATGCTCCTGCAAGACAAGTTTTGCAACAAGAAGAAATAACAAATGACTCTTTGCATGGAAAAATTCATTTTATCAAATCAAATACTAAAATTAAGAAAACCCCTCCATGAAGCAACATACACATACCAATTCCTCCATATTGTCTTCAATTATTATTGGCAAAACAAATGAGAATGTTTAAACTACTAACCCAAAAGAAATAATTGAGAATTTGGAACAAAGATGAAATCAACAAACACAACTTATTTGTACTGCTATACTATCGCTCACACAAACCGAATATGCACCGGCTCTTTATAAAACCAGTGTTGTTTAGAGACAAAAGGGAAGGTAAGAAATAAACCAAACATATAACCAAATGAAGATCCTTGTAAAACCAACCTTGCAAAGAAAATAACATGAGAAAAGAAATAGAATCAACCATATAACAAGCAGGTGGCTCATCACTGAAGACCAAATCTAGAGTTTTTAGAACTTGCTTACACTCGCAATCCAAAGTAGCAATTTTATTATAGTATGAACAGCATCAAAAGAAAGGCAATTAAGAATATAATATTCCACAAACAAAGGTAGATATTCTCCCTTGAGCATGGGAGATCCTTAGAACACAAGCTCTTTTACAAGAACAGAATAAATAGTATCACACAGACACTTATCGTACTAGAAAATGAACTCCACTATAAAAGGCAAGTTACACCATCATACAAAAAAATACACAGTTTGATGCTATTTCGTCCACACTATTCAGATATCAAATTAGGGTAATGGTGAAATGAATAAATATATAAATTTATAATGATGAAATGAATAAAAATAAAAATAGAAATGCACAAAATCTTATAATCCAGGGTTGCACAAATACAAACAAAAGAGCCAACAAAACCCTCAACATGATAAGGAGGAATCAAAGCTCGTTATAAATAGCTAAATCGCAAAACTTTAGGAATCCTCCTAAGTCCACAACCTGAGGTTACCAATCCATTACAAGATTATATAAAACAATAAATACAAATAAGAAAACACGATAATAAAGAGAGGCCAATAGATAATAGGACAATATAAAGAATGATATGTTAGTGAACATCTTCTCCCTTGGAGGGCAAAATAGATGAAAGAAGAAACAAATAAGTCTTATTGACTCTGATAAACTCTGATAAACTGTGATAGCTACTAAATCACTCATCAACGATAGAATAAATGTCATTTCTAAATCACTCATCAACGGTAGAATAAATGTCATTTCTAAGATACAACAAGCTTCTTTTACCTTAAAAAAGAAAGAAAAGAATTAGAAAGAAAATCTATTGAATAGATGATTATTTGCTTCATTACCGTTTTGAACAGAAAAGGCTGCAAATTATACCCTTCTCCCCTCTCCCTTTCCCTGAAGAAAGAGTAATAGAAAAATTTTTCATGTAAGTGTACATGCACTGGAGCAAATAACAAGCAGCTTAATAATTCCTAAACTCATAAAATGTAATATCGAAGAAATGACAAAAACATATGGATAAATTACAAAACTTTTGCACTCATAAACACATGGCAAACAGTATAAAGAATTTTTCATACACTGAACACTTTAAGACCTGTATTCTGACGACTCCAATGCATTTGCTTAATGTTATCGTCTGCAGGCATATATGACTTACCAAAAGCTAGGCTATAATAATCTGGCACATTAAATGTAAAAATGTTGAGTCTCAAAGACCATTTGTTTCTTTTGAAAATCAGCACAAAACTCTTCTCAAAAACCGTATGTTTCAATTAATCCTTCAACTGCAAACATTCAGCAAATGCAAACTATATCATATTCTGTCAAAAAATTAAAAACTACATCATAAACTGTTGCTTTTTTTGTAGGAAGATAAATTATTTGAAGACCGTAAACTTCTGATTGACTTGAATGTCCAAGGGGCTGCAAGGTCATATCTTGTTTGTAAGAGAGAATAGTTATATTTAATGTAAAGAAGTTCCAGCATCATTTTGAAGAAGAGACATAAATTTCCTTCTTGGATTTGGGTTGCAATTAAACTAATTTATATACTCAACAGGCACCATCAAATTAAATTAAGGAGAACTTGCTTTTATATACTTAATTATTAATACCTTGATCCACCAGAGCCTCCAATCAGGTTACTAACAAAGCATTAATGATAGAGACTTTGGCACATCGATAAGAAACTTTAGAACACTGAGCAAGCAAATTAAGACAAATCCAAGATTGTGGAATCATGAATCAAAAGATGAACAAACAATGGTACCCAATAATAGACAAGAATTGCGAAAGAAACTGCTTAGTGGACGAGTCCCATAAAATCAATATACGATTAAAGAAATAGCCCTACCTATAACTAAAGAAATAGCCTAGGATTCAATGATCTTTTTGATTCTATGCAGAAGCTTAAGAGTCCACAACAAGCTTCTTTTACCTTAAAAAAGAAAGAAAAGAATTAGAAAGAAAATCTATTGAATAGATAATTATTTGCTTCATCACCGCTTCTGAACAAAAAAGGTTGCAAATTATACCCCCCCTTCTTTATACCCCCTTCTCCCCTCTCCCTTTCCCTGAAGAAAGAGTAGCAGAAAAGTTTTTCATGTAAGTGTACATGCACTGGAGCAAATAACAAGCAGCTTAATGATTCCTAAACTCATAAAATGTAATACCAAAAAAACAACAAAAATATATGGGTAAGATACAAAACTTTTGCACACATAAACACATGGCAAATAGTATAAAGAATTTTTCATACACTGAACTTTAAAACGTGTATTCTGAGGACTCCAATGCATTTGCTTAATGTTATCGTCTGCAGGCATATATGACTTACCAAAAGCCAGACTATAATAATCTGGCGCATTAAGTGTAAAAATGTTGAGTCTCAAAGACCGTTTATTTCTTTTGAAAATCAGCACAAAACTCTTCTCAAAGACCGTATGTTTCAATTAATCTTTCGACTGCAAACATTCAGAAAATGCAAACAATATCATATTCTATCAAAAAATTAAAAACTACATCATAAACTGTTGCTCTTTTTGTACGAAAATAAATTATTTGAAGACTGTAAACTTCTGATTGACTTGAATGTCCAAGGGGCTGCAAGATCTTACCTTGTTTGTAAGAGAGAATGGTTATATTTAATGTAAAGAAGTTCCAGCATCATTTGGAAGAAGAGACATAAATTTCCTTCTTGGATTTGGATTGCAATTAAACTAATTTTTATACTCAATATGCACCAGCAAATTAAATTAAGAAGAACTAGTTTCCTTAAACTTAATTATTAATACCTTGATCCACCAGAGCCTCTAATCAGGTTACTATCAGGTTACTAACACAGCATGAATAATAGAGGCTTTGGTACGTAGATAAAAAACCTTAGAACACTGAGCAAGCGAATTAAGACAAACCCAAGATTGTGGAATCATAAATCAAAAGATGAATAAACAATGGTACCCAATAATAGACAAGAATCGTGGAAGAACCTGCTTAGCGGACAAGTCCCATAAAATCAATATACAATTTAAGAAATAGTCCTACGTATAATTAAAGCCTCAAATACCTTTTTATCAAGAGAGGTGCCCAAGAAATCCAGCCCCTTCAACATGATGCTTACCAATGATGCTTACCACATCCTAAAAGATTCTGTAAAAACAACATCAGCAGCCACACCCAACAACACAAACAACCCAAAGAATAGGACATCTACAGCTTCCCTGTGCAGTACAAGACAGGGATTGCTCCTCTAAATGCTCCGAACCATGGAATGTAAATGCACTGAATTAATTTCAAATGATCCTGATTGATCAAAATGATGATACTACCATCATATTCAAACATCATATAAGAAACCCAATGATGATCTACCATCATATTCAAACATCATATAAGAAACCCAATGATGATACTACAATCATATTCAAACATCATATAAGAAACCCAATCTTAGGCAGTGTCTCCGATCCATCATCAAGCAATCACATAATACTCCAGCAAAACAAGGTGAATCACTGAGAAATATAATGTGACTGAATAAGTCGCAAGAGAAGTAGATCATAAGAAGCCAAAAGGTCATAAACAAATATTGTATTGCCAGAAGATTGCATTCAAGGGAACAAAAATTATCATTCTATCAAACCAACATAGAATAGCTCTCATCAAGTAAAAGAAAAGAATTATGCAATTTGTTGCCCCATTAGATTCGACTACAACCAGATAAAAGGATTTCACACATATTGCTCATAAGATTTGATGGAACCAACTAATCAAATCAAAAATGAAAATAAGCAAAAGAAAGAAAACCCCTTCTAAATGAAATCAATCAGAAACACTGCCTCCACATCATCTCTTTTGTTTGGATTAATCAGGAAACAAGGCTAGACTTCCCAGCAACAGAACATGAAGAAGCAATCAAGGTGAAATCAAATACCCCAATTAGGCATCATTGCTTCAGAAACCAATGCCACCCTTCACAATAATGTCTTCATTATCAAGAAACCCATTGCAAGGGATCAACCTGAATTCGAGCCTCCAAAACATGCCTTTATGGTCCAATTCCATAACAACCCTGATCTAATTGAATTCCTTTTTCCCCACAAACAAGAAATAAATAAATAAATCACGGAAACCAGATTCGATCCTCAAATCCTCAAAGGAGAACAAACAGCTCATAATTCCATAAGCCTCGGAGCGAATTCATAAAAAAATACCTTCAAAAACTCTTCATGAAATCTCCATCAATCCGTAAACCTTAAAGCCAAGTCATAAAGAAAAACCGTAATAACTGCAAATCTTTAAGAATCTCCAGAGAATATCTAAAGAATAAGGATGACAAGAGATGATACAGCAGACCCGAATTTGAGAATAAATCGAACTACTCGTAAAGCTGCAAAAATATATTTCCATGATGCCTTCAAACTGAAGATAATATTAATAAAATGAATACCAAAATCTCATGCTCCTGGAACCAAGAAAATATTAGGCTCCGACAGCACCATGGCAACTCAACAAAGAATGATAATCAGATCGCATATGAACTCAAGATCTGTACTGTTCTCTTATTGTCTTCTCCATCATTACCACTAGACCAAGAAAAGAAAATCGTCGTCCTTGCAATTCATTCTATCAGGATCCTAAGAAAGAACAGTTCTAGAGGCATTTGAAAAGATGACAATGATTGGTTCAATATAAGGAAAAAGAATCAGTGACAGCAATTAAAGATAGCATATCAAGTCAAGATTTGAACTCATTTTCCCATTGTCTTAATATGCATATAAAGATCATCACCAAAAGAACAAGTAACAAGAAAATACACAACTTCGGAATCATATTGCAGAAAATGTTTAGAAATTCATAAATCCACCAATAAAAGATTTTTTTAAACTTGTTTCCCTGTTCCTAACATGCGGGGGGGGGGGGAGAGAGAGAGAGAGAGAGAGAGAGAGAGAGAGAGAAACCAAAATCAGAATCATGTTGCTCACAAACATGGAAGAATTCATAAACAGAACAAGAAAAGAGCACAAAAGAACTCAATCCCAACAACAATCGAAGTGAAACACACACCCCTCGTGCGAAGGGTTTGTCCGGACGATTATGAGATCATAAAAAGAAACGCAACAATTCGAAGAGTTTGGAGGAACAGGAAGAAGAGTTCATTTCCTCGGCCAAGCCCATCTTCCTGGTGGATGAACGCTTCATCTTCTTGGAGGAATCGAGACGCGACGCTGAAAAGAAGAGAAGAGAGAAAAAAGTCAGTTGCGGAAAATCGTATTCCTCGTTTGAGGAAAGAGGGGAGGGCAAGAATTAGGTCCCCCTCCCTCAAGGATTTCTTTCAGAACAGAGGGAGGAGGTGAGAGAAACGCAACAATTCGAAGAGCTAGGGTCTGGAGACAGAGGAGAAAGATCTAAATCTATATTACCGGAGCGAAAGAGATCGGAGGAACAGGAAGAAGAGTTCATTTCCTCGGCCAAGCCCATCTTCCTGGTGGATGAACGCTTCATCTTCTTGGAGGAATCAAGACGCGACGCTGAAAAGAAGAGGAGAGAAAAAAAAAGTCGGTTGGGGAAAATCGTATACATCGTCTGATGAAAGAGGGGAGAGCAAAAATATTAGGTCCCCTCCCAGGAGGGTTTTTCTTTTCTGGTCGGCGTTTGGAATCGGCCCGCGTCAAATCGACGCTTCCAAGGCCAGCACGCCGCATCACGTCCCATTAAAATATAAAAAAAGATAATAATTATTATAATAAAATATATTAATTAAGATTTAAAAAATTAAAAAAATAGTGCACCTAACGCTAATTACGTGAGTATAAGATACAAATATAAGAAAGTATGCTAAAATTTATGAAATAAAAATAAATATAAAATAAAAGGTATAACAATAATAAATAAGAAAATGCATAAATAAAATAAAAATGATTAAATTTAAAATTTAAAATATTTAATAAAAACTAAATACAATTACACAACTAGAAAGGAAAAAATAAGGAGGATAATGATGCTATAAATTATAATAATCAAACAAAATATCAAAGTAATAAGGTAAAATATAATGAATTATATTAATAAAAATAAAACATAAAATTAAAAAGATATGAATAAAAATAATAACATTTCAATGGCTATTACTTAATATTATGTCATGTTATAATAGAAAGTCCCTAAAATACTTTAATCATTTAGTTTTATGCTTAAGTCAATAATTTAACTAAAAAATAAATATAAAATTAATTATATTTTTAATATAAAATTAATTTAATTGAACATTAAAATTTAATTGATACTTCATATGAATTGTTAGTGCCTTAAAAAAAGAAATAAATATTATTACTTCAATATAGGTCCTGTTTGGATTGCTGTTGGGATGCCTTTAATTTCTTAGCAACATGGTTATCAATAATAAAAGGTGCTTAGTAGGTTAAACTAGTGTGAGAATAGGAATTATGAGATAAATTAATTAAAGAAATACAAGAGTGTTTAGTCAAAAAAGTCTTTTTATAGGCCAAATCGATTGACAAGGGGTAAAGAAATGATTAATATTTAGCTGTAATTATGAGTAAAAAAAAAAAAAAAAAGGCCAAATCAAGTATTACATTATGCACATGGAGACTGATGATACTTAATTGTTCTCCATATTTCATGATATATGATTATGCTTCAAGAGAAAAGTTCAATATAACAATCAAAATTATGGTTTTATAGATATGTACAAGCCCTCAAACATGATTAGTGCGGTGGTTTTATTATGTATATTCAATAAGATATAGTGTAGCTATTAACTCATTTTAATTGATTAGAGATATCAAACGAATCGTACTGTAGCAACATAGCCCACTTAAGGGTGTTTGTCATGCTGACGTAGCCCACGGTGCTGAAAAAAATGATCTGACACAGCCTACTAACCTACTACCCAATCAAGCCCACGAGCTAGTGTGCCATGCATGCCCCTGGCATTGCTTGAACCCAGCACTACATCGATCTTTTTATTTCTTTTATTTTTTTTCATATTAGGCTCAATGGGTTAAATAATTTGGATTTAGCTTTAAACTTGATGCGGAAGACAACACCATTAATATATAATATATTGGTTTCAATCTACAACTATGGTATGCCAAGAAGGTCGCAACATGTTCGACTTCTTCCGAATTGAGTTTAAAACTATAATGGAACGAGCGAGAGCTATTAGTACCAACTATTGTAGGGACTAAAGAAGTCTTAGAAGAGCTTATAGAAAAATTAAGAATGCTTAAAAGAGATTGTAGGAAGCTAAAAAGAGCTTACGATTTAATATGGGATTAGGATGAGGGGTTGAAAGGTATTTATAGAAGTTGGAGAATATCTAAATGTCCAAAATAATCTTACAAACAACCCCTTTTTTGTTGTTGAAAACGACAAATAGATCATTTTAAATTATAAACAAGAATACTTTTAAAAATTTATTAATTATAATTATTAAAAAAATCTTTTTATAAGAAAATAGACAAAAATATTCTTAGAAATAGCCATTTTTGACTATTAAAAAGTAAGAAAATAATAAAAACATATAGCGGACCACAGATGAATGTGGTGCCTAACTCCATGCTTAGACCATGTCAGTCCACCATGAGAGTAATGTGTTGTCGTAAATTTATGTCAGACGAAACTAAGAAATGTTAAAATTTATTCGTCATTTTACAGTCAGAGAGAAACAAATAGGCTTCCACAATTGACCTTATTACAGGGGATGAATCAAAATATATATAATGGGTTGTGTGGAAAAAAAAAAGAAAAACTTTAGTTTTAGCATCTAAAAACGTTTGTAAGAATGATGTGGTGACCTTCTTTTCTTTAGACAATATCAGGATAGGCTGAGCTTCTGAAGTATCTATAAATATTTTTAGAAGTCTAAAAATATTTTTAAATAATTTTATAATATTTGATAAAATTTTTAAAAATACTTTTTGATCGAGTTAAATACTATTGAAAGCTTTACTTACCAAATATTGAAAAGTTGTTCTCAAGATCATATATTCAAACTAGAAAAAAAAAATCACATTTAATATTCTAACATATTAATAATATAATATGATTTTAATAATATAATATAACAAATATAATATATTATATTAAATATAATTATTATAATTATATAAAAATATTATTATAATACTTTTTCATAGTACAAATGAATAAATAGTCAAAAGTTTTATATAATATTTTTTATTATTTTTATTTTAAAAATACTTTCTTAGTTTAGTTAAATAAATGTTAAAGTCTCAATGTCTTTTAAAAATATAACTATCAAACATCAAATAACTTTTCTTAAAAAATTTTATTTTCAAAAGCTCTACTTTTAAAAAATCTATCGTTAACAGTTCTGCTAAACGAAACCTTAGAAGGAGACTATGATTTTTTAATATGACAAAAGTGGACAAAAGATGTTCAACTTTTGAGCACAACCGGTTTACTCCTCTTCGAGTTTGTTATTCTTGCTCTACTTATGGTCCAAAAAAGAGCAAAATAACAAGTTTTCTCGATCTTTATCTTCTAATGAATAAACTACGAGCAACTTGGGCAGCAAATAGAGATCAAATTATGGATCAAATTTGGTTTCGAGGAAAAAAAAAAAAAGTAAATCTCACCAAATTCTTTGTTTAGATTGGATTGGATCCAGTAATAATTTTATAAAGTTGCCATAATTTTTGAGTCAAATTGGATCGAAAATTCTATCTACTATGTAATATAATAATAGTAAGCAATATGTAGATATTATCAAATGCATACTCTATATAAAATTTAATTGACAAGCATGTATAATTATAATTAACAACGCAAACTATTAACTAACCATTTTGGAGAGCAAAACTAATTTGAGCATTCTAAAATATATGGTATAATGTTTTTGAATCATTTTTGTATTGGTTTAGATTCAGTTTAAGAACTTATTAGTTCGAATCTAATTCATATTCAAAATGGATCAATTCCATCAACTTGCTATTCTATCGATATCAATGAGCAACCTACCCTGCTAGATCTTGTAGGAGGCTATTTGAGTAGAGCACCTTCACATTAGAACACTTAGAGCATGGGTTGATGCGATCAAAGTGTTCCGTGTTCAAAAGATGTCCATTAAAGCTATCAATTATTAGCCCAAGGTTTAACCCATCTGCACTCCAATTCCACTGGGTGAAAAATAAAATGATCAAATATTAATATATTTATATCCATATTTATATTTATTTTTATTTGATGACAAATATAAATATGAACATTAATTAGATGTAATATTTACATTTATATTTATTATAAATGGATATAGATGTAAAATTATATATATATATATAGTTAAAAAATAGATAATGAAACTTCATGATTATCAAATTAAAGATATTAAACTAAGTTAATAATATATTAATATAATTGGTTTTTTTTCATGAAAAATTTTCAGTACAACATGAGATTAAATAGGATTGCCATTATTGAAGGTGAGTGTGATTTTTATCTTTTTCTCTCTTCACCCCCTTTTCTTGTCTGATTTCATTTGAAAGTTTCTCCAATCTTTTCTTTTTCCTGAAATTTGTCTTTTTGATAGTTTGATGAAGATACCCTTATCTCTGGATCAGAAGATGGAGTGATCAGGTTCGGATATTATTTTGGAAACCAAACTTCTAGTTTAAATAATGTTACTGTTCATATTAATACAAACATCTTGTTTTTCCTTGTGATCTGATATCTTAGTTGTTGTTGTAGGTTGGTAGGCATTTTACCAAATAGAATAATTCAGCCACTTGCTGAGCATTCAGAATACGCAATTGAACGCCTTGGTACTGTCCATCATTCTTATTTTCTATTTATGAACATGGATAGCCTTGTTAACAATTAATTTTAGCTGTGAGCAAGCTAATTTTGTCATTATGTTTTTTTGGCAGCTTTCTCGAATGATAGAAAATTTCTTGGTAGCATTTCACATGATCAAACATTGAAGATGAGCTCCCAGAACACTTTGCCGGCACTCGTTTTTATTTTTGAAATTTTTTGGTCACATGTCATGTAGATAACTTTTGTACTGGTGAAATTTATTTAGTGAAATCATTTATGTTGATAAATGTTTGGTTTTTAAAACCTGGCAGATCAATCAATACTGTTAAAAGTTTGAGTGTAGTTTTTAATTTCTCACCTTTCAGATTAATAGATAGTGAAATAACTTCAGTTACCACTGCTAACTAGGCCTGACATTCACCATAAAGTGCCAATTCTTCCCTTTTATCCACTATCAAATATCATTTATTTGTCTGACTGGAATCCTTGAATCCGAAAATCTCGGTTTTTTATGCTATAACAATTGGCAAGATAAGCAGTACTTTTTCTTTTTAATCATATGTGTGTCTGTTTTTTTTTCCTGGGTAATTAAGCTTTGTTAGCCTAGTGTAAGTAGGGGTGCAACTCAGATTGAATTTGCCCAAACCAACCCATATTTTGGAGTCATGTTGATCTGATATGAATCTGGGTTGAGATATGTCAACCTACTAGGTTTGGGTTGAGAGCTTGGGCACCTAAATTTCTGTGATTTAGTACCTACCCAACCCAACTGGAGCCTAACCGCTATTCTTCATAAGACTTGACAAAATCAAACCTGCATCATATTTCAGCAATTAAGCTCCAACCCAATTTATATCGATCATTTCTTGAACCAGCCAAACCTGAGTTGGCCCAACCTCATATCTATTTGGGCTTAAAACTTTGGAAATAATTTGGCTAGGTTTGTTGCTGGGCTACATTTGGTTCAAGTTGAGTTTTTTGTGAGTCAAGTTGGGCTGTCTGCTTGTTTGATGAGTTTTGGTTTAAATATTTTCTTGGGTTGCACTTTGCTTGATTCTCATCCAACAATCCACCTGAAATGCATCCTCAGGTATTAAGGACTCAACCTGACACTACAATTGGCTCTAAAGTAAAGTAGCTATTGCAGGTGAGCATAGAAATATCCCAGCTCACATCCCAATTTCAATGCTGCCACTTGAACCATGTCTGACCCCGCACTGCATTTACCCAACCATGCTCCTTATTCATTCATCGATTGTGTCACATCACAACTCTCACATTAACTGCATCAGAGGTTTTTTGAAAGTTCTCCAGAGCAACCTTCTGGGGAATTGAATGCATGACCACCTTAGAAAGCAGGTGCCACATTAACCCTATTAGAAGCCATTATAGCCTGATAAACAATGGCAAGATCTAGATATTTTTATATGCTTGATTGCTCATAGGATTTATTGATGGTTTATATTACTGGATGGTGTTCTTGAGCACTATAGATCGATCAATGTCTTATGTAGTTTGAACGTCATAAACCTTGGCCACTATACTTCATGACATCATTTTTGGTGCACTTGACATGCCCCCTTACATCTATACTCCAATTTCCACTATATTTCTAATGTGGACCTATAGCATTTGGCATTTTCAACTATCTGACTTAGCATATTTGATTCACATAGCTTTGGGACTTGCAAGAGCTTTTGGATGGTCATCAAGAAGCACCAAATGGTGAGTTTGTTGAAGATGAAAGTGATGATGATGAAATGGATGTGGGCATACAGCCTAAGCCCACTAAAGGTATATATAGTATTCAACCTCTGCCTTTGTTCGTTGAAAATAGCAGCAAAATGCAAACTGCGGGTATGGTTCGGAAGCCTGTGCTAAAAAGCCAATGTTTCACAATCCTATGTAGATAATTTCAGCTGACAAAAATGTAGACAGAGCAGGGATCTTAGGTCTTAAGCTAACTGACATGAATACAGTAAACCATGCATGGCAGGATTGTTTACAGACGACTTGCTAAGAGGCCTTAATATATTGTTTAATGTTTCAGTAAGTTGTTTTCTGTAACATTCGTGCAGGACCAAAGAGAGAATGCAAGCAAGGGTCAGACCTTGAATACCTCGTTTTCAGATTTCTTTGCAGACTTATAATGGAACATCCTCCAAAGAAAACTTAAAACGTTTTTTTCTCTGCTGAAGATGAAAGCCTTTCTATAATGTGAGCAAGCCTGAAGGCTTAATAGAATTAGCCAGAGTGATCCATTGGTGCTCTATTTGGCATCCTAGAGAAAATTATATTTTTTCCAACAACCATAACGTGTTGAGGTGTATCTTATGAGCCAGATTGGTTTTCTCGTTTAAATTTGAACACTAGCATTGTTACTTTCTCACTGATTTGGATTTGAAATACCCTGAATTGTCAGAGCATCCTTCTTAGCTTTCCATTTTCTACATTATCAATCTCATTTAGTATATGCCGTGTGTTATGATGTCTATATAGATGGTAAAAAAGTGCTTTCATCTGTGTGACCCTATTTAGAGCTGAGTGCAGGTTCATAATCAACTATTTATTTTTTTGAGAATTTTGCAAAACTAGCCATTTTATTTGCAGTTTTTGTGATTTAAACTTTTTTGCATTTCTATGCAAGAATAATACAATTTTAAGCTTATTGGACAGCTTTTCTCTTAACTCCATAAATGTGTACATCTTTCACTCAACAAACATATCCATTTGCTGTTGAGATTATGTGCATTATTTAGTAGTAGGAATGGGTTGGGTTGGATTGAAGGTTGGGTTAGATGTGAGTTGGGTCCAAAATTTGTCCAAGTCTGAGCTATTTAATAAAATAAGTAAAAAATCTAAATATTAATCTAATCTTTTATTATGCAAGTAGAGTTAGGTGGGCTTTTAATGAGTTAAATGAGTTTAAAATAGGCTATATGGGTTAGGTTATTTTTAGGTGTATTTTTATTTTTTTTCTTATAATTTCTTTTATTTTTTCTAACAATAAAAAATAACTAGTTTTCAGGGATATTCTTGTTTATTATTTAAAAAAACCTATTTATCCTTTTTCAACAACAAAAAAGGTTTGTTTATAAAATTATTTTGGATATTTAGATACTCTCCAACTTCCTATAAATACCTTCCAATCCTTCTCTTGACCCTATACTAAATCACAAACTCTCCTTAGCTCTTACAAGCTCTCTTAAGTACTCTTAATCTCCCTATAAGCTTTTCTAAGACCTTTTTGGTCTCTACAATGATTGGTGCCAATAGCTCTCGCCCATTCCATTATAGTTTCGAACTCGGTTCGAAAGAGGCCGAACATGTTGGGACTTACTTGACATACTATTATTGTATATCAGAACTAATATATATTGTTTTACACGTTAAGTTCAAGATCCAAATTATCTGACTCATTGGTCCAATATTTAAAAAAAATAAAAAACCATAGCAGTGTTGGGCCCAAGCTATGCCAAAGGCAGGCATGGCACATTAGCTCGCGGGCCCAACTAGGCAGTAGGCTAGTAGATTGTGTCGGACCATCTTCTTCGACGTTATGGGCTACGTCGGTACAGCAACCACCTTAAGTGGGCTCTGCTGTGGTGTGATTCGTTTGATATCTCTAATCAATTAAAATGAGCTAATAGCTTCATCCTATCTCATTATGTATGATAAACCGCCGTACCAATCATCTTTGAGAACTTGTACATATCCCTAAAACCATAATTTTGATTGTTCCATTGAACTTTTCTCTTGAAGCATAATCATATCTCATGAAATGTGGAGAACAATTAAGCATCATCGATCTCCATGTGCATAATGTGATACTTGATTTGGCCCTTTTTTTTTAAACTCATAATTCCAGCTAAATATCAATCATTTATTCATGACCTTGCCAACCGATTTGACCTATAAAAGGACTTTTGACTAAACACTCTTGTATTTCTTTAATTACTTTACCTCATAACTCTCATTCTCACGTTAATCTGACCTACCAAGCACCTTTTGTTATTGAAACTCACGTAGCTGCTAGGAAATTAAAGGCATTCCAACAGCAATCCAAACAGAACCTAAATTATTGGAGCAATAATATTTATTTTATTTTTTAAGGCACTAAGAATCCATATGAATAGAGCATCAATTAAATTTCAATATTCAATTAAACTAATTTTATGTTAAAATATAATTAATTTGTATTTACTTTTTAGTTATGTTATTGACTTAGGAACAGAACTAAATGATTCTAAGTATTTTAGGAACTTTCTATTATAATATGACATTATATTAAGTAATAGCCATTGAAATATTATTATTTTTATTTATATATTTTTAACATTATATTTTATTTTTATTAATATAATTCATTATATTTTATGTCATTTCTTTGGCATTTTGTTTCATTATTACAATTTATAGCATCATTGTCCTCTTTATTTTTCTCTTTCTAGTTGTGTAATTATATTTAGTTTTTTATTATATATTTTAAATTTCATATTTTGTCATTTTTATTTATGCATTTACTTGTTTATTATTGTTATAACTTTTATTTCATATTTATTTTTATTCCATAAATCTTAGCATACTTTCTTATATTTGTATCTTATACTCGCGGCATTTGCATTAGATGATATCGCCATACTTGTCGAAGTGAGCCTTGAGGACGTGCTTGCTCGTCTCTCAGGCCACCCCCCTCCCACGAACACTTTGGTCAAAGTCTTGTCCTCCAATTGTTGCACCATCTCCTCTCTCTCTCTCTCTCTCTCTCCAAAACACCCTAAAAATAGATGTGGACTAAGGACTAAACATGGTGCGAGGAGTGGGAAATAGAGTTTATATAGGGATGGGATGGAAGGGCTCGGCTCGAGAGGCCAAGGGTGCTGCAGTCACAGCTTTGATGCTGCTGTGGTTCAAAGGAAACGTGGGAGTCCGAAGGGGAAGAAAGACATGGGAGGGACAGCTAGGCTTTGTCGACGACACACATGGGAGGGCCAGATAGGCTTTGTCGTTCCCTCTGCTTGTTTAATTATTAATCTTGACATCCCTCTTGACATCCGTTAGAATGATCTACGAGGCCTTCCGCATGAACGATGTTGCCCGCGCTGGCTGTTATCATGTTGTAGTAACTGCTATAGAATCAAAAAGATGATTGTTATTTAATTATATTTTCTATCAAAATAAATGATTATGATATTTAAATTTTTCCTCACAACTGTATTTTTTTTTTTCCTTTTCTTTCTATAAACAACAATGCAACAGGCTTGCAGCAAAAAGACTGTTCTTTATTCAATACATAGGATTGTAATGACTTGAACCAGCTATGATAAGAGCTGCTACTTTACTACCAAAATTTCTAGTCCCTTGGAAATGGGCAAATAAGTAACGATAAGTAATGGTTTTGGATGGATCCCTCATGATATCAAACCCTGTGCTGATGATTCCTAACGTAATCGTAGAGAGATGAACTCAGCTCAAACCAGAATTAGCGGATGCAGATGCATGCGTCTTTTAGTTGGTGGTGCAACCATACCATATACCTGTCAGCCATGTCATCTTTCTGATTTCTCTCTCTTGAATGTGAGCTTAGTTTTAGTCCCGCCCAGGTGGCAGATCAATGAATCTTCGCCGCTCTTGGCGCTTAAGGCTTTTTCTTTTTATTCTTTTTCTTTTCTTTTTTTTTTTTTGACTTTTATTCGCTTGGAAAGACTTCAAGCATCGGACAAATTAGCTTTTTGTTTTATTATTGTTATTATTTATGCTGAAAATATTTAAGTAATTTAAATTTTTAAAATTTTTAATTAAAAATATATTTTATTATTTTAAGTTGTATAAATTATAGAATTATTAATGGATAAAGATTTTCTTATCTTTTTATATATATTCTTCTACTCTCTTATTAAATATACATATGGCATTCTATCATCAACTAGATGATATGGATAAAGCATCTTTTATGAAGAGATGCATTATAAAATTTATCTACGAAGAGAAGTAATATATTTTATTAGACTTATTTAATAAAAACATGCTTCTCAATGCATTCGATCAAATTTATTAAATTCAAAAAACTCAATTCTTGATGATTGGATATATGAGATAAATGGATGCATTCAATCAATCAGAGAAGATTTAACATGATGAGATGAATGGATGCATTCAATTAAAGAATATCTAAACATCCATTCACATGTGCCCCTTTAATCATATCATTATTTTCATTAATTTAAAAATAATTCAAAGATCAATCTAATATAATTGAGAATCATTTACCTTTTGAAATTCAGTTAACTTGGATGTGTTTTTTGAGCATTCAAAAAGAAAGGATTGAATCCACATAATATATATATATATATATATTTGTTGATTTTATTTAAGTCTGAATTTGGTTGACTCAAATCTACGTAATTCTTCTTTATTAAAGTACACTCAAAAAAAAATATCCAGAGTTCATTGTACTTTAAAAGTAGATCGCCACCAATTATTTACATTTATACATAATGAATATCCTTAAAAAGCATCTAGTACATCTTGAATGAATGATATTATTTTTATTTATTTATTTTGATGAGTACATACAAAATTTGCAAGAAAAGTAACAACAAACTTTCAACTCAATACTAGTTTCTATGTTTCATCAATGATAGATTTGTTTCATGACATATCAAAGAGGTTTAGGAGCTAATATTTTAAAATGTCAGCTATTTTGCAGTATCAAATATTTTATATTTTTAAACCAATATAACTGATTGATCTGGAGGGAGTGAGTGTGATTTAAATTACAAGGTTATCGCCTAATGTCTTATACGTGTGAGCAAAATGGGATTGGGCAGAGGAACATTGGCTTTTGAGTAGAAATTATTTTTGAAGTCTTAGATTGAAGCAAAATTGCACTTGTGCACTTTAGAATCATTTCTGTGCAACCTAGTAAAGAAAAGAATTAGAAGCTGAAACGAGGGAAAAGCATGGGGAGAGCAGATAGCAACGTGGCGTTATTGCAGGCACACCGTTGAAAGGGGTTGTGAAAGAACAAGTCATAAAAAAAAAAAAAAACAACAAAGCAAGGACCGAGAGGTACAGTCTGCAACCGAGCAGGCCACGTAGGGACGCAGCACAAAACGCCCTTACTTTTTGACATCTTGTGTTGAGTGGTCTTAACGTAGTGGTTCTTGAGCTGCTGATGGTTGTCAACTTGTTAGGTTTGGTAAGAAAGGACTCGAAGATCCCAGAGCACCGAGAGCTAGTTGGAGGCTTATGAGTTGGAAAAAAAAAAAGAGAGAGAGAGAGCTCTAAAATTCCGGCTTGATATGGGACTCCGAGAGCCAACAAGGCGAGGAACCATCATCATGATTAAAAAAAAAAAAAAAAGGTTTATGCTGCTAATAGTTCCAATAACCATATTTTCCCTCCATAAGTACTCATTTGGTGTTTATATATATATCACCTTTCTCATAATTTTTTATTAAAAAATTTTAAAAAAAAGCATAAGCTTCATGCATAATTCTTTCTTTCTTTCTACCAATTAAATATAAAAAAATAATTTTAAAAAAAAATTATTCTTATTTTTCTCCAACCACCAAATGACCTCTGACTTTAATTGGACATGTTACATTGGAGAATCACATGGGCCGCCGAACTAGTAAGGATTAAGGAAGCTGGATGCCATTTTGCTGCACGTAATTAAACATAATCATGGCGTTTCCTAATGGGAACTTTGAACACTCATTGCGATAGCTGTTGCCTACACCTCGCAAATATGAGCGGTTTGCATTAATCAACTGTGAACATAAGAAGAACACAAACACGTACAATAACAAAGAACACAAACACGTACAATAACACACCGCTTCTTTACCCCGGTGGTGTGCCTCAGCAGTTGGTTTTCTGAAGACCGAGAATTCATCCAAGGCTACCACATACTTTTGAGAATGCAAACCCAAAACCTCCTTCGAGAAAGAAAAGAAAAGAAGGGTGTGACCTCTGGGGCATCACCTAAGACATGTTTCAGTATGTGGTTGCGATTTATTTATATCAGCAATCGTCACAAACTGATCTACAGTCAGAGTTATAAAAAAAAAAAAAAAAAAGAAGACGGTTTTAGAACTCCATGGATTTTAATCAAAAAGGACATCTCATTCGTTCTCTCTTGGAAAACTGATAAGATTAGAGGTTTAAACATTTCTATGATGTCTATTCAATCATTGTACTTCTATCATTGCTTGCCTCCTTGGCGGTAGTCCACTCTACGTTTTATCCCTCATCAATGACCTTAACATCAGATTTTATAGATTTGCATGTTTAATTCACCTCATTGCTGCCTGATATCTATTAAACTAGGTTTACCCCTAGAGTAGAAGTTATGGTCATGTCGTGAGAAGGGATATTTCGTGGGTGCTTGGTTCAATTGGCATGTCTCAAGGATGCTTTGTAAGTGCCTTGCATGATTGAACAATTTAGGATTTGTCTTATAATCAAATCTAGATTTTATGCCTTGCAGTTGGAAATATTTGTGGGTGCTTGGGTTGATTTACCAATTTAGCACCAGCTCCATGGATCTAGGTTTTGTCCCTAAGATTTTTTACAAATTTTTCTATGGATTTTTGAGGATTGTGGTATATGGGTTTGGCTTATATGAATAGTAGTCTAGCTATATGCGGATGCTATGGAAATCAATGACCAGCCCTTTGCATCTCGTTTTCACTTTTTTCAAAAAAAAGAATATAATTCAAGGTTGAACCTTAAAGCTCTGTAGTGCATGTGATATACATATATATATATATATATATATATATACAAAAAATATGTTTCAAAATCAAGCTAAATGAGGGGAAAAAAATATGCAGTTAACTCTAATTAATTTTTAATTAAGATTTTATTATTGTTGTATGATGTATAATACTTTAATTGAATGCTCTCCAGTGGATCGGAATTTTAGTTATAATACTGGATTTCGGTTATGATGCTCATATTATGGATATATGGATTTTACACGTTTTTTCAATTGTAATAGCTATGGATGTCTTATGGTACAAGAATTGTTTTACTATGACACATCTATCGATCTATGAATGCGTTTATTATGGATGGTATTCCATTATGGATTTAAATGGATCTACAGAAGATTCTAATGGATCCTTTCTATGTGTATGTTATTTGTCAGGTAATCTGATGTCAAAAGGCCCATCTTCATAACACTATCTATTTATGTAGTATATGAATCAATATATTCAGTGATTTTGCCTTTAGACGCCTATGTAGGTTTTTCTTTGTCATGTAACTTTTTAAAATTGCCTGTCATTGCTACCAAACATTATGTTTGGGATTTATTATGGGCTATCATGTTGTGTAGGCAAATTATTTGTCATTCTTGTGATTTATGATTGGCTTATGGGAATAGGAAAGAAAAGAAAAGAAAAAAAAAAAAAAAAAAGTGTTCGCTAAGACATTCAAAACGGAGCTATCATCATCATTGTACTAGTGTATGTATCTCTATATGACCCATGGAGGAGGCAGAAAGATTCCAAGAAAGCCTTCAACGTATAGAAATGAGGACATGCATAGGACGTTGTCTGGTAGACCAAGTTATTAATTATTTTGATGAACTAATTTTGAATTGAATTAAGTTGTGTTTAAGTGAACGAATTAATCATCATTGTGGTAGTGTGTGCGCGCATAGGGCATGGTCATGGGGCTTAACTTCAACGGGTCATGTAGAAATTATAGCATACCTAGATTTGTAACACTAGCCAAACTCTAGTAGCCTTGTTGAACTTTAGTTGACAAAATAACCTGCCTATGTTTCACATACACATTGCATGTTTGAACTGTAAATCCACTACCATGGCACTAACACCCCATCATCAAAATATTTGCATCATTTTGATGGTTGACTTTTTTTTTCACAACCTAGCAATCCGATCAATCAAAAAGCAAGTCAGTATGTCAATACCTTGACAGACGAACATCATCCTATCTCATGGAAGATGGGTATATGCAACAAGACAATCCATCAGAGTACTATGTTATTTATTTGACAAGCAATCGGCCTAATTGTGTATAGATCAAAGCATAATCCATCAAAATCTGACAGAATTTTGTGACAGCACTCTAGTTGACATTAACCCAGTATGAAATGGTTCCATTTTGCTGAACATGGCATGGCATGGAGAAGAGAGGACACTATAATGAAGCTCAAATGATAGTTAAGACCTGTCGTAATCATTAATATGGTTTCAGCACAATCAAGAAGAAACCTTGCAAGGTTCCCAAATGTCATTTTCCGTTCAAAAAGATAGGACAATATGCCCCAGTTAGTGACATAACAATACATACCTCAGCATGCAACAGTTTTTACGGATCTTTCCCCTGTGATAACATGATATCTATGCATATATCCATAGTCAACAAAAATGAAGCAGCTGCCTCACCGAACCTTCAGAGAAAGGTAGTTGGATGCTCATTCCTTTTATCCTTAAATGAAATTCCTTCACTCCAGTCAGTAGTCTTCTTGACAGATCATAATAAAAAAGAGAGCAAATTGAGTGAACCACCACTGCATTTAGAGCTGAACTTAAATGCATGTGATTTTGTTAAGGCTTACCTAAAGCTCATGTAATATCATTAGCATCTAGACCTTGCCGCTTGACTATGTGAGTAAGATGAAGCCAACACCTACAGGAGATGGATTTTAACCGTAGATAAAGAATTTGATGTGTTGAACGTATGCATAGACAAAATCATATAGGTTAACTTAAAAATTTTGGATTTTTTTTTTTTTTTCCCAATGACCATATTCAACTTCAATTGCCTATGACAGGGTGAAATGCAATAAAGATGAAATCCATTCGTGACAACATAAAAAGGCAGCAGGTGATCCATGCATAATAATGTTTCTTATTTTAAAAATTAGACTCGTCACCAAGGCAGTTAATGTGAGGCCATGCAACAGGCAACTCTTTGACAAGTCACATTTAACGAATTGGAAATCATGGATTTGAAATAAAGTATTATTTCAGTGAACTTATGACCTTCAAAAGACTCCACATCCTGTGTACGAGAAAAGGCACTGATTTTTCTTCATACGAAATGCATTATAAACTCTCTAAGAACCTTGGTTCCCATTATTTTCAAGAATAGTTTCTTCTTTAATTGACATTAAGAGGATAACGGTTTTAACTTTATATACCACTCTACAACATATGAGCATTTGTTTACTATTAGTGGAGAAGCAATAATGTGCCTTATATGAAAATACCTGATACATCTTCGGTCCTTTCTTGAGCAGATAACTAACACTGTTCAAGTTATCCACAAATGTGTCCACGTCTGGAACTCTCAAGCTTATTCTATCCGCCTAACTGTATAACTCCTGATAAGAAAGAAATGAGACGATAATGTCCCTTACCTCAATTGAGAGAAGCAAATATCTCTCCCATCTCGTGCAATCAGAAATAGAGAAATACTAATGTTTTGATGACAAGATCACTCATGCAACTTGGTGCCTCAAAGAAAGTGAATTTTTCTAGGAATAATAAAACAGAGATGCTGCTTACAAAAATTGAAAAGCAATCCTTTTGCTGCAACTCAGATTGTTTGTGGAGGGCACTTAAAAATCTTTTTGCCTCCTTCTGCTGACTCATTCCACCACTCCGAGCAAAGTCTACAAACCCATGCTCGTCTACATATTTGTCATATAAGGATTCTTTTATTATCTCAACCACATCCTGAGAAGCAGAGTTGCATCAGCGAAAAAGGCAAACACAAGCAAATAAATAACCAAAAATACAATGTCTTCATCATGCTTTCTGCATCTGAACAACAAAAATTACTATTTAACTTATTAGTTGTTATCCTAGTAGTGCACCAAGCTGATGCACTCTGACTTTAAACCACTATAGCAGTCTACCCTCAAACCAAAGAGACTGGTGTAAAAATGTTAAGAGGTTTTTTAAAGAGTTTGGCCACTACTTCAATATTGGTTAGTCAACTACTAGTAGATTAGTTATAGGATTAAATGAGGGCACTTCTCATTGAGTATCCACCTTTCTAAGAAGCTTCTCTTTTAGACTATTTCAAACCACAACATTTCAGCTTTAGTTGTTTGAGGCTTAGTCTTAAATCTCAACTGCAGCACAAAGGAAAGTCGGTGGAAAGCTATAAACTCAACCTCTAAAACCAAATATCACAGTTTAGAGAGACAAATATACCACTTCAATGGTCAATTTCAATACAGATTTACATCATCTCCTATGCTCTTTTTTTTTTTATTGTGGGGGGGGCAAAGATTAAGCAACGGACCGATCAATTTCATTTAGAAAATGAAAGGAAGAGATGCAAAAAGAAGACAGAACTTTGCTTCCCTAAAGTAAAGAAGAGAAAAAATACAAAGGCCAAAAAAAGAGACTGACAAAAGTTCAGACTTTCAGAAAGATGTTGAAGCTTTTTTTTTTTTTTTTCCCTGTCCAAAGCAGGACTGTCTAATCTTTAGTAAGGTAGTAAATAGGCTCTAAAACTTCAAATACAACCTTATTAGAATTGGAGAAGATCCCGCAGTCTCTCTCTAAGCATAGTAATCAACATATCAAAGCCATAAGAGTAACCAGTTTTAAGCATCTAAATCAAAAACAATAATGATCAAGAGATCTTGTGAAGATATTATCGATAGTTCAAATCTGATTCATCATGTGAAGATATTATCGATAGTTCAAATCTAATTCATCAAGAATGTTTAAATTACCTAGAGAGGGTTAAATAGGGACATCCTCCATAACATTATTACGTGACCTCCCTAAAATCCAGTGATTTTCTAAATTTTCTCAACGACAAACTTCACCTGTAATTGCTTCCTTGATCTTTAATTGGATTTTCCAACTCAAAAGACAGTGAATGGAGGAGAGCCAGCATCATGGCCTGGAAATCTCAGATGAGAGGATCTACATATACAAAGAGGTAATGCAGAAAACTGTTGCAATTTTGAGGGTATATCATATCCAGTGATGCATACAAAATGACAATGCTGAAGAAACCAAGCATTTCAATATTTGCTACAGGTTAATTGTTAAAAGCTTTCAAGATTGTTGTCAAGTTGAGTTGATTTTCAGTTTCCATAACCATTTCGTAATGCTGTGCAGAAGTCAGGATAAAAAAGTATAATGCAAATCAGTTAATATAAGCAGACATATTGCAAGGATTTATGAAGATTACAATGATCTGGAAAAGATCAATGACCATCAGACAGCAGTAAACTACATTTGGAGTATTAAGAACCTTTACTCACCAAAGCATCTTGGGTAGTTATTTCTTCTCTTAGTCCAAAGGAGCACGAGCTTCTGCCAACCTCACAAGACTTTCCAGCTGTCTTGCGGTGATAGGAGTACCATCAGCTGAAGTATTATGGTCCCTTAACCGCAAATAAAATGTCTGCAAAATCTCAGCTGCTGGTCTAGTCATCCTAAGACAGCAAAAAATTTTAGACAACATCTTGAGTCACTAACAAAAGCAAAAACTCTGCAAAATAAAAAAAATAATAATAATCACCTGGGGAAGATGAATTGCCTTGCATATGCAATGTATTTGCGAAGAAGAGGACCAGGCAAGGGTACAAAGTCCTTGTCTTTCTCAGGGTCCAGTCTCAACCTTGAAGCCAATGAACCATTTCTAACACCAGGTTCCAAGCCTCTACTATCTTGCAATGCTGTACTAGATTCATATATCATAAAATGAATTCTATTTTTAAAAAGATAGCAATATATTCCAAATGGCATCAAACCACACCTCTTCGTAACTTCTTGGAGGGCAACAAATGTTCTCCATTCCCTGCATGAATTTCTGTGATTAGTACCTACCAAACCCAACTAGGACCTAACCCCTATTCTTCATAAGACTTGACAAAATCAAACCTACATCATATTTCAGCAACTAAGCTCCAACCCAATTTATATCGACCATTTCTTGAACCAGCTAAAGTTCAAATAGGTTACGAACCAGAGGGGTTATGTTTAAGTCTCATTTAGCATTGCTTTTGAAGGGCCAAAAAGTGCTTTTTGATTAATTTTGAGGTATTTGATAAAAATTTCAAATAATTCAGCTTGTTCAAAAGCCAAAAAAAAGTCTACTAAAGAAAAGTTCTAATTTAGAGCTTTGGGCAGAAGCTCTGATTGAGACATGTCATAAAGCTAGTTACAATATTATCATAATAAAAATAATATAATAATATAATACTATTATATTATCATATCAATTATAATCTAATACAATATATTACAATAATATTATTTTAGTTTAATGATATTATAAAAATATTATTATTTTTTTATCAAAAATTATTATTTATTATATTATTCAAACTAAAAATAAAATAAATAATTTATAAATTAAGAATACTTTATAATAATAAATTTTGATACAAAAATTTAAGCAATTGAAAGCATAACATACTGTCCTTTATTGTCATTTCTTGTTCATAAAAGCACCTTTTTAATTTGATTACCAAACAAATATCAAAGTTTCATGGCACTTTAGAAATGCAGTTACCAAACAATAAGCAACTTTTTATTAAAAAAATCTGCTAATAAAAGTTCTACTGCTCAAAGTTCTACAAACAAAAGCTCTATTACCTATTGCAATCCTAAATGGGGCCTTAAAAGGATTGTACATGCAACTCAGAAAAAAAAAAAAAAAAATCAAACAAATGTATACATATGTGCGTAAATATTTGTAAATGACAAATGTGCGTATCCATATTTGTGTGTGCAAAAAGAAAGTTCTATTATAGTGTCTACCTTATTTACAATTACTTTTAAATTGTTCAACTTTAAGTGACATGAGAAGGTAGGTAATGCAAAAATGATCATAACCATCCTCTTGACCATTGCCCCTTATCCCAACTATTTGGAGCCTGCTATTTAATGGAGGAAATGCCTCTAAAATTTTCATGCAAAGGATTACCAGCCTCAAATGCATAATCACTGGTCATAGGATCTTTAACCACAGCAACAGTTAGGCCAGCATTTGTTGTTGCGTTGCCGCACACATAGATGCCTCATGGAGAAACTGCCGCTGTTGCTTGCAGAAGTTGGCTCTTTCCTAATCCAGGATCACCTATAAAAAACATGCTACAAATATACATAATCCTGTATTATTGCCGTATTAAATTATAATTATTACAAAGCAATGGCAAGTGAAAATAATAAATGGATCATATAACCACAAAACTTAAATTCAATGGCTTTAGCGAAAACAAGGAGTACAGATCTTAATTACCAACAATGATTACATGGATGTCTCCACGGACTGGAACCTTATTTTGATCCATTGCATACTTCTGCACGCCTCCAAATAATGTAAATGCAATTCCAGCTGTGGACAAAAGTATAAGAAAATCAGAAATAAATACGCTAGTTCTTGCTAGATGCAAACAACCATGAGGTTCAAAATGAAACACAAGACAGCAAAGACTGTTTAAGCACTACCATTAACAAAAGGTTGCATTTACAAAATTTCATCTTAATAGAACAAGTACCTTTCACAAGTTCATGCCCATAGATGGATGGACAGAAGGACTGAAGTATTTGACGGAATATATCAGAACCGTGCTCTTCTGAGAACTTAACAATAAATTCCAAATCCCTTGGTGAAAATGCTTGAAAATCAGACAGCACATTTGATCTAGTTTCAGAATTACTTGATTGAAAATCTTCAGAGTTAACTTGGGACTTGGAGTTCTTAACTGAAACTGCTTCGAGATACAGATAATACAACCCTTGGTTCTTAATTTTGGATTTTCCTGGAAAATTCAGATGTTCATCTGAGTCTACCGTTTTGCAAAAATATTGAGAAAAGAAATACAGTATTGCTTCTCAAGATCAAAGATAAATTCCACTTGCAAAAGTATTTAGATTGAAAAGAGGAAATGATGTTATGCTAGTGAAAATGATAGTGTTATAGTCATGGTGATTGGGTACTTCAAATTATCATGTACCCTAGAAATACTAAAAAGACTAGACAAATAACAGTCGCAAGAAATTTTAATCTGTTTAATATCAAATATCTTGGTTACATGATAGGTGAGCTGTGTAACCTAGACATCTTGGTTGGAAAGAAATTTCAAGCACTAACTAAGAGGAAGCTGAAGGCTCTAAACTAAAATTTCTTAATTAGATCTCAATTTAAGATCCCAAAAGTCATAGTTGTCACTGAGTATAAGATTATGATAGTTATGTCATTTGAACAGCTGATGATAATGATAACTATATATTAGAAACTGATACTTCTTGAGGCAGAGGGTGAAAAAGAATATCATAGTGTGTTGTTGACAAATAACAGTATATGATACGTCTGTATACCTATGCAAGAGCAAATAAAGTCATAGTTTACAATATCGCCAATGAAATACTAAATTACTTCAGATCATACACTTTCTCTTTTCCAACTTATTGAAGCAACAATAGTTAAACCATTGCATATACAAAGTTAACGATTTGCAGATGCATATTCGACGACGAAGGGGGAGAGGGTGTAAAATTAAATACTGAATTAGTCTTTTGTGCGGCAAAGAGCCATCCATCACTATAGAAGGCTTGAAGTTTTGGATAGGTCATAGTGACATAAATTCATTCTGTTGTGTTTTTTTTTCAGAAAAAATCATTTAAAGTGTCTCGCATACATCATCCGTATGACTATTACAATGTAGTTCTAAGAAATTTGAAGTGACTAAACTTCAAGTCGTACATAATCTATATGAAATGGACTTAGAAATATTTTAAAGCTGGAACTTAATAGCAACTCGCTAAATTTATTTTGGTTCCATAGTAAAGCCATCCTAGACAAGATGGATCTGCGGCCAGGCCATTAAACCAAGAAGACCAGCAAGCAGAAAGACATGTCTTCTTGATTATGGAAGTCACAATCATGCAAACAAGGAGCAACTATCCAAGGTTCCATAGGCTTGGAATAAGTCCAGAAAGTGAGGAAAGAAAGGCAATATCTATTATGCAAAATTGCATTCATTTATGATGTAAAGATTAGGGTCCCACAGCCTTACCAAAGCATCATAGTCATATTGCAATTTAAAAAGGGTGCCTCAATGTACGAGATTACCAACATTGTAGGGTTCGAGAGGGTCAGATGTTCGCAACCTAACCTTGCGTGCAGAGAGAAAATTTTTGTGTTTCAAACTCATGACATCTAGGTCACAGTGAAACAATCTTACCATTGCATTAAGGCCCACCATTAGTCATATTGTGAGTTAGTAGAATGAAAATGATCGAACACAAAATTTCCTCCCATTGTTAATTGAGAATCTCCTTAGGTCATTATAAAGTGAGTAAATGGAACATGTGCAAGAGACAGAAGGATGGATAGGTATGAGATTTATTTATATCTCTTGATACATTTATTCTGAGTTTTGATCTTCCTCATAAAATTATTATGTGAGTCTTAAGAGAAAAGTATCCACCAAAGAGATGTGTTTGGATTAAATTTGAATTATTTGAATTAAATTTTATTCTTGGTTCTTGAAATCTCTGACCTTCCCCAAACATCATGATGTAAACATATAAGATAAATAATTTTTATTTTATTACTAATTATTTTATCAATTATAATTGATCTATGCGATCGAATGTTAGGAATGCAACATTCTCAAAATATAAGAAATTAAGTCTAATATCTTAGTCATTACTCAAATAATAGTGCTTTGGATATTATTACTCTATACCAAAGTAGAATCTTAGACATGGGTAAAAAGAAAAAGAAAATGTTTAAGGGTAAAAAGAGAATTAATTCTATACTAAAATGGACCTTGGATATAGGAAAGAAAAAGAGAACCTTCAAGGATAATAAAATGAAAAATTGTTGAAACCTTGGATATGAAAAAAAAATCAAGAATAAAAAAAATTAAATAATTTTTTGAAACTAAGCGAGATCTTATATACGGCATTAAAATATGCCATTGAGGAAACATTTTTACATGCTTGGAATATAATCTCAATGGAGGCATTCAGGTAGTATTTGGGCTGTGCTTTTGGTCCTCTTGGAGCCTGTGATATAAGACATAGATTTAGTTCATGGAACTCTTACCAAAAAAACAAATTGCTGTTAACTGTTTGAATCTGGACCTCTTGTCCATGCCAATAATGATACTTAAAACAAATTTACAAACAAAAACTAGCATAATTGCAGACTGAACATAAGAGGATTGGCAATGCTTTTGTTTAGATACTAAATAGCTGATGATGCTAACAGAGGCAAGCAAGTAGATGTATTATCCTATGGACTGACAGGTACCATCAAGGCATTTGTTAAGCCAATTGCCACTATTTATAAAATATGAAGAGCGAATGTAAATTGATCCATCAAGAATCTCAAAGTCAGACTTTGTTCGTGGAATGACTGGATCAACAAATAGAATAATTGCAGCTGCGTTCCAAATGGCAGGATCTACAACACAGAGGACAGCATGATGCCTTTGGATGCATTTATATGCATGCTTATGGACTTCTTAGATATATGTCTATTTTACCATTTCAGATCCACAACATCTTATGCAGTCATGGATGCATCTAGGCTTGCATTCTTATTTCACTAAGCCATTTTGTTCCCAAAACAAGTTGTAAATGAGCAAATTTTAAGATCGCAGTCATTGCTCAGAAATGAAGGCATCCCACAGTAGCCAGCGTCTCCATAAAAAAGACGAGCTCAAAACCAACAAACTAGTCCCAGGTTCCACCATCTCTGTTGCAATATATACTTCCACCCGACCAAAGTACCAAACGCACAGTGAAGCGAATTCTTTTTTCCCCTCTTTAGAGGTAGATATAAAACAACCTGGTAGTTTCCATGCCATTGCATGGAAGCCGATCTTAAATACAGACAAAGAGGGCCCTCTTGGTGGTCAAAAAGAACAAGGACGGAGAATCCAGGCCAAGGAAAACGAGTTTTGAGTTTCCCAGCAAGCTCTGTTTCTGTCTATCTCTCTGTCTCTGTCTCTCTGTCTCTCTCTCTCTCTCTCCGCTTGCTGTCATCCTGTCGTCTGTCTGCATCCGTTATCTCTAAATATAAGAATAAACCGGGCGCCAGAAGAAGCGGAGGAAGCCGAAGGCTAGAAAGAAGGGATGTCTCCGTCCTTCCTCCCTCCAGGTGTTGGGTTCCTCATCCTTCCTCGGAGCTCCATCCGAACCCTGCCCGAAAACCACGCAAACCAACCACGATCACTCTCGGAAACAAAAAAAAACAAAACACCAAAACAAAGAACGGAATCAAAGACACAGCAACGACACCAAATCTAACACCGGATTTCCCCTCCTTCCAACACTCTCATCGCCTCTTCCTCTCCCATTTCCCAATCGACATTATTCTCCTCCTGCCCACAAAATTTAGAGGCGTCAGCAAAACAGAGCATCATATTGCATTGCATTACAGGAGAAGAAAAGGAGGAAGAATAAGGAGGTGGTGGTGGTGAGAAGAGTAGAATGTTTAAGGACATCCAACGCCTCAAGGCGTGGGAGTCCATCACCCGAAAAACGCAGCAGCAGTCGTCGCCCGCGCGGCGGCGCAGCCACATCTTGCCGCCGGCGTCCGTCGCCCCCGCCACCGACGACCCCCCCGCCACCCCCATGTCCGGAGATGACGCCGCCGGCAACGACGACGTCGACGGCCCCGTCCAGCACGCCGAGCGCCTCCTCCCCAACGGCGACTTCTACACTGGCCAGTGGCGCCACAACGTCCCCCATGGCGACGGGAAGTACCTCTGGACCGACGGGTGCATGTACGAGGGCGAGTGGCGGCACGGGAAAACCATGGGCAAAGGAAAGTTCAGCTGGCCCTCCGGCGCCACCTATGAAGGCGAGTTCAAGTCCGGCTTCATGGACGGCCTCGGCACCTACACCGGCTCCCTCGGGGACACCTACCGTGGCTTCTGGTCCTTGAACCTTAAACACGGTCAGGGGAAGAAGTGCTACGCCAACGGCGACTACTACGACGGCGAGTGGCGCGCCGGCCTCCAGGACGGCCACGGCCGCTACATATGGAAGAACGGTAACGAATACGTCGGCGAGTGGCGCGCCGGCGTCATCAACGGCCGCGGCACCCTCGTCTGGACCAACGGCAACCGCTACGACGGAGAATGGGAGGACGGCTTCCCCAATGGCAACGGGACCTTCCGCTGGGCCGACGGCGGCCTCTACGTCGGCTACTGGAGCAAGAAGGACGACGCCGTCCAGCAGAAGGGTGTGTACTACCCCTCGCCGGCCGCCACCTCGCCGACGGCGAGGGATCCCCATGCGGCCTTCGCCGCCGACCTCGGCGACTGCAAGGTCTGCCCGGGGGAGACCGTGTCCATTCTTCCCTCGCAGAAGACGCTGAATTGGTCTGGAATCGAGGAGAATTTCCTCCAGAAGCAGGCGGTCTGGAGGCAGTCCAAGTCGAATGACGGCCGGCCGCGAAGGTGCCCGTCGGCCGACACGGCCGGGACCGGAGAGACACCGAGGAGGCAGTCCGATGGGCATGACAGTGTCATTTCTGGTTCCGGCAGTTGGGAGTCAAATGGGGATTATAATTGTGATGCCGAGGAAGGAAGCGTGGCCAGGAGAGGAGGAGCAGAGGGCGAGGGGGTCGATGAGTCGGCGGGCGGGAGGTGGCTGCCGATAAAGTGGCCGCCGCCGGAGGTAAAGAAGCAGGGAGAGACCATCTCCAAGGGGCACAAGAATTATGATCTCATGCTCAATCTCCAGCTTGGGATCAGGTGCTCTGCTCTGATTTCTCTTCTTTGCTTTGTCGTTTGTGTGGATGTTTTTGTTTGGTTAAAGCAGGGGACCCAGCAAATTATGTTTGGAAAGAGAGCTTCATTAACCAACTGCCTCTTAAGATCTCTGGTCTTTGTTTCTGTTGCTGTTTTGTTTTTGTCTTTCTCTCCTCTATTCTATACCTAATTTTAGTTTATGGTCCCTATAGAGAATGGCTGACCTTTTAATTCATGGAATCTCTGGGAGGAAATAAGTGCGACGGTTTGTTAAAACAAAAAAAGTCATGCCACTTTATAGAACTGCTGTTTCACAGCCATATTTTAGGCTGGAGAAATGCACTCATGACTTTATTAATTACACATATTGTTTTGTTAACTAGAAAACTAGGAATCAACCTCCAGTTTTGAGCTATGGATTTGGTACCCATGAGTGCATTCAGATATTTCATAAGTTTTCTTTTTGGTATTTTTCTTGAAAGCAGAGCACCTCTATTTACAATATACTTGTGTCACATGGAATTTGAAGGGATGCAGACTTGCTATGTCCCTGTTACAAGATAGAAGACAAACACTCTGACCGGCCCTTGAGAGCATTTAAGAGAGCAAATCTGGTGAGGAGGGCTCTCTTCAAATCTTGTAAAGTGTGCTTGGATGGTTACCATATGTTGATGTATTAGATCAGGGAATTATTTTTCTACGTAAGGACCTAAAAATATTTAAATTTTGTACAAATTCGGACATTGATGGCTGCAATCTTCTGAAGCTTGCTAAAGTCTTATAGCCATATAAAACAACATAGTAGTTGCCCTTCTTTGGAAAGCTGAGCCAAGAAAAATTTCTTTAAATAGTAATTCATTATTGATGGCATGGATGAATTGTGGAATCATTCATGTCATGCAGTTGCAGAGTCAAGACCTCATTGATGCATTTTGGAGTCTTAACTCCTATGTCCATGTACATGCAACAATAGATCCTGCAGCTAAGAACCTCCTATGTTATACACTTAGATGCTTATGTATACCAAGACTAGTTTTTTATGTGCCTGTCCTTCATGCCTAGATTGATTCAAAAATTCGGAAATAATAAAAACTTTTAATGTTGTATCAAGATTCAGTAAGAGTAATAGATTCTATTCTCTTAAATTCCTTCTCTTTGTAATAGAACTCCTTTGCTTTGTGAACACCATCAGTTTACATAATCTATGTTGAAGTCTTTTCTTTTGTTCTTTTGTGTTGATTGGATTATGCGAAACCATTCATCAATGTTTAACCATTTGAGATCTTTTCTTTGTGAACATTTATACTCTTTGGAGTCTAATCATCGTAACTAGCTTCTTACCTTTGTTTTGGTATTGCAGACATGCGGTAGGAAGGCCAGCTCAACCTACATCACTTGATCTGAAAGCATCTGCCTTTGACCCAAAGGAAAAGGTATGGACAAGGTTTCCTCCTGAAGGAACAAAACAGACACCTCCTCACCAGTCTTGTGATTTTAGATGGAAGGACTACTGCCCCCTGGTTTTCAGGTTTGCCCTCGAATAAATTTACTCAACTTGTATCAAATGTTCTTGTGAGTGCCAATCTCCAACTTATTTCATGCAGGCTTAGTAACCTCATTTTCTGCTTTGGATCTTCAGGACACTGCGCAAACTGTTTAAGGTCGATCCAGGTGATTATATGATCTCTATCTGTGGAAATGACGCTCTTAGAGAACTCTCATCTCCTGGGAAAAGTGGAAGCTTCTTTTACCTGACCAATGACGATAAGTACATGATAAAGACTATGAAGAAATCAGAAGTAAAAGTGAGCTACTTTTTCCCCATCTAAGCGTTATTCTGAATCCAAGCAAGACTATCATTTCCTGATCTGTCTAGATGCATCCTGTTTTATGATACAGGTGCTTCTGAGGATGCTACCGGCCTATTATAATCATGTCCGGGCTTTTGAGAATACTCTGGTTACCAAATTTTTTGGGCTGCACTGTGTCAAATTAACTGGGGCGACTCAGAGGAAGGTTAGAACAATGTGTCGAGGTCAAGCATTACTAACAACAAGCCTCATAGATTGGTCATATTATTTTTCATAGTTTTTACCCTTTTTTGTAAAAATGAATCAGGTCCGTTTTGTTATTATGGGAAATCTCTTCTGTACTGAGTATGCAATTCATAGGCGTTTTGATCTCAAAGGGTCCTCCCATGGCCGTACAACTGATAAGCCTGAGGAGGAAATTGATGCAAACACTACTTTGAAAGACCTCGACCTTAATTTTATATTCCGACTGCAAAAGCCTTGGTTTCAGGATTTTGTCAGGTATTTATTTCTGACTTGCTTTACTGTTCCATCGCTATGGTTGCCGGTCTTAGAACTTTGCCTTGGCTGACTTTCTTTTTCTTTCTTTTTTCTTCTGTTTTTTTTATTATTCTTAGCTAGTCTGTAACTGCATTCTGATTTACTGCATAATTCTTTTGCAGACAAGTAGATAGAGACTGTGAGCTTCTTGAGCAGGAAAGGATTATGGATTACAGTCTTTTGGTGGGTGTTCATTTTAGAGAAATATCCCAAGATGAGCTCCCAACTGAAGGTCAATTTCAAACTCAAACAATACACAAATTTCCTTGTAATTTTTCAGCTGTGAGGCTGAGGAATTCCATTTATTCTGGTTACAGGTAGTGGCGATCTTGACAGCACAAGTGAAGCAACTCCTCGCCATTCAAGAGCAGACATGGATCAGTTCCTTTGTGATCCAACTAGGTATGATACAAAAACATGTTGACCTTGTTTACTTTATGTTATTTTATATATAATCAGATTCTCATTGAAAGTATTTTATATATAATCAGATTCTCATTGAAAGTATTTTATATATAATCAGATTCTCATTGAAAGTATTCAGAATTTATGGGGTGATAAACACTCACAGATTTCACATATTCGAGAATTTGTTGAAGGTCTCAGAATAGTCTTACTTGGAGTCTGAGCATGTAGATAGAGGTCATGTGGACAAATGCATCAGAAGTGCTTTTGGTCTACTTGATCTAACTATAACCAACGAGTATGATTTTTTTGATTTAATTGCTCAGATTGCTATAAAATTGTTGAGAAAACTGAACATGGAAAACTTAAATGATCATATAATCTAACTTTTTTAGTGTGCATTTTCTTGAGCCTTTGAAATTTACTCTGTCTTCTTGATAGCTGCCTAAACTTTGTAAGCCATTTATTTTTGTTTTTGGAAATTATTGGACGTTTGGTAATGCCACTAGGTCTATCGTTTGCTTGGAGACATGATCGTACACAACATCAAATAGGGTTTTCAATATTAACTTGAATGTAAACTGTAGTTGGATAACTGGAAAATCTAATTTCCTAGTGTCATCATGAGAGAAAGTTTTGTGCTTTTTCTCGACATTCTGATTACCATATCCATATAACAGAGTGAGGTGACAAGCACTACCCTATTGCAATATGATGTCATAGTGCCTTAGTGCTGTTCTAAAGTAGCTTATATCAGAGTGAAGAATTTTATGGGGTTGGTGTTACTAGCTGACATCAATTTTGCTTGGACTATAGTACATGTATTGAATCTGACTCATGCTTGTACTTGCTTCTTGGTGCTCCAGAACTCATTTTTTATCAGGTATCTCACAATATCACTACTAACTGCCCATTCTAAACTTATTTCAAATATCATTATGCTATTAAATCTTATATCACTGTTGTCATTCATGTATATTTTTATCCTTAAATACAAGCATCAAATTCACTAATAAAGAAAACAAGCACAAAAACAAGTGGTTTTAAATGTTGACTTAATTTAATATGATTTTTCTATGGAAGCTTCTGAGGAATCCTAGATACTGAGACCAGCACCTCTGCACTTCTGCCCACTCTTGCGTTTGTTCCCAGTTTGTTACTTAGTTCTTGGTCACTAGTAACTGACTTTAGCATTCCATGCATTTTGAACAACATTTTTATCGAAAAGATTAGAGAATTTGGTGACATCCATAATTTCTTTCAAGTGATGAAGTGAGCAGCAGTCCTGTAACCTGTCAACTGCAGAGTATAAATATTCCAAACCTAAAACTAATCAACTACAATGCATACAATGCCGGTGACTTGTAGACTAATGGAAAGACATATTGCAGGGTTTTTACTTAGGTTTTCCTAGGATGCAATTTGGTATTGCTTAGCTTAGGTTTTCCTAGGATGCAACTTGGTATTGCTTAGCTTAGGGTTTTCTAGGATGCAACTTGGTATTACTGAAATAACTAAGCACTGATATATGGAATTTGGTTATTTATTGTATGGTGCAAATTATTAAATTTGCATATTTTACCTGGGTCAAAATATTCCTCTTTCACAAGCACTGTACTTCTATCAAAAGTTTCCTTATATATGAGCGCCATCTTGAATATGCAGCTCCAATCTTTTTTTACAAATAATTCACTATTTGTCGTTAAAAAAAAAAAAAAATCACGAAAGACAAAGCAAGAAAACATGCAATTTTAGCATGGTTTGGTGCTTACTCCACAATAATCCACCATCAATATATGGCCTAGATGTAATTTTTCAGGATAGGCATAAATCTAGCCAAAGTTTCAATGAAAGACCCTAAGCCCAATCTGGGTTAACTTTTGACCTCAACAATCTCAATACATGGAGAGAGAGAGGTGTTTGGGACGTACGTAGAGGTAGAGGAAGAAATGAGAGAAAAGGAGAGGGGAGGAGGAGAAATCAAACTGACTCATACCTAGCCTTTTTCCCCTTTTCTGAAGACCATAAATTCTTTTCTTCCGCCAGCTTAAAGCCTGGCTTGTCCAGCTCGGACTGGGCAGAACATCGAACCGGCCAGCTTGATGTTCTTCAGACCAAGGTCCATTAACGATGCTAGGTAGGATTTCAGACTTACTATATCAATTGCTTCCTATAATAATGCATAATTTTTTTATGTGACTAGATTTTGTGGCAATTTATCATACAGGTGACAAGAAATCTTTTAATTCACTTTGAAGAGCATGGTTAAAAGTTTCACCTGATACTCTGAAGCCAAAACTGAAAAATTTATTTTGACAAATTTAATTTAATGTACATTGAACACTAGAGGAAGGTTTTTAACAAAGATTTGGCTATCCTCATATGCAACTCTCATAAACATTTAGATTGCCATATGCTAAGATGCTGTCAAGAAATAAAATAATATATTGCACTTAAATATGA
The DNA here is from genome assembly GCA_017589505.3 of Metroxylon sagu. Classification (NCBI taxonomy): domain Eukaryota; kingdom Viridiplantae; phylum Streptophyta; class Magnoliopsida; order Arecales; family Arecaceae; genus Metroxylon; species Metroxylon sagu. The sequence continues at coordinate 3,133,236 of JACVBY030000656.1, forward strand.
TTTTTAATTTATATTTTTGAAAACATTTTTTTTTTTTTATTGTGTTGCATGCAATGTACATGTAAACGTCCAAAACAGTATGTTCATATAACATACTCTAAAATGATGTCTATTTTTTAAAAAACTTGGTTAACATTTTTTTTGTATTTCTAGATTTTTCCTAATTTTAATTAGTAGGTTTTTAATAATTTTCTGATTGCCTGAAATGGAGCCGAAACCATGAATGCTTGAAACTAATAAAAATGAGACATATTTGGCCTGGGTATCCAGCTGAAACTGAGTCCAGGTTTTACTTTCTTGAAGACATTCTCAATGACTGATTTGATTTCTTTCTTCTGTCATTTAAATCTGCCCCTTTCTTTTTCTGATTTATGTCACACTGAATCTTAATTTAGAATCTTCTTCGAGTAATGTATATTGAACAACAGAATATCTGAACTTTCAAATAAAATGACTCCCACTTTTTTTTTTCCTTTTGAAATATTGTATGTGGGCAATGCAGGTGGGCTACAATCAAACTTGGTGCAAACATGCCTGCTAGGGTTGAACGGATAGTGAGGAGCGAAGTTGAATCCCTGCTGATTGGGGAACCCACAGGGGAGTTTTATGATGTGATATTGTTCTTTGGCATCATTGACATTCTCCAAGACTATGACATCAGTAAAAAGCTCGAACATGCCTACAAGTCCATCCAGTATGATCCAACATCAATATCAGCTGTTGATCCGAAGCAATATGCAAAACGCTTTCGTGATTTCATATTCAGAGTATTTACAGAAGACAACTCATTATAATTTTAACCAGAAGTGCCACCATCAGTTTTAGGAACTTCACATGATCATGGCAAAGGATTGTCAGCCTGTAACAGTTTGCTCAGCGTCAAGTATGTGTATATTTTTCTTTTCCAACTTTTGAAGGGTTGATGTTTTGACCATCATCACAGCCACTGGAGGATCGCTGAAAGATTCAGGAAGTGGTTGGCTTATAACTTGGCATGGTGCCTAATTACATAAATCAATAGGTATTTACAGTTTCAATGTTTATTAGCTATAGTTATTTTTTCATTTATGTCATCTATGACAGTTTTGAAGGAAATTGCATGGAGTTGTAAGCGATTATACCAGTGTTAAATTGTTTATTGGATGCCATTCTTTTTGTAACCACATTTTTTTCCCTCGGAAGCTAATCAAGAATTTCTGGGGTTCCAGCAATGATGTCAAGGAATTGTACAGGATAAATGAATGATAACATCATCTTTATTCAGCATTGTTTGGCTGAGGAATCAAACAAATGTAATGCATTCCCTTTCTTCTATTTCCTTTTTCTCATGAAGATTTGCACTTTAATGCAGTAGAAAAGAGCAAATGTCTGTGGTAAACAAAGGTGGTTGTTTCACCTGTCTTTAATTCAAAATGCAAAAAAAAAAAAAGGAGTAATTTAACCTTGTCAAGCATTTAAAAAAAAAAAAAAAAAATCTAAACTCCAATCCTGCCATATACCCCTGCCTGAGCTCCTTCTCCTTGTTATCCTTCTAAGAAGAATCAGTTACTCTCAATATCAAGATGGCACAAATAACCAAGTACAAGGCATCTACTTCTTCCAAAATCCAGTCTTCCATTACAAACTTCCATCTCCCTCTCTCTCTCTCTCTCTCTCTCTCTGGGTGAGTTGGGGGAAGATGGGGACAATCCATCATTCTCCTTTTCCATTACTTGCATCTTTAAGTTATTGGCAGTTTTATTTTCTAATCAAGACAAAGTTGGAATCCATTACATGTAAGTATTTCCCTGTAATCTAATTTTTATTACGCAAATAATATAATCTTACATCCATAAGAAAAATAGTGGAAAAAGTGAGACATATAAGGATTTTTATTTAAAAAACGTAAAAATAAGAAAAGAAAAATCTATGTATGGTATCACAGTACTCTTAGGCTGCTAGTGAATCTTGGTCTTGTTCTCTCAAGTGAAATTTCATCATCCATGGCCTTCCTTTTGTTGCTCTTATTATTGTTACTGATGGCACTGCTGTTCTGCAGCACCTGCTGCTGATGCTGCTCTTTATTTTTCCCTTTCATTATATGAGGTTTGAGCCTGTTCATATCTGATAGCTGTACTGGTTTAAGAAAGAATTCTTCTGCTCCTCCTTCCAAGCATCTGGCAACAAAAAGAACCTATCAGGCTGCTACTTCTTGGTACCAAAAAAAATTAAGCAATTTACAAGTAATCTCTTTATTCTATTATTCTTCTGATCCCTGGCGGTCAGAAACAGGAGTTAGAAAAAGTTTTTCAGAAAAATGATCAGTTTGGAAGAAGGGGTTTCATTACCAATTTGGCTACAGAAATTTCATAGGCATCTTTGAATTTTGAAGCCATAAAGACTTGTATGACAGCAGACACCACAACCACTTCTATGTGATTTGGTTCTCACTGGAATATTGGATGATTGAGATTGGCAACAGGGAGAGTAAAAGAACCCCCCATAGTTATCTGACTAAAGAGCTTCTCTTTATTCTATTTCCTTATCAGAAAAGTTGGCTGGATTTGATACAGTACAAAATCTTGACACATCCTTTAGCATCCAGCAAGCAAATTATTAACTTGAATAGTGAGGATGTTTCACATCCAAATATTTCCTCCACGTATTAACAAGAGAAGTTCTGTTACAATAAATCCTCCTGATTCTCGCTTATAATTTTTTTTTTTTTTTTTTCTGATTGCATCATATTAGAAGTAAATAAAAATTTGTGCAGAACAATAGCAATTAAATATCTTCAACAACAATAGCTCTTGTAAAACATACACACAGATTGCAGAAATTATTTACAATTATCGAAGGAGTTATCATGCTCACCTGTTGATCCTGGAAGGCACATTCTCAGATGACATGATCACAACTGGGATGTCTTTCAGAGAAGATGACTCCTAATTCAGCAGTCAAATAATCCTTATAAGCTCTTTTTATTGCAAATAATATCAGAACAAATAAAGTAGCAGCCAAAGATTGTTAATCTAAACAGCAATGACAGGTACCTTAATCTTCTTGAGAAGATCATAGCCAGTCATTTCAGGCATGCAGTAATCTGTGATAATCAAATTTACTTCTATGTCCTGCAAAACAAAGCAGCAAACTTTTACTTAATTTCAGTCACCATACCATCCAACACCCATCTGTTAAAATATTCAAGAAAAAAAAAGTGAGAGATATATAACAGGGCCTTAAAAGATCATGCATGCTGGTCAGAAGAAACAGAAGGTGAGTTGGTCTGATCATCCTGCAGACCCAGTAATTGCAAAGCCTTGCTTCCAGAATCCACTGTAGTGACTGAACAGAACAGCAGAAAAGACAAGAACTGAGAATCAGAAAGCCAGGTTTATAAAGGAAACCAATATTGAACACTTTTTTTTTCCCTTTTTTTCCTCATCAGAGTACCTTGGTATGATGAGGTCTTGAGGAGTCTCTCAATCAGCATTCTGTCAAGAAGGCTGTCATCCACAGCTAAGACATGAAACTGACTCTCTGTGGCAACAGCCATGGTGGCCGAGTACTCTCAAGAAGAACAAGTTAGACAAGAGGAAGGTATGGAATAAGAGGAGGTGTGGGGTGAGTTGTGTGGGTGTTTTTTTTTATATAATGGATTCCCTCAGAAAGGAAGGGAGGCAAGTGTTGTAAAGCCCCACACAAATCTCACCTCATGGAAAGCAAGATCCGACCATATTTCCTCCATATCTCCTCCTCAATTGACCCACTATATCTTTGAATTGGAGAGCAAGCAAGGGACCATGCCACCCCTTCCTTTTTTTTCTCTTCTTCTCTCTCTTTCTCTCTCTCTCTAGTGGCTGACTGCTCTCTTCCTGTCCTTTTCCTTTGCAAGTCATCTGGCTCACCGGCCACCCAAGATATGTTAAATTGTCTTGCAGACTTGACTTTAATCAAGTAGTGCTTGCTATTTTCTCTCTCTTGTTATGTATTATGAGATTATTTTTTAGAAAATGTGTGTAGGTGTGGAAATGAATTGAAGGTTTGGATCAAAGACTAAGATGAAATCTTCTTTTTCTTTTTATGCACTATAAGATTTTGTACATATATATGAAAAATAGTCTTGTTGGGGGGGGGGGGGAGGAAATGAATTATACCGGATTGGATCACATTGGATCAAAGGCTAATAATAAATGAAAGGCTAAAATATATTTTTAACCATCAAATTTTCATTCAAAATTTATTTTAGTTCTCAAATTTATATTTTAAGAATGTTATTCTATTGCATGAAGTTAGATAAAATTGGTGAAATAGTAATTATATCATCTTAACGCAAACTTATGAATTAGTTGATAGGATGATACATCTGCTATTTCATCGATTTTAACTAACTTCAAGGCAAAGAGATATCAAAAATATAATATTTTTAAAATATAAAAGAATAAACTATAATAACTGAATTTTTAAGTGAAAGTTCAAAAATCAAAGGCATAATTTGTCTACATGAATCTAGCTAGATCGTTACGGTTGAACCCAATCTCAATTACTAGTTTATAATTTACTATGCAATTTTTAATCTGAACCAAGAACATTTCAACCCAACTCTTTATGGCACCTATTGACTTAATTTAATTATAAGCTAAACATGATAAAAGATATTGGCCATCTCACATCAATTTTACCCACAATCTTGCACCAATTAATATCTAATCCAAGTGAAAGGGACTCTACTGTCATAGCCTGAGTGTGTGATTCAAAGTTCTATCTATTTAAATTTTAGACAAAATAGTTTGTTCAAAATCCGAATCAAATTTAAAAACTCTTGCAAATCCAGCCCTATCAGACAAGGTTTGATTCATTTTTTTTAAAAAAAAAAAAAAAATCATAGTAACAAGTTAAGATGTGGATGTCTTAGGGCCAGTGCATGCTACCTGCGAGCTGGGAAGCTGGGATAGGCCGGGCTGGATAGAAGAAAGGGGGGTGGGGGCCACCCAATCCGGGCTCGAGATTCTCTGACGTTGTCTTCATCCTTTTGTTTCCAAGCTGAGCCAAAATAAGATCGTATCTCGGTGATCTGGGAGGCAATTCCAAGCGATTTCCTCCGGATTTCGTTCTCTCTTTCTTTCGCTCTCCATCGCTGTCTCTCCCGTCTCTCTGATCGAATTTTGAACCGATTCATTTACTTGAAGCGTTCTTTGAAATCAGAGGCAATGATGTTATCTAATAAATACACTATTATTCTTGGTTGATACACTACTAGTTTTGTTCTATTCTCTTGAATAACAACTCCATGAAGATAAATGTGATTCTCGTTTAACAATAATATAGTTTGTTAATATAATGGATGTGTATGATGTAGTTGACAAGGACATGCATCAAAGGATGGTAAGCAACCATTCGGATGATATGCGTATGCTAGCTATCAGCTGACCGTCAATAGCGGTAGCAAATAAGCTTATAAATTTTAGCATATAAATGAAAGCTTGAATAATTTGTGCTATAAAAAAATTAAAAAAATAAAATGAGCTTGAATGCACATAAAGGATGAAAAACAAATAAGAACTTATGTATTTTTTTCATATTTAGAATTAGTTATATACTAAATAGCAATTGTGGATTTGAATGTTTGTTGATTATGTTTAGATAATAATAGCCACATTGATGTACTGTAGAAGTGTAAATATAAATAAATGAGTAGCTAAATGCCGAAATTGATATCAAGACATAGACACAAGATCAGTATAGCATAAATATGATTGTTTCTAAAATTTGAGTTCTTGATGATGTGCTTGGCTTTTGTTGAATGATTCTATACTGATTATTATTAAATCTCTAAAATACTTTTCAATTTTCCAATCGCATCTCTATGGCAAATTTTATAGATGCACAGCTTAATCATAGTTTTACTTTCTACTTTTTCCTTTCTTTTGTTGTATTCTTTTGCCTTGACACTTTCTTTTTTTTCTTCTTTTCTCCCATTTTTCTCTTTACCATGAACATTGAATTAACTTCACTACTAGTGCCACCACCACTACTAGTGGCACCATCACCTAGAGTAGCAATGGCCAATGGATCAATGCCTAAACTAGAGTAGTAGTGGCCAATGGATCAATGCCTAAAGAGGTGCTAATGTCAAACGATCGAAAGACAGAAGCCCTCTAGTTAAAATTCGAGGAGAAACTACGGTTTTTATTACCAAGTCTACCCTCAAATACACACTGCCTTATTCTGCCCCAAACTTGATGGAATCACCTAAATGATAACTGGCCTTGAAATCTATGTCACTCCCTCCAATCACTACAACATCCTACACCTCTTACTCTTTTCTCTTCCCTCCTTCATTTGGCTTAAGTATAAGATCTTTGTATCATCCTCTACCACTATATTGCAACTACTGTTAAAGTCTTCAAGTGTATTACGAACTCCATCTTCCTCTCCAACCATGCTTACAAACATAACTTCAACCTCTCTCTCTCTCTAGGAAAGGAGGAGGCTACCACTGCAATATAGGAGTTAATGAAGATGTTTTAGACTGCCTACATGACATGTGTCTTATCCATTTATACTAAATATATATTGGTTCCCATTTATTTTGTTATACAAACCAAACACAAACAATGAGGATCATAATGTTATTCACCTCCAATTTTTACATGATTTTTACGCAAATCAAACGTGAGTATGAGAATTGGAATAACATGCTTATTCACCTAGGAATGGAATCCGGTTCTTATTTTGCTCTATATCGATCAAACAAATGTGCCCTTAGCATTTTAGAGATTATAAATGTCATCAATATTGGCATCACATAGCAAGGATTACTCCATCATATATAACCATATGTTTGGACCAAAATGAATATCATAAATATTTGATTTATTTCTAAATTTAATTGAAGAAAATATTATGACTTCAAATATTCTTCTGATTTGCATTATATTTACAAACAAATATTGTTTGTATCAAATCCACATTTGCTTCTCTACATATAAATTGATCGGCCAACATATCTATAGCAAAAATGCAAATGATTTCCATCATTATAATCATGCTCATAATGTTACAATTGTCATTATTCAAAACATTTTTACTGATTGACCTCTTCTTAAAACTAATGTAAGATAAAATAAAAGAAAAAAATACACTTTTGGTCCTAAAAAAAATTAATTTTGTTGATTTAAAAATATCACATTCTTGACATTTTGTTACATAAAATTAGAATTGACAAAATAATTAATGTGTCATCCTAACATTAATAGATGAATAGTTTATCCAATTTACCTTATAGAATAAGCGACGGTTCATGCAGAAATGCCAAGAATGGCCCACCCTTAAAATACAATGAAAGTTTTAGAATTAAAATAAATTTTGAATGAAAGTTTGAGAATAAAAAGTATATTTCAGTCAGAATAAAATGATAAGCAACGGATGATACGATTGATGCCAATGCTGGCTAATAAACTTTCATGCCCACTTTTTTAAAAAAAAAGATAATAATAACAATCAATCGGCAGATTGGTTCTGAAGCACCGTACCTAATAAATTTCCGCTGCCAACGGAAGGGATGATCTATTCCTTCCCTTGGGCCAACATGAGACCTCAAGATCAAGAAAAGCTAGGAGTTCCTTGATTCTTGAAAAGAAAACCAAATCTCTCGATGCAATGCCAGCTCTCGTAGCTTTTTCTCATGTTTGAATCAAGGAAAACCAAATCTCTCATGCCGAGCTCTCACAACTTTTTCCTATGTTTGAAATGGGCCTCATCAGATCATTGGAGCAGGATCAATGCCTTCTGTCCTTTCAACAGCCTAATGGGTCGTTGGCTGGCCCCATAAATACGTTTAAAATATGCCTGCTTCCTGTAGGACAATGAAAACTATAGAATAGAAAAAAAAAAAAATTATATAACCAATAGTTTTAAGTCAGACTGTCTTAATTGAAGTCAGTTATATAAATCTTTTTTCTCTATATTTTAATTAGTTTTAAGTCATATTTTTTATAAAAATTTTAAATTTTTTTTCTCTTAATCTACCCCTTTTTCTCTCTTTTCATTTTCTGCATGTATTAAATCTAATTTATGATCCATCTCTCTCTCTCTCTCTCTTTAGTCTACATTAATTTATATTATTACTTCATTTTTATAAATAACTTTACTTTTTATTTTATCTTTCTTATATTATTACTATTATTACACATTTTTAATATTTCGTACCATAAAACATAACTAATTCTATAAAATTTTAAAATTTTTTCTTCAACTTATAAGACATTCTAAGATCACATAATCTCTTTTTTTTCTTTATAAATAATTAAATTTAAATATCAAAAATTAATCTTAAATTTATGTAGCCGATCTTAACTAATTTAAGATTAAGATGAAGGTGACTAATTTAAGATTAAGATGAAGGTGACATTAAGCCCCTGGTCTACCTTGTCATTGGATATATATATATATATATATATATATACTCTCTAAGGGTAAAGCATATCCTAATGTATGATTGCTAATTTTATTATTTTGTTTTAAAATATCAAGAAAGATTCCGAAAGGCTAATAAAATGTGAGAATGCTTTGTGTTTTACTTCATATTCTAATTCAAAGCCAGAGTCAATAGCATACTTAAAATACAATCCTTTATCAACATTATTTCCTGATTTCCCTAGTATTGTGAAAAATATTAAATAGCAATTGGCTCTTGAATGGTATGCACAGTAACTTATAATTCAGAGAATAGGTTAAAGCTAACAAATAAAAAGCACAGAGGGCAACATTAAGATATTAAACAGCAACAACCAAGTCTTAAATGAAAAATCAACTTAACAAACTACAAAATATTACAGAGACACTGAAATATTAACAGAAGCAGAAATACAGCAAGCTTCAACATGAAGACAAAGCACAACAAAGCGGTTCATTGTCTTAAGAGAAAGAGATCGTCACAAAGGAAAAGCAGCTCATGTCTCCACACCACCACTAGACAAAGGGTACAAGTCCATGGCATCATGTTCAATTCCCTATTAAAGCAAGGAGAAAGCTCTTGTAGTCTCCTGAAGTCACTCCAGCTACTGCATCTTCAAGAGTAACATTGCTTCTCTCATGAAACATCTCCTTGATCTCCTTCAGATCCTTTTCCGCATGCATGACAATCACTCGAGTTAGTGCATTGTTGTCGGGCCCCGATTCGCCGAGCGCATGACGTAGAACCTAAAATTCAAAAATATTTTGATGACTGAGAAAATAATATAGCAAGGATTATTCCATGAAATTCTGAAAACATGAAGATCCCTCTGTTTTCAGAGTAATTCACCTTCACAAAATACTCCTTAGGAGAGGTGATGCAGCCAATTGTGATGCGAAGTGCCATAGCAAATTCATTTGAAGACTCACTAGCCAAAGCCTTATCATGGTATATAAAAGAATTATATTATTGACAAAAAAAACTATAATTTGGTATTAAATTGCAAGATTAGATAAGCTTACCTTGTTGATAGAGCCATACTCATCCTGGTAATAATTAAAGGTGGCATTAAGTTGTGCCTTGCTTCTAGTGCTCAAAATTCTTATTACCTCATCATCATTAAAGATCTTTTGCTCAACAGCATCATGAAGTATCTTGGCTTCTGATTTAGCTAAATCCATACTTACCTCCTCACCATCATACCGGTAAGTGCTCACCAGTGCAACCAAGAGCTGCAAATTAATCATGAACCACAAAAACATAAAGAGACTTCATAGCATAAACAATATAAACATGCCATGTTTAAGAGCATGCCTTCCTGAAGTCTCCAACTGTGTTTGAAGCCACATCTTCTTCCAAGGAGTGTTTGTACCGAGCTTGGTAGGCCTGCTTCACTGTCAGAAGCTCGGTGGAGGAATTGACACATCCAACTTCTATGATCACTTGGTAATCCAAATTCTTCTTCAGGGCCACATTAGCCATGATAGCCTCTCTCTCAACTGGGTCGAAGATCCAACGGTAGACAGCTCTCTGCAATAGAAAATTGTCAATATATTTCATTTAAGAGAACATATGTTTGAACAAAGATAAGACGGTAAGATGGATACCTCAAAGTCTCCAGTGAGTTCTGACTCAAGTCGCCTGATGAGATTCTCCTGGTAGAGTTCTTCATAGGCCAACCTAATTTGCTTCCTCTGAGCTGCATCTCTATGCGCTAATATGGCGATAACCACCTTCTCATCAGTTCCCATCCTAGAACAACAAATTAAAGATCCTTTCATTTGGGATGTAAGCATTTGAAATTATAGATGATAAGGAAGAGTTCAACTAATTCTCTTGATCATATATATATATATATATATATATATATATAGACTTTGAATGTAGTCAAATCTAAATTCGATTACCTCTCTTACCTTTAGATCCAAAAGTGAGGTAACTTCGGCATTCCAGATTCAAAGATGAAGAAGATGATTAGATTCTGAATTTAGCTATATTCGAATAGCTAAATCTCTTTTATATATATATATATATATATAAAATTTCTAGAGTGCAGCCTAAACTAGTGGCATAAGAATCTTACTTAAGAAAAACCATTTGAGACCTCAAGTATTAGGCCTTGAACCTAGCTCAACTAAGAGCTCGAAAGCTAGAATTTTGAATCTCTCATAAAAAATAATCTCAGCTTAAAAGTCATATCCAGTGAGGTTACTAATTAGTGGTGACCGATAAGAATCCTGAAGACCTGTGTAAAGATTTTCATGCATAAAGATTTCTATATAGGCATCTACAACCACATTTGTTATAGGATAAAGCAAATAGAGTTAATTTCTATGCTGGCCAAGATAAACTAACAACTGTGAAGCTTTTGGAAGTAAATTTTTGTAAAAATCTATTTACCGTGTGATGGCCACAACTTTAAAATGCTACATCATTTTAACATTTAAGAAAGTATTTTTAAAATGAGAAATGGTAAAAGGTATTGCATTACCAAAAGTTATTTCTATCATCAAAAATTATTATTATAAATTTTTAAATTTATTAAATATTATAATAATATTGCAATATAATAAAAAATATAATAATATTATTATAATGTTACTATTATTTAACGATTATATTATAATATATTAATAGGAAGTACTAAATTGTTATTCTAATAATATAATGTTAAAATTTTATGATATAGTATTATAATATTCTTATAAAATTATGACAAAATATAATATAATAATAATATATTAGTATACTATATTTAGTATTATATAATATTATAATATTTTTATATTACTCTATTTTACACTATATAATTATATTATAGTTGTAATAATATTTTTATATAATATTTATTATATTATATTGTAATTATTACATTATATCATAATATGTTATATATAATATTATTTTAATATTGTGTTATATAACACTGACTAGAAGGAAAAATTAAGGCAAAAAAAATTTTTATTCTTATTTTCTTATTTTGAAAACTTTCCCATCATGTTTTATTTTTTTATATTTGATTAAAGTGGAAAGAAGAAATTTTTCATTAGAAAATAAATATTTTAAAAATAATATTTTATTAAAAAAAGATGATATTTATTTTTCTTAAAAAAATATTTCTTAGAAAAATGCTATGGAGAGTTGGCGTGCGCTTCTACTCCCATGGTTGAAGAAAAAATTGAGGTGAAAAAATTTTTTATTCTTATTTTCTTATTTTGAAAACTTTCTCATCCTATTTTAATTTTTCATATTTGATTAAGGTGAGAAGAAGAAATTTTACGTGAGGCCCACAGCTTCCATCAAAAAATAAATATTAAGAAAAAATATTATTTTGTTTAAAAGAGAGAATGATATTTATTTTTTTAAAAAAAAATTAGAAAAATATTTCGTAGAAAACTGTCGCCGAGAGTTTGGCGTGCGCTTCTGCTCCAACTGTAAAGTGTTCCCAAACGGTGTCTCCAAGGTAGAAAATCGACTAACATTTCTAGAATAGAAATATGGAGGTCAAGGTAAAGAAAAGAGAAGAAGTTGTGAAGAACGATGAGAGAAGAAAGCAGGTCAAGGTGGGGATATTTTAGCAACCAAACTAAATCCATCGATCCATGGAAAGAGAAGAAGTCGTTCTCGTCAAAAAAAAAAAAAAAAAAGAAAGAAAGAAAAGAAAAGAAAAGAGAAGAAGTTGTGAGGAACGAAGAGAGAAGAAAGAACGGTACAGCAGGTCAAGGTTGGGATTTTTTAGCAACCAAACTAAATCCATCGATCCATGTAAAGAGAAGAAGTCGTTCTCGTCAAAAAAAAAGAAAAAAGAAAAAAGAAAAAAGAAAAGAGAAGAAGTTGTGAAGAACGATGAGAGAAGAAAGCAGGTCAAGTTGGGGATATTTTAGCAACCAAGCTAAATCCATCGATCCATGGAAAGAGAAGAAGTCATTCTCGTCAAAAAAAAAAATAAAAGTAGTTGTGAGGAACGAAGAGAGAAGTAATACCTTGGCAGGCCTTCCGAAGATTCTCGGCATCGTCAACCGGAGAAGGAACGGGCTCAGCAACCGAAAGCGTAGTCATCTCTCTCCTTCGTTCTTCTCAACAGCAACTCTGGACCGGGAGAAAGAACAAAGTAAACTCGCACAGAAGAGATGAACCCCTTTATATAGCGCCGAATCCTCTGTTATTTTGCATTATTATTTTCCTTGATGAAACCGACGGCACTCCGACGTAACGCCCGTTGTTTTCTCGGGTCTTAAAAGAAGATATTAAACGCTTCCGTTGGCTTGCAGCCAGGTGGGCGCCTCAGTCTATCCTAAACGTTCGACTCGAGAGGCTTCGGCCCGCCGTTTCGTTGTCTTTCCTGTTTTGTTCGCTGGTGCTGCGGTGATGATTCACGCGTTCAACGCCAGTGGCATCAGTCTTGTTTCATGGAGATAAACTCGTGAGGCATGCGCCTTTAGGAAGAAAACAATTAAAGCGTGATTCCTGTAAACTTAACTGAAAAGATTTAGAAGACATTGCAGTGAGACCATTCGAGCCTGACCCATTGATCCTAAAAGCAGGAGAAAATTATAAAAAAAAAAAAAATCAGTTTTGCTTCCTTTCGAACTTTAGAGTCTAAGTGGAAGAGCGTAGGATAATCTTGATATTATCCAAAAGATAATCATTTTACGATGGAGATTGACATTATCCAAAAGATTAATGTACAAGAGAACAAACCTTCCTATTATCTTCTCTGAGATTTATTGCACATCAATGGCCTCGTAATGCACATCAATACAGAGTGAAAAATTCCTCAATGCTTTCTAAATGAACAAGAATAAAAAAATCTATATCACCGGATGGTAAAAGGATGACCAGATGAAGCTATCACAACCGATTGTGGGTGAGGATGGTGCAAGCTTCCAATAGCTGGTGCTGTAAATAAAATGAACTGTTGATGCGGCACTTCGATAGCTGAAACTATAAAAAAAGAAGAACTTTAAGGACATTTGATGCGGCACTTTGATAGCTGAAATTATAAATAAAAAGAACTTTAAGAACATTTAATGCGTCACTTTAATGGCTAGTGTTATAAATAAGGAAAAAATTAAGAGCGAATGGGAATAGTGATTAAAAAGGATGACTCAAATTGAATAATCAAGTTTTTTGAAAAAAGAGATTCAGACATTGGATCCAATGGCTTTCTCGTTTAATTAGTAACAGATAACCTATTATATATATATATATATATAAAAAAAAAAAAGGATAGATGAGATTTCAGCATAATTTCAAAAAGATAAAATATACTTTTGATCCTTAAATTATCGCTTAAAATTTATTTTGATTTTTAAACTTTCAGTTGTTACATATTTATTCCTCATATTTTAAAGATATTGTATTCCTGACATTTTTTTTTGTGAGAATTAATTAATGTGAAGATTAATTAAAATTAATAAAATAATTTATTCATGCATCAGAATAATACGTTAACTATTCTATCAATTAACCAATGACTTTATATAATAAAGTATTAGAAATGCAACATTCCTAAAAACTAACATTTAAAAGTTTAAAAGTTAAAATAAATTTTAAAAAGAATTAAAAATATTTATGTTATCCTTGCAATATATATATATATATATATATTGCAACTGCAAAGCGGCTCTCCTGGCGTTATTACATGGAGGTGAAGTAAATGTAAATGAGGTACTCCGGCCTTCATGTACGCACTCAGAATGTTCTTTGAAAGGCTTGCGAGAGGAGCGAACGGTGTGTTTTTACTTTATAAATCAATCAAAATGTACTGATCATGGTGGTTGTTTTTACGTTATAAATCAATCAACTATTTAGATCATTTTGAAAAAAAAAAAAAAAATCTCTTAGCCTCATTCTGGAGTTAAGATGATGATATGCGCCTGTTCCTAGTAATAAAATTTGACCCATGCTGAATCCATCATTCCTGAATGCCAGACCGATGACTTTGCTCTTAGGTTCTCAACAAATTGGTTTCTTGAATTAGACTAATTGCACTGAGTAGTAGCTATCATTTTTGTGGGTCATTACATGAGTGCATCTGCTATGATGTGGTCTAGTACACACAATGATGCTCTCTATGAGAAAATGTCAGCTGTGGTTGATGCACTTGATCCTTGCCAGAAGAAAATAGGAACAGGATATCTTTCTGCTTTTCCTTCTGAATTTTTTTGACCTCTTTGAAGCTATAAAACATGTCTGGGCACCACAAGGTAGGCCTCAGGTGTTGATTGTAACAGTATACCGTCCAACAACCCCCACCACCGTCTCTCTTATCATATTCTAGACATTTAGAGGTCTTAACTTAGATGAAGAATATAAAATGCAAGTAAATATCCAAGTTCATGGATTGAAGAATTTATATGCTGGAATAAATGCAGAGGTCTTTACCTTAGATGAAGAATATAAAATGCAAGTAAATATCCACAACGAAATTCATGGATTGAAGAATTTATATGCTGGAATAAACGCAGATACAAATCCACCCACATGAACCGAACCGAGACATCCAAATCTAGAGATGCACTTGAGGCCTAACTTGTGTATGGTGTAACATGGTGCATCCATGATCACAATTTAATACAAATCTAATTCAAGAAAGAAATGTCACAATCCATGATCACAATTTAATACATGCCAATTACCATCGCTGAAGAAGTGAAAAATACTAACTGATCCGCATCGAGCAACAACAACAGGTACTCCAAATTTGTCTGCTGTGCTTGCGCATACATGGAATCTGGATCCAGGCGGACATCATGGAGTGAGACTTGGCTCAGGAAAATTTATCCTTTCTGCCATTGATCGACCCCAGCCAGACCCTTCATGCTCCGATAGACCATCAACCAATCAAACTCCTCGAGCATAGCTTCAGAATTCAAAAGCTTTCAAGGACGCAAGTCCATCCATGGGGACTGGTCGGTTGGGGTAATAAGAGAGCATCTCCCCCTCCCTTGTTCCATTTTTGGTGGTCATAAGCTGAGCGCGGACGGTATGCGAGGATAGCTGTTTCACATTGTTTATACACACCTTGCCAGAGACTTTGCATGATAGCGTGGATGCTAGGACCAAGAAACCAAGAGCAGGGACCGGGGCGCGGTTTTCCTTTTTTTTCCCCTTTTTTATTTTTTATTTTTAATTAACAGACCATGAAATCGTCAGTGTGACTGACGATTTCAATAGGTTTAATTAATTCTTTTTTACTTTACCATCTTATTAAATAATTTAAATTTACAAAATAATTAAAAAATTTGTAATCATCACCATGGGTGACGATTTTACTTTTATTTTAAATTAAAAAAAAAGAGAGAGAGAGAGATCATCAACAATTCCTCCACCCGTTACACCCGTTCATGTGGATGCAGACATGACCAAAACCATTCTAATTTTAAAAAAATCTTAAATTAAGAATAAATTATTAAAAATATTATAAAAATCAAAAATCTCCAGATGCCATCCGTTTTTCCCGAGCACCTCTACTCCTATTTAGTCTGCTAATGATAAGCTACATCAAGATTATCACTCTCAGGTGCTACAGTATTCCAAAGAGAGGTGTTAAATGCCTACTATAGTCCTCAAAGAGTAGGAGGATTTAACAGCAAATCTTTGAAGCATGCTTGAGATACAACAGCAGCAGCAAATAACCACAAAAAGCCCAGGAAACATGCCTGTAGCCTTTTATCAACATTAAAATGTAGAGAAATCAATAAGCCAAATCTTTCGCCAATGATTCCAGAACCCTTCCAACTTCAAAGTATGTCTGAACGAATGTTCTGATATTTTGTGCAAGTAAAATAATGTATATTGTTCAGCTATCAATCACTTCTTTGAGCAGCAAAGAACAGACATTACGATCTCCAAGGGCAACACAGTTCACTCAGAACTTTTGGATGTTTGGCCTTGAGGGGTTTCCCTGGTAGCCTTCACAGCAGACATGAAGCCCAGCATCTTATTGAGCGCACTTATGTAGGCACGGACACTGGAAACAACAATATCCATTGCAGCACCACTTCCACTGGGGAAAAGGATAAATGCTCAGCACAAGGATGATGAGAAAGCAAGTGCATTCCCTTGCATGTTTGTTATCTCTCTGTGTGTGCGCGCGTGTAGAGAGAGGGAGGGAGAAGAGAGAGAGAGTGAGACCTGAAGGCGCGGTGGACGGTTTGTCCAGTCAAGGCATGCGTAGACGTATGGCTGTTATCTCCACTTATGACCACTCTTGTGGTGGCAATTGCATCAATGCCCTCAGTGACTGCATTCATGGCATACTCTCGAAGAACTGCTGGTACCTACAGGCATTAAACATGGTCCCCTAAATTTAGTTCGGTACCAATCAGAATTAATATTTCTTGTCTAGCTCTAGAAAATTCTAGAATCACATACAGAACCAGCATATGTCATGAAGAACTAACTGCAAATTTCAAAAAAAAAATAATAAATTACATGAAATTAGCCCCTGATATCTTATGTCTACTGATAAGCGTAAAACCCGGTACTCAATCTTTGAAAGTATTATGCTTACAAAATAAAAAACTTATAATTTGATTTTTAATGTAAGAGGCAGGGCCTTCTTTATCTTTCTGTGAGGCTTTGCAGAATGCTCTGGCACTAAACGGTGTCTGAGAGAAGTTCTGGAATCCTCCAGTACCTGAAAAGGTTACGGTGCATATCTAGCTAGCAATTAGAAACCATATGAATGGGAAGTCATGGGAGAGGATTACGAACTAAAAGAAATAAGTTATTGCATGAAAATTTATTACCAATATCGTCAAATGGATATAAAGGCCTGTGGATGTAATTCCAATGGTAAGGAAGTTCAAAGCCAGGCTCCCTATGCTTATGAAAACAATGGCAGTGAGATGATGAATCCATTTGCTATTTTTAATATCATGGTCAGTAAATAACCACAAATGCACTAGCAATTGATTGGTCATGACGCTGATGGCTGACTATTCATCTAACAGATCAATCTTGACTGACTACCATCATTATCATTGCAAAGAAGACATTAGAGAAAACTAGTGGAGTCGGTCATCATAATCCAGTAGCGCACACTACTCATCCAATCATAGCCTAAAGGATTTTGAAAGTGTGATTGAGAATTCTGCAAATGGCTATATATCTGATTATGGACTTGCTCACTAGCTTCTTTCTCCTTGGAAATTTAGGCAATGAGATTGATATAATTGGCATATTTATTATTACTTGATAGATTAAGATTCTTTCTGGCCAAATAAAGCATAGAGATGCTGCCTCAACTATAAGTGAAGGTATAAAGAACCACTAGTACAGCCAAAAGAAAGGGACTAATCCTTCCACTCCAAATAAAACAATATGATGGCATGACTTGTTGACTTTGATCAAAGGACTACATTGATAGCCTCCTATCTGTTACAGCAAACTAAAGACCAAGGCAGTATTTAGTGAAAAAAAGGTTTTGTAATGAGCTATCGGTTGTGCATTATGCAGATCCACCACTGAAACAGAAGATCAGAATTTCCTGAATCAAGCATTTGCTAAAAGATTTTGGCAGCTATTTCACATTAATCTTGGTGTTGAAAAGAGACCTGAAATGGTCCTCTCCCTGCGGAAGTGGGCAAGGAAGCATGTCTAGCCAAGGATATGTAGTACTCAGTGCTATTTGGCTATGGCTGTCCAGTGGGGACTTTGTAGGGCAGGATGCAAGGAATTTCCTAGGTAAAAGTGCCCCTATATCAGTGGTCCTTCAGCCCATCCTGTTTTCCTTTAATGACCAGGGGAAACTGGGTCAAGCCTGACGTAGAGTAAGGTTTGCTCAAGTTTGGGTAAGGAGGATTGTTGCCATTGAATGTGTAATAGTCTGGGTAGACCTGCTGTTTCATTGCTGGGCTTGGTCCCTTGATCATTTCTTGCAATTTTTTTCCATTCATTTTTGTTGAACAAATAGAGAGACGTTCACCCTCCTTTTCTCTTCAAATAAAAAACCATGGTAGTTTGTCAAAGTGCATTTTTTTCCTAGTTCGTTGACACTGTCAAGAATGTAGGACCAGTTCCCTGTTTTACACCATCCCATATTCCTTCTTCCCCCTCTGGTCTAGACTCTTCCGAAATCTGCATGACCATGGAGGAATTTGCTTTACAATTGCATGACTGAAACCTGCATAACCAAGTTGATATCCCTAACCAATAGACACCAGATAACCTTCAAGGCTTCCCCTTTCATGCCAAAGGTTGTCTTGGCCAGGAAATTGGAAAAAAAAATACTGAGGGTTGACACGAAACTAAGAATTAAGCACAAAGATATTCTTAAAACTTAATTAATCATTCACCTGATCCATGAATCTGGCCCCAAAATGATGGAACAAGGCCTGTTTAAGGTTTAAGATTGTAACCGATATTGCCAGAGCTCCAAATGATATATGGTGGACAATCCGACTTATGTTGTGTTCATTGATCAGGGATTTCTAGGTACAGAATTGGAGTTGAAAGTTTATTCATAATTAGTATAAAGACTGGATGGGTTAAGGAATAATATACTTCTAGATCCAACTACAGCCTCGCAATTGAAGGGCCATAACGTGTGATCTCCGATGCTACTTTAGTTTGTTACAAACATTTCTTGTAAAGCTTTGCACCTACTCGGAAGTGTGAACTTGCTAATATAGTCTATTAGAACCAAGTTTACCAGATCATTAAGAGTCCCAGCACAGGACCAAGGATATGGTAGCCTTTAATTGTTTTAGAATGTAAGATGATAAAAGCAAAAAGCATACATGAAAGTGGATTCAGGTCTGAGAATGGTAAAGCAATGGTTTCAGACAGCAAAACTATCGCTTTCTATAAAGTTGTTTTCAGGAAGTGTGCAAACTGAGAATGGAAAAATTTAATTGTTTTAATTCAGAAAGCAATAGTTCGAGTGCAAAAGAAACATTAAATTAGCACTCACTTCACAGATCTACTTGCAAGTTTACCTAATGATGCTTTCTACAAAGATCTTTTCACTATAAGTATATAGTAGGAAAAAACAAAAAAAAACAAAAAAACAAAAACAAAAAAGCAGTCAGAAATCAGAATAGCCATTAACTGTAGCCTCATATTAGCTCATGAGCATTATAAAATTGGATTGCAAACAAAACCTGTGGCACAACTATGTCAGCCATGTCAGATAAACTGGACCAGAATTTATATGATAATTCAACAGTATATTGCCTTTTAGGTCTGTCAATGCTAATTTCACAAACATCAACAAGAATTTTACAATTTCAATAGTTAACTATAATTGAATGGAAATCATTTCATATAAACAGTTTTCTCCCCCTGAGATTATGTAATTCCACCATCCAATGATAGCAATGCTAGATACATTTGCAAGGCAAATTCAATGAAACCCTATTAGGAGAACAGCAAGAATCTTGAACTTTTTAATCAAAAGAGCTGCAACCTACATCATCTTTTTATAATTATTACAGCTCGGAATAAGAAAGAAATGCAAATCACCATCGCCCTTTATTCATGTTAATGTCATTACCTGTCAGAAGAGATTTCACTTTCATTTCCCATATAACTGCTAGATGATTAAAACACAACAACAATCACTACACAAAAGACAGCTTAAAGAAAAAGGAGGTCATTGTGTCAAGTCTCACCTGGACTATGCTATCAACGGCTTTGTATGCAGCATCCACTGGACCTGTTCCAACTGAGCAGGCAATCTTCTCTTCTCCATCTGAAGCTATTAGTTTTACAGTAGCTGTAGACAGGCCCAGTGTTCCACAGGTAGCCTGCATGCTCAGGCATAAGAATTTAATATATTCTGCCCACGTACAAAACTGATTTCAGAGAAGAACTACAAATTAACTAATCAAGTATGAGGTCACCTGTAGCTCTGCAAGAGACCAAATAATGGCAGGCTGAAATATCTCATCAGACATCAGTGCTTCTATGTCCTCATCAGATACACGCTGCCATCAGAAAAGAATTTTGTTTAGTGATGTCTTTGCAAACTATATTAAAGCATAGGCATAAATAACTGTAGATATGGATACATAATGTTTTCATATAAATAGAGGGCATCCCTTGAGCTGCTTACACTGCTGTGACACATGACCTCCCCAACCCCTTGGGAAATTGCTAAGCTACAAATTTCACAAGGCAAAAACGGACAAGCAATTAAGAAAATGATTGAAGACAAAAGTAGGCAATCTCCCCCGCAAGCTTTTCTTATGTGAGTAATAATTTGCTCCAGTCAAACGCAATAATTGATAAAATTAAAGAGCACATACCAATTTGATGGACAGATAGATAGACAGATACATGACATTATCTATTGGACCATTATTCGCTCAGTCTTTTAAATCCATAATTATATATATATATATATCATGAAGAAGACTATTTTGATTATGATCAACATTGAAGGAAAAGAAACTCACTATCTATACTGGTTCTCACTCAATTAGAACAGCCATAGAGCTTCTAGCCAATGTTTTATTGCCTAATAGATGATCTTCATAATTGTTCTCTTGTTCTGTCAGGAATGTAGTTAAGAATTTTTAAAGATATCAACCCTTTTTCATATATTTTTATTACAATTGTCACAAATATATTTATTCTCCTTTTAGCTCGCACTTTACTGCAAGAAGATGGTGTGATCAGACAAAAAAAATATAGTAAATTACCAAGAAGTTTTATAAGGTCCAGTTTTTCTAAAATATAAAAGGGGAAAAGACTTAAAAATATCAACCATTTTGCTAAACAGTTTGCATAGTAAAGCACTAATCAGGATGCCTACCCTAAAAGAACATACAAAAAAAAAAGTATTAATGAGAGCATGGATAGGTATAGAATGTAGATATGCATGTTTGAGCCATGGCGGTTGCTGCAATACATAGAACTGAGATTCAGAAAAGCTAATAGCCATCAGTTTTCATCTACTTGGTTCAAAGAGTTTTTTACAGCAATTATTGAAGAATGCAAGAAACGAAGACATAAAGAAAAGTAAGTAATGTTACTGCTAGTTACTGTGAGTAAATTAAAAGCTGGAAACAAATATACACAGACAATGTTTGTACCTTATGTCAATATATGAACCCAGAATTCAACTCAACCAAATCACCAATATAAATGTCATAACCAGACAAAGCAAGGGTACTAAATGGATCTGGATTCTACAATTCATAATGAGGATAGATTGTTCCAGGTATACAGTACCATGACACCATATGGGGATATTTTCATAATTTTCAACTAAAGATAATGCAATAACCCAAAGTATCCAATCTTTGATAAAAAGATTCTGAAACTTTTAATGGTGTAAAGAAAACCTCAGACCTTTATATGAGTTGGATGATTCATATAAGATTCTATCATCCTTTCAAAGTTATTTTTGGTCATACTTCATTCAAAGATGACCTGAGACCTGTCCCATGATACAGATGTCTACATCACAGGCACAGAGGAAGTCTCCTTAAACAATGATTCCAACAACCAGCTTCTGGAAGTGAATGTCTTTTCAATATTCTGACCAAAAGGATTTTAATTCTCATTTTCCTCCATATGATTTGTCTTAATTTTATAGCAAAATGCTATAAGACCCAAATGTAAACCAATATAAAAAGCAACTTAACAAATTGAACAGCCAAATAAATACCATGCCACTATTCCACTAAGGCTCCATTCGATGGAGCTGTTGGCAGTAGAGCTTCTGATAGGAGAGTTTTTGATAGTAGAGCTTTACAATCTGTTTAGTAACCAAACTGAGAAAGTGTCTTTAAAATAAACAATGATAAAAGACATCATATAATACTTTCAACCATCTAACCATCTATATTACATTGTATAATTATAATCACATTATATTATACAATTATAATCGTATTATATTGTTATTATATTATAATATTAAATCTGATTATTCTCTTGATTCAAATCCAACTTTCAAGTCCAATGAAAATGCCTTTCCCAAGTAAAGCTTTTCGAAAAAGCTCCAAATTTGAGTTTTTCCAAGTAGAGCATTTAACAACTTTTGCATTACCCTAAAAGTACTTTTACAATTTTTACCAAACATCTTAAAAACACTAAAAAGCGCTTTTGGGCCATCCAAAATCTCTACCAAATAAGGCCTAAGTCTCACCTTCTTTTTCTCAGCAACCTCTTTGAAACGCTTAAAGACATCTTCAAGTTCCTTCCCATTTATATCATAACCAAACTGCAGATATAAATAGCAAATACATCATATGCATGTGAATCTAAAATCTTCCAAAGGAAAAAAAATGCTAACAACATTAAAAAAATATATAAATAGTACCTCCAATAGTTTAGATCTCAAAGCATGGCGTCCACTGCAAGGGAGGAATATAAAGTGTTACTCTATCTTATATTTTTTCATTATGCAAAAGGACAATAGAATTTAACAAGAAAAAGATTGACCTAACACAAGGATGGCAGCAATCTTAAGTTAGTGAACTACAAAAACTTGTAACAAAAGTATCAATCAGTTAAATTAACAAAGCTTAATAACAATTAGTATGACATAAAATCACCAAACTTCATGTTAGCACAAGAAAGAAAAAGATTTGTAGCACAAGAAGCAAGTACAAATAGCATGCAGACAAGCATGCACGTGTGCGCACATGCATGCATGTGTGTATCTTCATGTAAATGTATGGCTTTGTTTGATACCCTCCTATCCCTTCTCATACAACATAGGTAACTAAAGCAGAAACAAATGTAAGATTTAATTTTTTTCTCCATGATACAAAGCAGTCTTAGCATCACATCTGTCCATTAGCAAGCACCAATCACATATTACCTTTAAGGCAAGGTCTATAGAACCATGAATCGGTGCCGAACCAGTACCGACCTGGTTTGGTTCCATTTGGTATCAACCCGAACCGGCCGCATACCGCCATTCGGCTCTTTTGCAGATTTTCTTTTTTTCCATGATTTTTCTTTTTTTTCCTATTTTTTATGTGGTGTGTCAAGCTAGGAGCCTTCCATGAGATCACATCCTTTCTCCTCACTCTTATTTTCATTCAACATCATTTAAATAAATGTCACTTAAGATTTCTTATGGAAATAAGAAAATATCCTCATTCGATTTCAACAAAAATATCAGAAAAATCAAATTCTTTGACAATAAAAATCAACTCTCCCTCTCAAGAATAAATTCAAAAAATTTCAGAAAATAGCACTTTAGCAAATATTAAGTTAAGATACTTCCACTATGGATAAAAATCCTAAAAAAATTAATTTAATTTAAAATTGGTAAGAAAACAAGATACTGAGAAAAAAGTATCTTAAAATACAATTTGTAAGGCTTTAGTCGACATTTGGTCAAACTTACAGGATTTCTAGGCTTAGATAGGATCACGATAACAGGGAACCTCACATTGACCTATGCCGAGTTGATTTACAGCTCATTAAAATAATAAAATTAATTTTTCATAAAAGTTTGAGGTTAAAACGTATTTCTCAGGGTTCATACCATGACATGTCACTAGATCGGAGGTCCTCTGTTAAGAAAAACACTCTAATTTGATGTTTCCTAAAGCGCTATTTTCTGAAATTCTATGAATTTATTCTTGAAAGAGAGAATTAACTTTTTATTTTTAAGGAATTTGATTTTTCTAATATTTTTGTTAAATTCATATGGGGGTATTTCCTTATTTCCATAAAAAATCTTAAATAAATGAAAAAGAAAAAAGGAAAGAGAAAAGAGAATGACATTTACTTAAATAATTTTGAAAGAAAATAAGAGAGAATATGAGCGCACAAGAGGCTCTCAGCCTCATATATTGCATTAAAAAAAAGGAGAAAAAGGGAAAACTATTAAAAAAGTTGAAAAAATTGCAAACCAATTGCTATACCAAATCAAAAGGGCTATTCGTACTGAATTCTGATCAGCTTGGATTGGTACGGCAATCTTTGCTTTAAGGCATAATAATGTAGATGTTCTACAATCAGCATTAATGCCAAATGTTGTTTTAGGTAGGCAGAGTTGCTACCCAAATTTTAGTCACCATATTACATATCACTATGCCTTCACTATTTCTGAACCCATCTACAATTTCCATGAAATGTCTCTTCCCCAATAATCAAAGCATCACAATTGAATGTCTTTTTCTGATGTCTCCTAAGTTCCTCATTTTAGTAAAAAAGGAAAACAAATTCTAACAAAGTAGACAAGTTTAATTATTGATACACCATATGTGAAACAGAATATTTTAATGGTAGAAATAATATTACCCAACATTCTCAAAGTCACCTAATTAAAACCAATGCAAAAACCAACATGAACAAAATTAACACAAAAACTATGCAAGCAAAGTAGATTTAAAGATGACAAACACCTAAGGTCAAAGAGGGGATCTTGATCCATACTATTTATTAATGAGGAAGCATTGGCTACTAAGGCTCAAGAAAGGAACTATTGGCTCACATGCAAAAGCAATAAATGAAATCATTAATAAAAAATGCATTAATTGTAATTTTAAAAATGAATTGCATTAATACTCAGATAAATAAATCAACTAATTTTAAAAATGTATTGGATTAATACTCAATTAATAAATCAACCAATAAAAATAAATCATAAATTACAAAATCAACCATTTGGTAAGAAGACACAAAGTTGATTTTTTACATTTGAGAAAACAAATAGAGACCTCCATACCTAAGTTTCCCAAGCACAAGACCAGATTCATTAGAACGATACAATCCAATGTCCTCAGGTGAAATAATCTCATAAGTATTCTTGTGTTTAAGCATTCCATCCTACAAAAGTTTATATGAGAAAGGAACCATGTAGATATTAAACACAATTGTAGCATCACATTTAACTTCAGCCATGAGATAAGTAATTATGCAAAGTACCTGAAAAAGAAGAACAAGAAAACATTGCAAATTCCAACCAACAAAAAAAATCACTTTGAAGGTAATTCTTGTCAAAACTACAAATTTAAATTTTATATAGAAATAAAAGCATCTATGACTAAAACATCAAAATATCAAGCTGACCTTGAAAGACAGCCAATTAATACTATGCTAGAAACATTTATCCATCATGTCCTTAAAAATCTGAGATGATTGCATACCTATTGCTGCTCAAAATTTTAGTTAAAGATTAATTATCATCAATCATCATATTCCATAATCATCAGAATAGAGCATCGTTCTATGTGAATATATCAGTTAGGTTCATCTGGAAATTTAGGAGGTAGAAATTTAATAAAAGGCAATGAACCTTCGTATTAAATTGTTATTTCTCTTTGGTGCTGACTGATGGCATTTAACGTTCAGACCATGTGCTAAGAAAAGTTGGCCAAAAGTTTGAGTCTTGTTGGCTTTTAAGAAACTTTAAGGTAACTAAATTTAAAAGCAAAAAAAAGGATTCAATGACTACTTCTTAGATTGTGATTATGCTCCTTGGGATCCAGGGAGCACATATTCTGACAGTTCTATGATGTCATCCAGGAGGCAGAGCTCCAAGAGACTTATGCTAAAAACTGGCAAAAAATTTCTCTGCTCTGATGATTTTGATTTGCACTCATTTACTTGCCCAAGATACGATTAAGACTTGCAAATATTGCAGTTCCATGGGACCTTTGGGATGGACCGGAACCAGAAGATCATCTAAAGGGTGTCTTAAAAAGGATCACATAATATTAGACAAAGGAGTTTCTAAATATATATGCCTCTAGGCTTCCTGTGACATAAGAATCAAGCAACCTTCTATTTTAAATCCTACGTTTGGATGAAGCAGTCATGAACATGCTATTGACCAACATTTCAGCACTTAAAGCTCTCATTAAGACAACATGAGCAACACAAAAATTTGACAACAAAAATTACAAGAAGTTTGCATATTATGAGACAGAAGAGATAAACGAAAGGGAGGAATGACAAGATAGATGGGATTACAAAAACAGGATGAGTGAGTAAACAAAAACGAAGGTGCCCTGCACCTTCTTGGATCAGATGCAGGACTCCACATATGTTATCTTTAGATAAACATTGCATCCACAACAGTTTATCTTTGGAAAAAAAAAATTAATGAGGGTTCAAAAGAAAACATACGACCTCAAAATCATGGATCCAAGTTCTGAGTAGCACAATTATATACTGTGAAGAAGTACTGTGCCAGAGTCTTAACAAGACTCAGCACTAGCACAGTATTGACTGCATGCTAGTATTTGGCATGATCTCGTGCCAATGAATGCCAAACACAAGCATGGAATGGCACATATTGTATGTACTATTCAATGATCAGGCCTGAATACCACCAGCATGTCACACTTTAATCCTTCCCCAAAATGAAGTAAATGGTAGGCCCAAGGTATTGCAAAAGGATGTTACCAAGCAGATTTAGAATCTGAGATTATTCACAAGATGCAACACATGTTTTGGTCAATATCATATACCTAACAAGATCATTAAGGTAATAAGTGACATATGATTGATTCTACATTTCATACACATTGCAGACACCCACTCAACATGCTTATTTATACAACAACAACAACAAATCCTTAATCTCAAATTAATTCAGATTGGTTACATGAATCTTTTTTCTTCATTCAGCTCTGTTCTTAGTCATACTTTTTTTGTAGATGCAAAGATTCTAAGTCTTTCTTTATCACTACATCGCATATAATTTTTAGTCTACCTCTACCTCTTTTTCCTTCTACATGTATGAAATCACTCCTACTCAACATGCTTTTCTTTAGAAAAACTCACCGAAAGAGGTAATCCTAAGGGCATGGATTTCTCATATAGATCCTATTTATATCAGCCCTACCCTTGAATTCATATGGAACGACGGGACACTTCTGCATTGTGTACATATTTTCTAGTGCAAGTCTCATCTCAAGCTAACACTATTCTAATGGTGATACTTTTATATCAAGGTGGCATGCATTCAAGCTATAATATGGTTCTATTGCAATCATTTTTTTAGCTGGTAATGGACCCCCAAATATTGACCCAAAACTGAACACCATTGAAAGAAGTGATTTCAGAGGCAGAGATTAAATACATCATACAATAAAAACCCTAATTTTTGGACAATTTTGATGGGCAAACTGATATCAAAGAGCAAATATCAGCATTTAGTAAATAGACCGATGCAGATTGAAGTATTCTGATCCAAATTATTCAAGAACAGAAAGAAATCAAATACCATTTTTAAAAATAAAAAAGAAAGAATCTCGAAAGTACCTGAATTCCCAATCAATGACTCTAGATGAACAGGAAAATGAAGAAAACTCCATCAGGTCTGGTGTCAATGAACAGGAAGATGATATCTAATGTATAATTAATTTAATTAAATAAAATACGTTCAAGCACACTATAAAATAATGATCTTAGCCCCTGTATGTCCCAAAAATAAAAAAATAAAAATAAAAAGTACATTATGAAAAGATTACATGTTAAGCATGATATAGGTGTACCTAGGGCTCCCTTGTGACTCCAACTGTCTCATCCCATAGAACACTCAACACAGGACTGTAAAATAAGCAAACTTTGCCTGACAGACATGGACTAATCATAAGATCCTCTGTTCCTTCATCAAATTGGATAAATTCAAGCATCATGCACAAAAGAAAAACAGCAGAAAACTATTCACTGCAGAATGACTATCATAATAAAAATCTGTCTAACAGAAATTATAGGCAAATAATGACTCTATTCAAACATGAATTTTAGCAAATCTATCTCACATCGGTTTGCTAATCTTTTGTTGCAACCACAAATAGGATAAACAGTGCACATGTTTACACAGCTGGAAAACAAAGAAAAAGGAATTACTATTTGTAAATGTATGATATATTCATCAGTTCACATATAAAAGTGTGTAACAATATATTTATAAAATAACTGGAAACTCTGATATCAGACATTTCTTTGGGATTAGAAGCATCCAATACAACAATCATTCAAGAGCATAAAGTGTTCTTTACATTTTCCATGGCTCAAATAGACTCTAAATCAAATGTCATGGAGCTCACATACCTGGTGGATACCACTTTCATGTGCAAAAGCATTAGCACCAACAATAGCTTTATGCGGTTGTACATGCAGTCCAGTATACTCTGCTACCTAGAATCACAAATATTAAATTTTAAGTAACTTGTACAAAAGAGAACACTCTTTAGAAATATATGACATTCTTAGAAATATATAACATTCCATGACATTAAGTTACAATACCATCTTGCTCGCCATAACAATATGTTTGGCATTGATTCCAGTATATAGTCCTCCCATGAGTTCCTGACGACACTTCATGGCAATGACCACCTACAGAGGGTATATTTAAAGCTGAGACAACATTAATAAGTGGTAATAAATAATAAGGAAACTGGCTGGCAACTACAAGTGCGACATAGCAGAACAATAGTTCCTTGATAGAGATGTTATCTGTTTAAACTATATTTATGAAATGATGAACGTAAAATTAATCACCAATAATTCACAGTCATAGAGTTCAGACATATCCAAGCTCTCAAACGTGACTTATCTTACCTTGAAATGCTGTTAGAAATAAAACTGCATTAGCACATAATACACCATCAATCACCACATGTTGACACAAAAAATAAAAAAAAAACAACAACAACAAATAACAATAACAAAACCTTGATCCCAAATAAGGACAGCTACATAAATCTTTTTTTTCTCCATTTCATTTGGTTTTGGGCCATACTTTCTGTAAAATATAAAGATATTAGATCTTTTTTTAACATTTCCTCCCATATGAGTTTTTAGTCTACCTCAATCCTTCTTTTCTTTTACATGTATTAAATCACTCCTTCATACCGATGTATTCCTAAGCCTACGTTATGCATACCCAAACCATTTAAATCGTCTCTCTCAATTCATCTTCAATTAATGCTACATCCATTTAAACCGTCTTTCTCTCAATTTATCTTCAATAATGCTATACCACCTTTTTATGAATAACTTCATTTTCTTACATTACCACACATCTATCTCAACATTCTAATTTCAACCATATCCCAAAAAAAAA
Source organism: Metroxylon sagu (assembly GCA_017589505.3). NCBI lineage: Eukaryota > Viridiplantae > Streptophyta > Magnoliopsida > Arecales > Arecaceae > Metroxylon > Metroxylon sagu. The sequence continues at coordinate 3,162,677 of JACVBY030000656.1, forward strand.
AAAAACCAAAATCTAAAACTAATTCACCCTTTTATAAGTGACTTTATTTTATTATATTACCACATATCCATTTTAACATTCTCATTTTGACCACACTCAGAAAAGCCAAAATCAAGAATTAACATTTTTTTTAGTTTAATCAACTACTAGAAACAAGGACATTTATCCTAATTTCACATAAACCTCCAAGTTACAGACCGTTAACCAGTTCTGACAATATGTAGCACAAACAAATCACATAACTATTGCCATATTATTTTAAAAGTATGTCATAGAGAGTAACCAGGAAATCTTGATCTCACCTACTTGATAATGTTCCACAACTTATATATCATCACTATATCATCCCATATGCATGACTGCCTCTTATTCTTACCCTTTGTTTAGACTTGTTCTCAGAGTCACCACATAATTGGCCGCTAAGGTTGATGAACATGTGCATACAATAGATTGTGTTATTACTACGCATACTAATTATAAACACAAGCAAGGGAAGAGGTAATTCTGGAGGTCAATCACACACTTGCAATCTTTTATGGCACTCAAATAGCAAGTGGGGAGGATGCTCACCTTTATACAGAGATAAAGGCAACTGACTTGACGGGCAGATCCTTCTAGCAGTTTTGCACTTCATTTAGCAGACAGATCCTTCTAGTAATCTTGATTAAATGGCATTAAGTAGCATACTTCAAGCAGATTTGGACTAAATTTGATTCTAAGAAGTCCAAGCTTTTGCATTTTGACAATAAATTATCACGTATTCCTAAAAAATGGCTATTAATAAACACAGAATGGACGGGAGAAAACTTTTCCTTAACCCATCACTAGGTCTCCTTGTCTGAGACTCTGAGCTGCCACTTATGTGGCTTCAGAAAATCTTGGGTCTTCTCCTACTCCACTTTCAAAATCTCATTGAGTGGCTTACTTTTCATGAATAAGGTGCCAGCAACAGTAAAAAGAAATAAAGGAATCTCAACGCCATGGAGTTCGATGATTCTGAAGTTTTACAATGAGCAAAATCATCTTCCTGTACTTGGTGTTTGGTTTCAAAAACTCCAAGGAGCTCCTATTGGTTGATTCAGAATGAAATTCACTCACAAATGTGTTTGGTTGATTGAACCTTCTAGTATTTCCTTTTGGCCTCCTTGCTTTCATCAATCCTTTACAAATGTATATTCCATATACTCAGCACAAAAATCAACAAGCCACAGTTTTTGAAGTATCGATGTTGATTAACCGCATATGAACTGGCTGAAGCAGATTAAAAAAATGCATTATGAAACCCTCCTTAAAACTGAGCATTGGGTAGCACACGGTTATTCAGATAGTAAGAATAGCACAAAACATTTGCAATGGAACGAGGCAATGGTGGTAAAACATGGAAAGATAGAATGATGCATGGAGAATGGTAGAAAATATCAAATAGCAATTGCTATATGTTCCTAGAATGGTATGCTGTTACTACTGATACATTCTAAAATGATGATAACTCAATATTTATGTTAGTTCCTTAGTTCCTCCACTAATAAACAGGCATCCTTCAGATATATCAGATCAGCTTGATATATGGTAATGTGGTAAAACACATTAACCCATACCTCCTCCAAGGAAGCATTTCCTGCTCTTTCACCGATACCATTGACAGTAACCTCTACTTGCCTTGCCCCTGCATAAGCGCCCTGTGTTTGGATTGCCCAAGAAGCGAGTACAAATGAGGTAACAATTATTGAAGCAGACCACCATGAAACAGTTAAAAAGTTGAATTCATACAGCTAATGTGTTGGCAGTTGCAAGTCCAAGGTCATTCTGGCAGTGTGTTGATATGATTGCATTCTCAATCCCAGGAGTGTTTGCCTTTATGTCTGCAATTAATTTTTCAAATTCAGAAGGAAGAGTATAGCCAACAGTGTCAGGGATGTTCACAGTTGTTGCCCCAGCTTTTATAACTTCCTCCAGAACATGATAAAGAAACTCCCTATCAGACCTGCAGATAACCAAGAAATTTACATGGAATTGTGACATGAAATTTTACTGTAAGTCAAAAAGCAACAACTTTTTCATAAAAGTAGTTGCTAATTAATTTTATATTCATTTAAGCAAAACTTTGTAACTGACAACACCTACATTTGTAGATGAAGGTCCATCATACCAACCATACTGACCCATACCGGGGTATGAATCAAACCAGTCCAAACTGAGTGGAACCACCCTATATCATTCAGTACCGACCCGTATGGTTTGGTTTTGAGTGATATTATAGTTAAGAGTAAGAAAAATATTGGTACCCTTGTCTCGGTATGGTACACCTATCGTATTGTATCGATCCATACCACACTGAACCGGTAAGTATCGCTATGATTCTCGATACCAAATTTATGGACCTTGCTGTAGATCACTTTAGAATGCACGCAGAAAATCATACAAAAGAAAGTCCAACTGAACAATGACCAGTTCTATATCAACTAGCAGACAAACTCATGACAGAACTGATAATGGCATTTTTAATTCATCCAAAAGAACGCACCACTTATTAACAGTCACCAATAAACCTAGTTTATAATGCTTAAGCCCTGTTTGGGCAGCTGTTGGAAAACAGACCTTAGGTGCCTTCTGTTGGCCCCTCCTAGCAGCTGTCTAAAATAGGGCCTTAGTTTACAAAAGAAAGACAATAGCTATCCGATAAATTACCTCATATGAAAATTAGACAATTCTACATACATGAAAAGAGAAATATTGTGTCAATGATTCAAAAAAAGCAGGCTAAACAATGTGAAGGCATATCCAGAAGAGACAACAACAAAAGATAAATGTAATAAATTTCACTCTATTTAAAGACCAGCTCCCTTTCTTCCACTAAGATCTAATAAAAACAATAATGTCACCTCAGTCATTTCAAATTTTCTACAATTCTGAAAGCAATAAAGCAGCCTGCCAGAACTCCACCCATCAAAAAGATTCACATAGGCTTGAGCTTCAAGCAGCTTCTCATATCCACCTATGTTCACATGGTAAATATCTATTGCCATCATTCACAGTCAATGATCAAAACAACATGAACAGAGTGGCAAAGCAATCTTTGGAACCTCATGACAGCCTTAACAGAAGTTACATGTCCATTTAGTCAAATTTCATATCATCAAATGGGAGGAGCAGCTTTAGTATAAAACTTATCAGTTGCCTTTCTAGAGCTACAACTTCATGCATAAATGTATCATTCAGGCATGCAAGTAGTATTGAAGCTGATAAAGCAACTCAAATTTGAAAGATAGAACTATCAAGAATCTTGTTTTTTATTAGTAAGAAAAATAGATCTGAAAATTGATATGGAATACAAAATATTTGCAGATTTGTGTGCCGTCACAGGAAACAAAACTATACATTCAAAGCCATAGTGTATCTGATTTGGCACTGAATACTTAAGCCCAAAAATCAAATGCATGAAGCAAATAGATGGGGGGAAGAAGAAGAAGGATAGCTAGCTTCATTACATTTCCACCAAAACTTATTACGCCTAGATTCAACTCTCTTAAAATTTAAATTTAGTCAGAACAACTGTAAAGATCATATTAAGACATTACAAGACGTTTCTTAACAAAACACAACTATAGAATACCCAAGAATGGCAAAACAGATTCACGCAGGGATCAATGAACCGAGCCAGGCCCAAGCCCAATTTTGCCCCTGGCTTGAAACTACAGGCTCATGTGCCGTTTGAACCAAAGCTAGTCTAAGAATACCATCCTCAAAGCCAGCCCAAGCCTGGGATTCTCATCAGGTCAGTCTGGGCTCAGATCAGCTTTAATTCATCTCTTACCATAAACTTTAAGCTAAAATTTGGCACAAACTGACTCATGCTTCAAGGTTTTGGGACTGGGTGGACCAAAGGGCTTAACATTTAATATAAGCCCAGGACTAGTCTTCTCAGGCCTACCCAGAACACTGACAGGTATACTCTTTCAACATGCTAAATAGGAGCCTTTAAAATTACCTGAAAATCAATTCCATATTTTCAAAGAAAATTCTTAATTCAACCTATTAAATCGGAAAGTAAAGACTCAAAGCAGGACTTCCTTGCATTTAAAGCTTCTACTGTTGCTACCAATATGACATTTTATATCTCTACTGTATTACCTTAGGTTTTTCTATGCTTTTTTTCCTCATGGTATATTGCTTTGTAATGTGACTCAAAGTTTGACTATGAAATATGGAGTAGTATATTCCAATCGCTTACTAATGTTCGAAATTCAACCTATAATCTTGGATTTAGGAGCTACTGATGTTAAGGTCTCAATGTCCTTAGTTGCTTCAGGAGCTAAAGGCAACCATTTGAGATTAGCTGTTTTCAATCAACACAAAAGTAATGTACTGTTTCAGTGGTTCTATAAGCAGGAATAACCAAAACAATGAATTTTACAATGAGTACTAAATGACTTGAATTGTTTTACTTGGTGATCTTAATTTTGCGTGGTATTTTCATGTTATATTTCCTATTTGTGCATATCCTTCACTCCTTTGAATCATCATTTTAGCTCATATCCCAAAATAAGTGCCCTCATTGATTAAGGCTCCAGTATTGCACACAGAATCTATACTCATCATGGTTGAAACTTCTAGATGTGAATGAAGATAAATGTAATGCCCAGATATCTTTTCAGTGTGATAGAATGGATTCATTTTCCTGCCCACAATTCATCAATTCCATTAAAAACCTCCTCTTGTACAGTCAAGGGAGCGAAAGGCACATAGGTGAAGACAATTAACATATATAGACTTGCCTACATTCAAGTATAGTTAGGTACAGGATCCGGTCACCTCCCTCACCCTTGGATCCACACAATTCATAAATCTCAAAGATGAAAAAAATGAAAAAAGTGGGATGGCTTCGGAATCCGTGTAGATCCAAGGACGAGGGAGGTGATCAGATCCTAAAATTGGCTACATTCAAATGTAGCCAAGTCTATCTATGTATATATACCTTCGTGTTCTAATCTTTCAAAGAAATTATAGTGCAGAGGCACATGATTAAGCAGCATACGGTTCACGAAGGCTGACTTAACCAATCAATTCAGTAAGAGGCTTCTGAACATTAAAAATGTTCTTCAAATAGCGAGTGACATACTTTGTTTGACCATTTGATGTCAAAAAAACTCACTGTGTAGGGTAAGCAAGGACACAAAAAATGGTGGGAAAATGATAGAAATCCGAGTTTTTTTAAGTAATTTTTTTGATTTAAAAACTAGGACTTTCTAGTTCTTATGAACCTAACTCATCAAAATTCCATCCAATAAAACGGAAAAATTATAATTTCCAAAAGAATAGATGGGAATTTCACAAGAACCAGATTTGAACTAATAACACAAGCATTTTCGTAAAAAGGTGGAAGTAATACCAATCGACGATAAATTAAGGAAAGGATGATTTATATAGTTTGGACATGTACAACGTAAACCTAGAGATGCATATATATAAAGGAGTGACTTAATACATGTAAAAGGAAAAAAAGATAGAAGTAAAACAAAAATTATATGGAACGAAATGACAAAGAAGGATTTAAAATCTTTGCACGTTACAAAAAATATATAACTCAAAATCAAGCTGAATGGAGAAAAAGGATTCATGTAACCGATCCCAACTAATTTGAGATTAAGACTTTGTTGTTGTTATTGTTGTTGTTCTACCAACTATGCTATCCCAACTATTTTCCATGCATTATTCTAGTAGAGAATTGTATCTATGTCATGTTACATCACATCCTTCAAAGAGAAAGAAACAGCCCATAATCGCCTAAATCCAAAGATTTCATGATGATTTGTTTGTTATAACACCATGGGAGGCACACAAGTAAGAAACGGATTCAACTTCTTTGGCAGGATCAGAAGCAATCAATAAGAGAATTAGGAGGTCTAAATCCATTTAACATTCTTTAAAAGAATCGTCCTGAGGGGGGAAAAGAGAATGCCTAGAGACAAGGCAGGCAGGGGTAAAATGTCTTAGGGCATCTGCCTTCAGAATGACGACTAGCTAGTTATCTTATTTAATAAGAGATCTTCCATCGACCTAAAGATGGGTGCCCAATACATAAAAGAGGCTGCACTTCAACAACATCCATATCCCAAGTCTCCAATAAAGGTTTGTTAGCCCACAAGGAAACACCACATGACCAAATCCAGACTCCTCTCCCTTTCTCTCTCTACCTTGAAACTAAACTCTCATTCTTCGAGCATGTTAGGATAGGCCAAATCCCAACCCACTCTCTTGAAATTGAAGTCTCATTCTTGGGACATGTCTGAACCAAAAATATATGCAGAAATGTTTTGGACGTTGAGTGGACCTGAGAGTATAGGATATTCACCAGGTTAAATTAAGATTTTCACTGGTCTTGCATTGATTTTAACATTGACAAGTGAATTTCATCCAAGTTAATTCCACCTATATTCTACACATAGCCGGTCCCAAGCTCAAAGAAAGGAGGGCTTCAGTAAGTTGACAGCCAACATAAATAGTCACATCTCATAAATATGAATCATACAAGAAAACTATTAGGACATTTCCAACTTGCGACACACTAATTGAATCCGAATGTAATGAAAAGTAGGCAATGATTAACTAGGATGTTCCTAGAAGCCACACGCTACATTGGCGCCCTAGATGTAATGAAAAATAGGCAAGTATTCTCAAATTCTAATGGACAGGTGTGGATTAAAAGGTTAGTTTAAGAAAGTAAAATATGTTTAGAAATTTGAAATATAGGATTACTGACAAAAAAAAAATAATGACGCCGATAGGTACAATGACTAGCAGAAGAATTAACATAACTTGCCTACAACAGACTAAGTGGATAAGAGAAAAGAGCAAAAGAAGTTGATAAAATGGGTTACAAACTTTGGTATACATAAAAAGATAAAAATTAAAATAGAATAGAATTTTTTGTAAATAAAAGTTTACAAAATGAAGTTGTAGATACTAAAAGAGCAGAAAATAGAATAATCCTGATTAAATTGATATTAGAAGAATAATCTATTAATTGTGTTAGTCTTCTACTCCTCAAGTAGGATTATACAATACAATAAAATAACACTTTTGGGAGCACATGAATGATCTAATTCAAAAGATTCCCAATGCAAAAAGATAATACAAACAAGATTTAATGGACGTGAAAAAATATAATTAGATTTTGAAAGAGTGTATGAAGATTATGGTTTTGAAGATAGAAATGAGAAAGGATATGTTATTTTGGAGTTCGTAATGATATATAATTTAGTATCAGCTTATACTTGCTTTAAAAAGGACTCTCAAGAACATTTAAAACTTTGAATAATACTAGTCAAATAGATTTTTTCTTACAAGAAAGATTGATCAAATTTTGTGCATAGATTATAGTGTTATATCAAAAATATAAGATTAAATACCCAATAAAGATTGATGGTTTTGAATGTATGCATTTAAAATAAAAGAGAAGAACTAACATACATACATACATACATATATTGATTGAGACCCAAGGACTAGGTGGTGGAATTTAAAAAGAGAGAAAAAATAGCTTTTGATGATAGAGGATTAAAGGAAGAAAAATACAGTCTAAATGGAAAAGCCAATACCATGTGCAAAGAAATGGCTAACAATACTAAGAAATAACTACAAAGAAGCTAAGAAAATCAGAAAGAAAAGAATTTATTTGATGAACAAATTAGTGTTAGAATGAAAAGTCCAATTTACAATTAAAGGCCAAAAGAGAGTATTATAAAAAAAAAACTAATTAATCATAGAAATAGAGATGCATATGAAAGCTATAAAATGTCTCACAAAAAAGTTAAGAAAATAATATGAGAAACTAGGTTCAAAACATAAAAAGAGTTATATTGTAAATTAAACACTAAAAATAGAAAAGGAGATATATAAAATTACAAAACTAAAAGAAAGAAAAAACTAGAGATTTGACTCAAATTAAATGCATCAAAGATGAAGATCAAAAAATTATAATTAACAAGGGTGAGATAAAAAAGAAAAGTTATTTTATTAATTATTAAATTATTAAGTGAAACCATATAGACAATTTAAAATGCCTTATCAGTTCCATTGAGAACAAAATATTAAATATAAACATAGAACTAAAATTTTTGAGATAAAGGAAATCTTGAAAAAGATGAAAATGGAGAAGGCAATTGGACTTAGCAGAATTCCTATAGAGGTTTAAAGTGTTTGGATAAAACAAGAGTAACTTGGTTAACTAATTTATTTAATAAGATCCTACATACCAAGAATATAACTGATGAATAGAAAAAATATTATAGCTACAACCACAAAATGGTATAAAATACTGAACAGCAATGAAACATAAGCATAAAATGGGTTAGCCGAAATAAGAATGTTGAAGTAAATGTATGGCAATACAAAAAAAACAGAACAAAAAATAAAATTATTTGTAAAAAAGTGAAAGTAACACTAATTAAAGACAAATTGAAGGAAATATGACTTAAATGATTTAAATATATACAATATAGGAACAAATGGGTGATTTGACAAATGCGGAAGAAAATAGGGATAAAGGTTGCCCACAAATCATTAGTGAAAGTACTTAAAAAAAAGGACATGATATCTTTACATCTGATGATCCTAAATAGAGCCAAATGGAGAAAAAAAATTCATGTAGCCAATCCTAAATAATTTCAGATTAAGACTTAGTTATTATTGTTGTTATAATCAAATTTCATCTAAGTTACTATTTTACATGATTTTTTTAAATTTTTGTGATGACTATTTCAATTAATAATCAGAGGCTTATGTTTCAAAATGCAAGGAGGTTTGCACCTCAACTTTCCAAGCTAAACCATCTCAACTCTGCATCGAGCTTTTTAAAACCCTAGAACAATCAACTTTCACAGCAATTGTATAAGGGATAGGAGATCAAGATTGCTATCTCACGCAAAAGGCTCTCTACGCTCCGGGTATTTAGGAAAGTAACCAGACGAATGTTTGATAAGTAAACATGGACTATATGGCATGGAATTAATATAAGATTCACAGATAGAGAAGCCAACCTAGGTAAAAAAAGAATTTGTTGAGATATCTGATCTCAACAAAGAAATCAATTTTATCCCTATCTTTCCCTATCTTTCAAAAGAAATTCAAATCAAACCAGCCAATGGATGCGAGCCAACAAATTTCACCACAAAACGTTTCCAGACTTCCAAAGTTATAACGCTATCAGAACAAAATGGAGAAGTTTCAAAAGAAAAGGAATTATTTAACAGAGATAGAGAAGGAAAGAACCTGCCGGCATCCTCGGGGCTAAATTCAACGTCCTGGCACCCGAGACTCCTGGCATACGCCACCATCTCGCGAGCGATCCTCACCACCTCCTCCCTCGTCTTCTTCAACTTGTGCTGCATGTGAATCTCGCTGGTGGCGATAAACGTGTGCACCCTCGGCTTCTTGGCGTGCCTCACCGCCTCCCACGCCGCATCGATATCCTTCTTGTTGCACCTCGCCAGGCCGCAGATCACCGGAATGTGGCCATCCTCCGACACCGATTGCTTCCCGACCTCCATGGCGATGGACCGCACTGCATCGAGGTCGTCGGGGGACGAGGCGGGGAATCCGGCCTCGATGATGTCTACGCCGAGGCGGGCGAGCTGGCGGGCGACGACGAGCTTCTCCTTGCTGGTCATTGTGGCGCCAGGGGACTGCTCCCCGTCGCGGAGGGTGGTGTCGAAGATCCGGACGTAGCTGGGGTCGGGGATGTGGTTAGGGATGTATTCCGGGCGGGATCGGAGGGAGCATCGGCTGGCACCGGAGCGAGTCCATGGCTTGGAGAGAAGAACGGAGGAGGATCCAGAAAGATGATGGAATCGGCCATGGCCGGAGCGAGAGGGGGAGAGCCACGGATTGGAGAGGAGATGGGAGCGGGGGAGATTGCGGTTAGCGTTAGGTTTAGGGTTAGGGTTACAGGTGCGGGAGAAGGGTTTAGGACTTGATATTACAAGGGAAGACACCATGGATAAAGGGCTTGGAGGCTGCGCGGGACGGGGCGATCGATCGATTGGCGGAATAAGGGTTTTAGAAAGATGGCGGCGCTGCGACGACTGCGCGGGTTCAAGCTCGTACCACCTGTGTGCTGTGGAAGAATGGTCCGTGTTGGCACGTGTATGCGTTTTGGCGAATGGTCAAGTCGGACCCGGCAGCCGCCTGGACAGCGGTGTGACGTGGGGATCGCAATTTCTTCCTTTGTTTGCTGCATTCATCCGCCCGCAGCCGCTTCATTTGGGGCAGGCAGACATGGAGGCTAGAAAATTAGAAAGGAGACATGTTGTAATACCATCAAGGATATTTTGGACCAACGTAGACGCAAACAAACAAACAAACAAAAAAAATCTTACATTTTTTTTTTTTTTTTTTCTGGGTCCATCTATTTATCCAGCTTAGGATTGAAAAAAATAAAAAATATAATTACTTTCAACTTAGACTAATACAAAGGAAAAAAAAAAAAAAAAGACACAAAACAAATGAATCCAAGTCCGAAGGTAATGAGGATAGCATAGATACAATAAAATAAATATTAAATAATCTCTATAAATAAGTATATAAAGAATATGATAGATATGAGTATTACACAATTTAGATAGAATGAATATTATATAATTTGGATACAAATATGAGTACAAAATTTTATATGCATAATGAGTACGAAAAAAGTACGAGTAATACGAAACGAGCATAGATATAAATTTTTACATAGGTATGAAAATATCTTTCTCCATACCTGTTCTGTTATCATCATTAGTACGTCCCTAGTGTGATGATACTTCTCTATTCTATATATGTTATTTTAAAAATTAAAAAAAAAAATTATCTTTGGACTTTGGTCTAGTTTTAGAATTTTAATTATAAAAGTAGAAAATGGCTTTGGTCCAATTTTAGATTTTTAATTATAAAACTTGAAGATTTAGCCACTCCAACCATAAAATGCAACCATTCAAAGAGAGTATGATGAAGCAAAATAACTTTTGATCATCAAGATATAAATGCCCAAATGTTACTTGGAGTACAAGATTGAGAGAAAAAGGGATCTCTTTTTAATTCACTCCTGCTTTTCCCATCAACTAAGATCATATCTTTGATAATAGATGACCATGAATATTTGTTAATATTATTGCTTATATATTAAAAGATCAAAACATATAATAACGACAATTTAATATTTTTATTAGTGATATTGATTACTTATAACTTAAATGTTAAAATAAATAATAATAAAAGAATATTAAAATATCAAATTTGATATATGGTTATATCATAGTAAAATTATTATATGATAAATAATAATAAAATAGTAATATAATAGCTGATTAAGAAGTAAAATATTACATGATTATTTTTATATTTTTAATTACAAATAATAAATAATCTTATGTAATAGTAAATAATAATAAAAAAATATTATTTAAATCAATTAATACATACTTTTAATTCACACTCAAAGTAAAGCCTTAGGTTGTAACTTTTAGCATTCATTCCTTATACCAGCTAATAATAAAGCTTCACTTTCAACAACAATGATTTTTTTGAAAGTCATCTTTTATGGAGTAATCAATTTTTACATCGATTGCTTCTTTGCAATCTAGTACCCTTCTAAACACACCTTCAATACCTCTTTTTCTTCCCTTTCTTTTTCGAATAACATATGTATTAAAATATTCTACTTACTCTTTCCTCTTATTGGGGGATTAGTTTTGAGAATGCTCTACATAGTCTTAGTTAGGGCTCCTACCATCACTCTTCTCCTCCTCTAATTCTTAAAATGTTAATGAAATGGTGGCAAGCTTAGGTCAGATTTTCCTTATATATCAAAATTTAAAGATCAACTCTTTGTAGACACAATTTCAAATGGTGCCATTTTTTTCTTGCATGCCAAAATTAAAAAAAAAATACACGAAATTGTCAATCAAAGAATTGTATTAGATTTTACTATTACATGTATTTTGAATAATTTTGGTTATGCTTACTTTCGCAAATAAGATTCATAAGTATAAAGTGAAACTCATAGGAAAGCTAAAAACCTAAAGATTGTTTGGAGTGAACATTTCAACCCAAATTTCCAAATAAATTAGTCAGCATCCAAAGTTCTGATGTTTGAGGTGCAACAAATGTTGGAGTTATTTTTTTTCAAGAAACTTATTTACATCTAATTTTGGAAATATAAGATTACTAAGGAAAGGGGTGTTAATCTTAGAATTAATTGAGATAATGTATTTCATATTTTTAATTTTAAAAGAATATGCTGTTATTTTGAGAAAAAGAGAGAACATGATAGTTTATGTTGAGGTAGAAAAAATACAAAAAAAGAATAACTATGGTTTATGAACCTATGAAAGATAACATTTGATGATGATTTGGATTGCATTAAAAACTATCGTATTGATTGTAGAAGCTTTTACAAGCTTTGTCATATGCTAACCACAATTGGTAAGTTGAGAAAAACTAGGTTTAAAAAAATTAAGGAAATGGTTGCCATCTTTCTCCACATCATAGCTCATGATGTGAAAAATAGGATAATTAAAGTATTCCATAGAATCCCCAATGATGTACTTAGGCTTTAAAGCAACTTATTAAGGAAATCAGAATCAGTGCTAGGGAATTGTACAGATGAGAAATAGAAATGGTTTAGGGTATTTAATCAATTAACCCACTACAATGCATTAATCATTTTTAAATAACATGTTTTTTAGGCCAAATTAATTTGATCTCTTGTCTATGTGTTAATTTTTTTAATAGAATTGCTTTTAGGGCATAGGATGGAACATACATCAAGGGGAATGTTAATGTTGTCGATAGACCAAGATATCAATCAAGAAAACAGAAGAGATTACTACCTAAGTAGGAAGGGCCTACCCTTAATTCTCGTGCCTTGGATGTCATATCAAGAAGAAATGGCTTAAAGGTCCCTTAAAGTAAAATCATATAAAAAATATGATAACTAGTGGCACTTATAGGATTTAGTAGCAGTCATTTAACAAAACTTTGTTGTTATCTTTATAAGTTAGTACTATTTATGTGATGCTGAGTGCAAAAATTTTGAGGGCTTCTAAGCACCTTATAAAGGCTAAAGATGCTACCTCAATGACTGAAGAGAGAGCACCAGCCTACTACTCCACAAAAGTTATCCAATATGAGACATTCATTGCTACAAACTGTATAGAGACGCACTTTAAAATCCTTAAAGCAATATGGGGGTATATTGAGGTTGAAGCCTTACTATTTAGTTAAAACTCATTCTTCATAATTTCATTAAAGGTAAGATAGCAGTAGATCCAATGGAGGAGCTTGTTGGTGAGGATATTGCAACAAGTTCACAGGATAATGAAACTGATTTTATTACTACTGTTGAGACCCCACTAACTAGAATGCATGGAGAGATCAATTAGGAGATGGAATGTTCCAATTATGGAGGAGTTGTCGCTAATTTTCTTAATTGTGTGTGATTGTAATATTATGACTTTAAAAAGTATACATAATAATTTGCTCGAACTTTTTAAATATGCATAATTTATTACTTCAAATTTATGTAATTTGATGTAATATTTGAACTTAAAATGTGTTTGTAATCTAGATGGATTTTGTGGATCTTATAAATTGAATTTATATTTATTTTTTATAATTATCTTTATTGTTATAAATTTAATTTGTTATAAGTTCTCAATTGCTTCATTTTTTTATGATTTGTTGAAATGAACAACTCCTCTCCAATTAGCAAGTAGTTGGAATAAAAAAATAAAATAATAATAATAAAAAAAAGTAGTTGACGTTCTTGCTTCTAGCTCCAATTAGCAAGCTACTATTAGCAGGCAACCAGTGTATAACACTAAAAAGACTATTAGATCTACAAGGCAGTTAGATGGTACAAAGAAAAAAAAGAAAGAGCTGATTGATGGCACTAAAAGACAGTAGGAAAAACAAAAAACAAAAAAGTTGCCATACATTGAGTCTAAAGAAGCAGTACCATATAATAATTGAAATGTTAAATCCAAGCTGTAGTGGATTTTGGATGGAATTGGATGGAATGATAAAGATCAATATATGGCCACTGATAGAGGAGTATATTTAGATTGGATGAAGGTTAAAAAATAACTTATCTAGCCTTATATGAATCTATGACGGACCAAATAGTAAAAGAGGCCGAGGCCTTGTATACCCAATAGCCCTTCCTAACATGAACTACTCAATGAAATATCTATTATATCATGCAAGGCTTAGAAGTTGGAATTTGGTCCCACGGTGAGGCCACAACAGCGTGGATAGTGATGGCATGTGGCTCAGAGACAATGGAATTCTAGTGGGGATGGCTACCATGTGGAAGAGTTTGAGAGCCAGGACCGGATTAGAGTGGATCTGAGGGGCCACAATGGATGGCTAACAAACTTGAAAGTAGTAGGGAGGGGGACTGGAGGAGGCAAAAGCAAAACCAAACCAAGCCATGACTTCTTTTGCTTTGAAATATAGTATATGAATAATTAAGAGAAAATACAATTAAACATATTAATTTTATTGACATTAACATATAATATGAATACATTTGTCAGTCATAAAATAAAATAGCTTTTTATATAGCTAATTGCTAGCCAAAAAATTTATCTCTATATATTAATTATAAGTACAAAGGTGGAAGTCATTTATCAATTTTTTTGAAAAAAATTTAGACTAAAATATATTTTTGATTCTCAAACTTTCACTAAAAATTATTTTTGATCCTTTAATTTTTAATTATTACAGTTTAACCCCTAAAATGTTGTATCTTTGATGTTTCATTATATAAGATTAAATAAAATTATTAAAATAATTAAATATATTACTTTGATACGAATACATTAATGATTCATGCAACGAAGCATCAGCAATGCATTTTGAAGAGAAAAAATCTAGCCTTAATTAATAACTGAAAGTCCGAGGATTAAATGGGATTTTGGATGAAAGTTCATAGATCAAGAGTATATTTTTATTAAGATTTTATTTATAAAAAATTTTAGATATTTTGATAGGGATGATTGAAACAAAATCCATTTATAAAAAGTAAAAAGCATTTGTATAAAAATATTTTTTTATGTTATGGCCTAATTTTTGAGCCTGGCCAAATAAATTATCACCATCGAGTTTGACCTTTTGCCCGAACAATATCTCTAAAAATATATGGTCGGTGTCATGTGTCATGAGGACCACTGGTTATCCGCATCATCCATTACTCCCCAACTTATGCTGGGTAGGTCATGGGACTGGATGAGACGCACATCAGCCAAGTGGTAGCACCAATCATCACTTATATTTTATTGGAGTTCCACAGACACAAAGTGACCCTGGTGGCCCCCATCGCCTTTGCCCGAATATTAGAATAGGGCTTTTCGAACGGTCCAGATCTAAAGCATCGACCATCCCGAGGACTTATCGCACGCCAACCCATTAATTTATTAGCGGTGCAGATAAGCATCGGACGTAATCCAACGGCCAGCGCCGACAGCGACATCCAGAACCGCCCATGCCACTCGTTGGAACCTTCCGGAGAGGCGTCCAAAAGCCCGGCTGGAGTTCCCGTAACGGCGTATGACCGACGTTAAAACGGTACTAACGCCATCATAACAGTATTATTATAAAAAGAAATTACAAGGGAAAAATAAGGTTTTTATTTCAACGTGGTACCGCTTTTAAGGGTAGATTAGTATTAAAAAAAAAAAATTAAATTTTGAAAATATTTTATTTTGATAAATAAAATAATTATCCTCCTGACTGTGAACACATGACAAAGTCCATGCTCTAAAATTACTATAACGACTCACATTTTTAACCTATAAATATAACAAAAATTCCTATACAATGTGCATTATTAAATATTTTATTATTAAAATAATAACTATTTCGACAACAACTTTACAAATAATATAATAGATTATAGTAAAAAAAATAACTTTTTTTTTTCAAATCACTATTTATTTAAAAAATATTAGGTTTTCAGACGATGCAAGCTCATTTAAAAAAAAAAAATGAATTTTTTTTAAAAAAATATTACATTATATTTGGAGGAAAAAAAATGGTACTGGAAATAACAACGGTGAAACGTGATGCCCCTTATAACGGCCGTTATCTTTTCGTTGCCGCACGGGCAACGGCCGTCATTTTATACCGAGGCCCTTTCCCCGCAAATGCAACGGAAATTGCTGTCAGATGAAACGCAAATACGGCCGCAGCCAATGAGAGCGCAGCATTTGATCGACCGCTCTCCGCCACAACCCTAGATGCGGAGCGTACACGTGGCGCGCCCTCACGCCACCACTTCCTGCGCCGGGTCAATACCACTCCCCCCCACCTCTCTCTCTTTCTTTCTCTCTCTCTCTCTCTCTCGCGTCTGGAAGGCTCGAAAGCGTTGGGGGAAACCAGGTTGCGGAGAAGGAAAAACAACGGCTGGTTTGTGTGTTGGAATCTCAGAAGTGGATTCGGAGGTTTTGAGATGTTAGGATCGGATCCTGGTGGTTCGAAGGGTTTGGGTTCGGTGTTGGAGCTCGTCCGCTTTCGCTGCTTCGAAGATGTTTGATTGGAACGACCAAGATCAGGTCTCTCATCCTTATCCATGTCTTTTTCTTTTTCTTTTTGTTTCTTTTCATCTTTCTTGATGTTGTTTCTTTACACGATCGGTGGATCTTGGCTTTGGGGAACTATGGAAGGAAAAAGATTTTTCCCGAGAATTTTTTACTTTTTTTTTTTTTTTTTTGAGTTGTTTTTCGTTTGCTGGATGAGTTGCTAAATCTATTTCGGACGAAAGGTTTTGAATAGGCGATCATTTTATTTTTATTTTTCATTGTATTAAGTGGTTTGTGATGTTTTCTTTGAATCTTTATGATTGGTGTAGCAGATATTTGTTTGCATAGAATAGCATTTTCTTGGAAATCCGCAGTCTTCCAGCTGGATAGAAAATAAAGATTAGGGTTTTTAAAATTTAATAAAATGAGGAATATACAGAGCTCTGCGAGGTTGAGTAAGCAAAAGAAAAGATAACTAAAAATACAAGGTTTTAGTCTGCATTGGTTGGTAGTGTCTTAGGGATATTACAGGAAGGTACAGAGGATTTATTATCTGTTACTGAGTTTCCAGGATAACATTTATTCATTATTGTGACATTGGGGGTGTTCTTTGAGAAGTTCCCAACTCACGTCGGATACTACAGGACGCTATCAGGGTTTTGAGGCTTGAGTAACATGATTATTACTTGGTGGACAAAAAGTTTGACAGGACGAACATAAGTGGCAGTATAAACTCCTTTCTAGTTTATGTTTAGGATGGGCAGTGTGGGAGAATGGGGCTGTGGGTTACTGTGGAATGAATCATGATGGAAGAAAGACAAAAGTTGAGGAAATTAACTGATGCGAATCTTATTCCTATAAAGAAATGACGTTGGAGGCTTGTTAATTCTTCTGAGTTGGGATTATCAAAGGATTATGAATATGCTATGATGAAGAAAGTAGTTTCAGCTAGTGCTTCGGCTTGAAGTAGGAAGACAAGCTAAGCTGTGATCTTGGGGAGCTTGAAGATGTGGATTTTTCCAGTTAAATATTGTTTTTGAGATTTTCCGCTTTTTTTTGTCATGTTATGTGATGGTTCCATGTTGAATGCTTGAAAGTAATTTGAAGAAGTTGAAATTTTAGCGGACCTTGCCCACAAGTGTCAATCTTGTGTTCTTGGGAGGAGTTAAGAAATTGAAAATAGTAGCTACCAAGGACTTGGTAATGAAGTCTTCTGTACCTTCTTGAATGACGGTTATATTATTCATTCACAAACAGATCGTGGGATTGAATAATACCAGAAAAATTTGATCTTCCTTAGCTTCTTGTTATGGGGATGTCCTTATTTATGATTGCCTGCAAAAGAATGCATATGTGAGAAATAATAGATGGATGTTAGGAGGATGATAAAACCATTTCTCATTTCATTTATTATGTATAGGGTGATTTGGGATGCAATAGACCACATGTTCAAAAAAAGGTTATGAAGGTCCGAGATCTGTGCCAAGAAAGGTAGAAGAAAACACATGTAAACTCAAATATGCCTAACCAACATATTATGTTGAAAAGCTTGCAATGTCCTGAGAGTCAAAAAGCACCTTGTATCATGCCCTTTATTGTGAAAATGTCTATAAAGCCTATGAATATCTTGTTTCTCTTTCATCATTGGAAGTTGGGGGTGATGGGCAGGGTCAACTTAGTAAAATGAGTAGTAGGATTAATTGGGAGGAATTCAGAAAGAATTATCATACTGTAGAAAGGCATCTACAAAGCTCTATGTGGTTTACTACGCAAGGAAAGATAACTAAAATACATGGTTTTATTGTGCTTTAGACTGCATAGGGTGTTAGCGTCTTAGGGCTTTTGTATGAAGGTTGCAAGAGATTTAATGGATCTTAATAAATTTATAGGACAGCATTTTGCATTGTTTTTTTATGGGGAGTGGGCATTGAGAGGTTTCCAAGTCTGATGTTTGAGGCTGCAATCAGGGTTTTGAAGTTTGGATAACATGGCTACTTCGTGGTTGAAAGTTTGATAGCATATGCTGGCAGGTAAACTCTTTTCTAGTGTATGCTTAGGATTGGCTGTGCAGGGGGATGGGGTTGTGGATTTAGAATAAAGCATATGATGAAAGGACATGAGTTAAGAAATTTATTGATATAAATCTTATCCTTGCAAAGAAATGATGTTGGAGGCTTGTTCATGCTTTGTAGTTTGATTATCAAATGATTATGATTATATTTTGGTGATGGTAGTGGTTTTACTGGGTGCTTGGGGTTGAAATTGGAGATAAGCTATGACTTTGGTGAGCTAGCTACTTGCTGTGGTTTCTCCAATTAAATGTTGTTTTTTTGGAGATTTTCTTTTTCATGATGTCTAAAGGGTTGAGCTTGTTTAGGTTATGTGGTGGTTTGATGATGAATGCTTGGAAGAAATTCAAGAGAGGTGAAAATTGAGGACCTTGAATGCTTCAATTGACTAGACCCACAATTGCCAACCTTATGTTCTTGAGAGGAGATAATACATTCATAATAGTAGCTGGCAAGGACTTGATGGTGAAACCTTATATGCCTCCTTGAATATTTGTTGCCTCATTCCTTCAAAACTGATCATGGATTTTAACAATATCTGAAAAATCTGAATCTCCCTCAGCTTCTTGTTATGGTGAAATCCTCGCTGATGACAGCCTTCTAAAGAATGGAAAGGTGAGAAAAGGGAGATGGGTGTTGTGAGCATGATGGAACCATTTCTAATTTCATTTTCTTTCTCTGGGGTGATTTGGAATACAATAAATGACACGCACAGAAAAGAGTTATGAAGTTCTGGGGTACCTTGACAAGAAAAGAAGAAGAGAATGCATATAAACTTGAAACTTGCTTTTAGTAACCAATGCATTATGTTTTTTCTGATATTAAGAAATGGCCACTACAGCCACGGTCCCATAATTACATTGTAGGCACTGGAAACGTCAAAAGTAAACAAAGATGCAAGTTCATGAAGTACATTCTCACCCATAACCCAGCTTTCCCCAAGACTTCTAATATGATTTGTGATCCAAACAGAAGCAAAATTGGACTCCTAGTATGTTTCAGGGTTGGAGGTCCTCAAAACTGACCAAGAAACTGAGGCAGTCAAGAACTATCATCCAGAGTTTATAAGGGATGGGCTCAGCCTATTTCAAAATGGATAGCAGGGTGAGACAACAAATTTCAACTATGATCCAGTGAAGATGAAGTCTGTTAGCTAAAACAAGAGCCTCCCAAAGCATCTCATAACCTCAAATGATATTAGATTCACTTACATATCACTACCTTATGGTACAAAAAATAGCTCTTAGTCCCACTTTTGAATTAGTGGCTCCAATAGATGTGCAGAAAGTACTTCAAATTTTTTAACAACCTAATCCAATAGACCCTCGCACTGAAAAGTAATAAGTGAATGGGTGAGCTACATAGCTTAGTATCTAAACATAGCTGACCATATAATATTAGGAAAGCATAACAATGGAGCCACAAGGATCAAAACTTATTAAAAACTCAAATAGTTATGAAATGAGTTATCAAAACAAGTAAATTGACCAATAAATCTTTGTTTTGAAAAAGAAAAAACTAGAATACTTTTAAAATATTTAGTACTATCAAGATGTGTGTCTTTCCCAATGTCATTAGAAATACTATATAAGTAGCCACAAGTTGGATGTTAATATGTTGGGGTGTTACATGAAGTTCCTTTTATATTGTTGCTGTGTTACTGTTCTATGTGGATGATTTGATCTTGGCTGGTGATGTTGCTTTCTAAGTTTGCCTTACTAGAATGGCATCTCTATTGCCAATTGGAGATGAAGGATCTTTATCTCCTTTGTTTTTTTGTAGGTTGTGCCTTCTCTTGTTGATGATATTTGGTGTTATGAGAGGAGTATTCTCTTGTTTGATTAGGCTTGCCTATTTTGTCAATGGTTACATAATTTGCTCGTTAATGAAACTGTATTTGGATTTTTGTCCTATTGATGATAAGCTATCCACCCAATGCCATCAATTTATCCATGAGCTTGTTCGATAAAATTTTTCTTGAAAGGATATTTCAATATTTTTCACATGATTCTTTTTCTGAGCTAGTTTGCCGGTGCTTCTTGCTCTGCTTACTGTGTTATCATCTTCTACATCCTTCACGACCTTTAGGGAGAGATCATACATTCGTTTCTTTTTTTTTTTTTTAATCCAAGAACTCTAAGCATTATGCCTACTTGGATGGTGGCCGATCCCTTGCTTGTATTAATTTACATATTAATATTGGTTTTTTATATTTGCTTTTTCCAATGTTGAAAAGTATGGATCACACATTTGTCCATTTACAACTACGGTTTTGGCCTTGTGCATTGTTTTTATCTCGTGCACCCTTATATGGTGGTAATTGGAGGGCAGTAAAAATTAAGGATAATTCTTTTCTTGATTAGTGATGCATATTGATTTTGGTCATCATTTCTATAGCTTAAATATCTTGTTTATGGAGTCATTTGTTGTGTTGCTCACTGAGTTCCATGACATGAGCCTTATGTACCTCTGTTCTCCACAAATTTTTGCAGATGATCCTCCTTGGGTTTGAGTTGGAGTATTAGTGATACTACCAAGCTTAAATATGTATAGGTTATCATGCATTTTTCTTGTAAAATTCATGTGCTATTGATTAAAGGGAAACCACCCAATTGTCTATATATATGTGTGTGTGTGTGTGTGTACATATATATATATATATATATATATATATATATACACACATGTATGTATGTATGTATGTATGTATGTACACACACACACACACACACACACACACACACCCACATACATACATTACATACATACATTACATACATACATACATACATATAGCACATTTTGCCCCTATAATGAATCATTGAGTTTGATTATAGCATTTATTTTCTCAAGGATTGAAATGGAATATGTTTAGGGAATATTAAAGGAAATTATTAACTTGAGAAATGAACCAATCTTGATGTGGGATTAGATAAGCTGTTGTGTTAAAAGACTTGCTGCAAGCCTCATGGTGAATTTAAAGAGTATAAATCATAGCCCAAGGGTAAACATGAAGAAAGTTGGTGATGAAATGGTGAGTTAAGGAGGCAGTCAAGGAAAAGAGGCTTGACACAATGCTAATGAAAAAGTGGCATCAACTGCTTGAAAGAAAGGTTAAAAGTTTCACAGATGGTCCAGTGAGACTGATTATTTTTTCACGGAACAATTATTTTTTAAAAATTCTTAAATAAGTGATCTTCTAAAGAAATTTAGGGCTTGTTTAGGATAACTGTTGACCAGCAGCTATCTCATATAGCTGCTGGGAAATAGCCACTTAAAAGCATCCCAGCAGCCAATCCAAAAAGGGCCTTATTTGGAAGACTTAATTTGGGCAATTGTTAGGCGTTTCTTTGTTTATTTAAAACCATTGTAGTAAAATAGTTTTAGAAGGCTGCAAAAGTACTAGGCATTAGAAACAGATGAATATTAACTATGGCCTCTGACTTATGTAGATGTTCATATTGTTGGTCTGTAAGGAGGATCTAGTTGAACTAAGGCTTGAGGTGTGGATTTGTGCCTATTTTTATTGTTATTCTGTGACATGCCAAGTTGGTCTCAACATGAGGTGCATGTGTTATCAAAATAACCCATTCAAGGGCATCGATCATATTAACATTTATCATGTTGTGATGGTTATTCGTAGGTCAATATGGTTCAATATCACTTAGTACGTATTTATAGGTCAATATGGTTCAATACCATTTAGTACGATCCTTTTTTGTTTTCTGCTTTGGCATGGCATATGTATGTTGATGATTAGCCAATATGACTTGTGCTAATGGTGTTAAATTCCTCAGGTGAAGAAGATGGATGCATTAGAAATAAGGACATAAGTGTCATATAACCAACAACAATAGATTTAAGAATGAGGGCACTAGAAATGTGTTTACCAACGACTAGGCCCCAAAAGCTTAAGCTTTTAGGAAAGAGGTCAACAATGTATATCAGGCTTTAACTCTGCTGCACCTCCCCTCTTCCCCCAACACGCTCCTGCCCAACCTTTTCTTTCCAATCCTCTAACATTGTGTTAACTAGCCACTAGACCCCAAAATCTTAAGCTATCGGGAAAGGGGTCAGAAAAAATGTAGTTTCACCAACTGGGCATAAAGGAATGAAGAAGTGATGGAAAGTATGGGCATTTGAAACAAAGAAGAGTGTTGATAAGGAGAGGAACTTGAATTTGTATTTAAAGGTTTAGAAAGGGGAAGGGTAAGCTATAGCATGGATGATAATGGTGAGGAAAGATGAAGTAAGCTTGTACTAACATAGAAGCCCTTTGAACAAATGTTTGGTGAGTAATGATATGTGAAACACATTATAGTTGGGACCAGGTTAGGTAGCATGGTTATGTGTTTATCTATGATTAAAAATTTCTGCATCATTATTCTTATAAATTTTAGCAGCTTGGTTAATTAAAATCTAAATATAAAGTGCACATTATTGCATCCACAAGTTACTTGCTTATATGTCAAGTGAATTTTTTCATTTTTTTCTAAATTACCATTTTATATTATTAGGGTTGTTGAAGGCACACCTTAAGCGCACCTAAGGTGCGAGGTGCTAGGCGCCAAGGGTCGGGTGCTTGTTATACCCTATGGTGCGCCTAAGGCATGAGGTGCTAGATGCTAAGGATGAGGCACTTTTTATACTCTAGACGAAGCACCTTAATCTAGGCATACATAAGGAAAAAAAAGGCATATGTTTTTTATTTGATTTGAAGTGCAAGAAAAGCATGCTTTTCTTGATAAGCTATATTTGTAATTTTTTTAAGTCTATCATATTTATTAGATTGTGTTGACTTTATGATGATGCATCATCACATACACAATTATTTCTCTTATCTTATAAAAAAGCTAAAAATTAGAAAATAAAAAGATGGAACACTGAAAATTATGATATCATCTAAGAAAGAGGAGGCTTTCCATTAAGTTAATAAGTTAAATATATTACTATTATGATTTTTTTAGCTTTTTTCTATTATGTATTATAAATCTTGCTTATATAAATTATTCTACCATTTATTTCAAAAATGTGCCTCATTACGCTCAGGTGCGCACCTGTGATTTGTGCCTTATGCCTAGGCTTCAAAAGCCTTTTTGCGCTTTAGCGCTTTTAACAACATTGTATCTCATTACTTAATTTCAGAATAATGTGCCCTATAGATTTCTATTTGATCTCTTGGTCGTAAATTGTCAATTTTTAAAGGGATCAAACTTCCTTTATTTTTTAGGAATTATGAAATACAGATTTTGTTGAGTTCATATGGGAAAATTCATTTCTTTCCCCCAAATGTGATGCATATTGTATTGTTTCAAGCTTAAATGCATGAAATCTATCAATCTTGTGCAAGAAAAGTTATTATTTTTTCCCTTGATGCAGCGAGTGAACAATCCTAGGTCTCTGAAATTCAACCCACTTGTTTTATACCTCCAAATGCATAGTTCTTACTCGCAGTCAGCTAGGAATGAAGTTGGGAAAGAATTGGGAGAGAGATGGTGCATAGCCTGTCCTACCAAATGGACATAGATGAGTTCAAATTGTTCGATTGTTTTACTGATTGCCCCTTGCTGACTATGTAATGTCCTACGGTTCATTGTAAGATTTTAAATCCTGGACTTAGGACCTGTATCACTTTAGGGATGGGTTGTGATGCTATCAGGAAAGCACCATGCTGACGTTGGAGATGGCTTGTTGTCCGGTGATTCATTGTGACATTTTTTTGCATTTTTCCTTTTTGGTCACTTTTAATGGTTGTTTTGGGTTTTTTAGGGTTGGTTTGTCAAAACTTAGGGTTTGGTGCTTCCTAATTGGATTTATTGACAATGCCAACTTGAGTTAGCTGATCTATTATGAACTTTTATATCTGTTTCTGTCCCTTGAGTGTGTCTACTTTGGAACAAAGGGATCTTGTTTGGCATGAAAAACGTTTTAATTGCTATGTGGTGTCTGTAACTTTTATATATTTGACAGATGAGAGCTAAAGTTGTAATGTTTTGCATGCAATCATAGAAAGATAAAATTTGTGTGTGAATGCATCTATTATACATATTCATCAAATTGTGGATCCCATCAAGGTTAATGCATTATCTAATCTTATTCGCTTTTGACTGTCATCATGGCTTGCTATCTGGTGATTATCTTTTTTCTCTCTAATAATCTGGTTTTCATATTAAGAGGGTGCAAGTCTTGTTGTGAAAATCGAGCTATTCGTGTGGACGGAATTCAAACCACGAATCCTAAATGAAATGATCAGATTGTTTCTAAGCATTCCAGTGAATTCAAATCTTATCTCTTTCTGAGCTCTATCCCTACATGTTCAAATTCTTTGTAGGATCTTTTGTTCTGAAAAGTGCATTTAATATGAGTTCTGTTTAATATTTTATTTTGTATTTATTTCCTGGTCAAGCTAATTATTTTCACAACAGTCAGCAAGAAGGAAAAAAACAGTAGCACTAACTGTAGCCTAATTTTTCTCTCTATTACATGCCAAGTTTCTTATTTGTTGTTATTCTTACTTTTCAGGTAGGTGACACCCTATGGGGTGAACTAACTGAGAGTGAAGACCATATTGTGCCTTATCCTAAGGGCAGTGAAGAAAGTCAATTGTTTAGTTTTGGAGATTATAACAAGAAACAGAAAAGCGAAGAAGCCAGCACTGTTTTAAGGTCCAATGAGCATCCTGCCAGAGCTAAAAATGAATTTTCTGGATGTCATCTGGAAAACCATTCCACCTTCAAAACGAATGAAGAACTTTCTGCTCCAAGACTTGACATGGACCCATGGCCTGACTTGCCTTCTTTGAGTGCTGCACTTGGTAAGGGATACAATGATGAAAATGGTCAGGATTCTATGGCAACAGAATTGATGAATGATTTCAACGAGACACCTGACCTGAACAAAGTGAGAGGTAACATGAGATATTTTCTTTTTATTCTAGTGACATTTCTCATTGCTGTTATTTATTTTCTTAAATGAATCATGTAGTCTCAACTGGTGGTACAGTGCAGCTGGATGGTGAATCTGGAATATTTGGCAACAATCATGAAGATAAAGAAAGTGACAGCTTTCTTGATTGTGATTGGGCTAACATTGGAGACTTTGATGATCTTGACAGAATTTTTAGGTAATGCATCCCAACAAGAACTGTAATTGAACTGTTTGTATACACATCTTTAGAAATTCCTACTTTATATTTTAAGTGATGGTTTCCATGTTTTGTACTTTTATGGACAATTTCATCATTTCATCCCCTTAGGTTGATGGCATTCACCTGAAAAATGTAATCATATGTCATGTTTCTGCAGTAATAATGATTCCATATTTGGACATGAAATGGTCAGCAATGCAGGGGAATATCTCTGTCCATCTTCAGATGTAAGTGGCGCTGCACAATCAATTCCAATGCCTGTAAGTCTTCATGTTTTATGGCAAACTATTAGCAGGACACTAGGAGTTATACCAATTATCAATTATTCATGCAATCTGCACTATTGCCTCTAATTAAGGGTGGTAAAAATAATACAAACTCCTTTGGCCTACAGGACATGCCATTAACCAGGGAAGAACCTTCTGATAATGGTGGTTCCTCCTTTCATTTTGAGGAACTTTCTGGTGGGAACAGAAAGTCAGAAGAGAAGGTATGTATGTCAAAATATTCATGTTCTTTAGATGCCTCTGCTAGTATGCCTGTTGGCTACATTTCTTATATGCTTTAGCAGACAGCAGATAATACTACGAAAACTGAGGAGCAAACTGGATATAAAACTCATGTTACCAGTGGAACATGCAACCAGTACCCAGACAAAGTAGTTTGCTGTCGAAATCACAGTATATAATAAACTTAATCTCATGAAACAGAAATCATTTGCATTCCTGGTCCAAAACCACTAAAGCCTTAATTTATTTTATTTTTTGAGAATATATACTCTATTTTTACGTCTACAAAATCTTATCACTCATAGTCCTATGTTACAATCCAACTTGCTGAGCGTAGATGTAGCACTGGATATAAATTTGACACAGGCACTGAGGATTGCAGGCTTTTAAACTAGCCTGGTTTTATTAGGTGTATTGTGAAGAAATAAATGTTAAAATGGTTGTGATTAATTCTGGAAGCTCTCTTATCTTGGTATTTTGATTGATGATGCCCATGCTAGTATTATGAATTTAGTCATTGGTGCTAGTATACGCAAGAACTTGAATTCTAGAGGATACCTTGCTCTCCCCCTCTTTGAGGACATGCTGACAATAATTACCTCAGAGAACCTTCCATATATGTATATATGTCCTTTAATTTTATTTAGTTGACTCTTCCAATGCAGTTCCCTCTATTAAACTATTGTTTTCGCAGTTTGTCTATAGACTATATGCTAGTGCCAGGTGAACAGATCTTCTCTAATCATAAATGCTTAGACTTTGACCAACTAGGTAGGCTTTTCTAAACACCTACTAGGTTTTCTAGGATCCATAGCAGGCTGCTTTCTTTTCTAAAGTTTCCCTGGCTAAGAGTTCAGCTTTGATTTTTAGAGGGCTGATGTTAGGTTGACAGTTGCTGTAAGATCCTTAGATGAAGCCTTCTTGACCCGGAATTGCATTCTATAGCTCACCCCATTTTACTGGAAAAGGATTTTATGCTGCTGCCAATTTTCTAATCCAGTATCAGTTGAAAACCCATCACAGCAATAGACATCTCATAATTATTCCCGACCTTGAATCCTGTTTTAATTTTTGCTATGTATGTCAGATGCTGGTGCATATCTGAGCCATGCTATATTTCTTTTTCTAATTCTGTCAATTGGTATACTTGTAAAGGCCATAACTGATTGTTTATTTGGCAGTATTATTTGTTACTTTATTCTGTTTTTTTAACCTGTGTCACAAGTGCTTTTTGCTTAAGATTATATCTTGTACAAAGTGTTATATTTCTATTCAATTTCTAATTCGTTAGCCATGGTAATATATTAAAGAATTTTTCTTAATGCATATTGCTCAATGCATGGTGCGTAACAATCTTTGCAGGATGATGGCCAGAAGAAGCTTTTAAAGTCTCGCAAAAAAGCAGAAGAAAGAAACAAGAATAAAACCCAACAGAACTTAAATGGTAACTGGTCCCATAATGTTAGCCAAAGTCAACAATCTCCAAGTCCAAATATGCATACTTTGGTTAAGACTCCTTTGCAAACCTTTCAATCTCCTGCTGTCATTCAACAAAGGCAAGTTGGTGGTGCTGAGAACATGGGACACCTTGGCCCCTCTAAACAGTTTCTGTTATCTGGATATGGATATTCTCCATATCACTTTCCTGTCTTTCCACTGCTGCCACATAATCATGCTGAGAGGAACCAAGTGAAACCAGTTGCAGTTAATTGCAAAGTTTTTCCTGATTCCTCAAAGAATTCAAATTCTTTAGGCAAACCACCAGATATACCTTCAAGACCATTGAAAATGACACCTCAAGAAAAGATAGAAAAACTGAGGAGACGCCAGCAAATGCAGGCAATGCTTGCAATTCAGCAGCAGCAACAGCAACTTGCTCATCAAATTACTGGTAATGATAGTTTGGTCCCTCAAACAGGTTCACCAAAGAAACAAAGTCAGGAATCTGTTACAAGCTCTGCTGCAGTTGATGATAGTGGAAATAGGCTTTCAGCATCAGATATAAGCATGCTAGTGGACCAAGATGAGTCCCAGAGGATCTCGACATCAATTGATGTTCACTCTTTGGAAGAAACCATATACTATGAGCTCCAAGATGCTTTGGGGAAGGTAATATTGTCTTTAACATGGGAGTTTCTTTCAAAACATGTGAGCCAACATTATTGTGTTTTATTACCTTTATAATTTTTTTTCTTATTTAACTACAGTTGGACATTACAGTCCGAATTTGCATTCGAGATAGTTTGTTTCGCTTGGCCCAAAGTGCAATGGAAAGACAAAGTGCTGGTGATAGAATTAGTACCAACAAAAGTAACAAAGATGAAGATGAAGTTCCAGCAAACCAGGACAACAGACAAAACAGGTCAGTATATCAGAACATGGACCCAGTTTTGATTTTTGATTATTGGGCAATTCATATCTGTACATTGGTGGTGTCAGAAAAACATTATATTTCTAGGATATTCACAACCAAGCTATTATAATGTTTTAATCCTAATAACCGATGTTGTTGTATGCATTACAGAGATTATTTTGATGCTTTATATTGACCTATGAATAGCATATTATGGTTGACTGTATTCTATTAGTTAGTCTGCTTGCCATGTCTTCTACTTTCTGTTGGGGGCAAATTTTAGTGTGGAAATATAACGCTAAACTGCTCCATTTCAGGGACATGGAAAAACTGAACATTTTTATATATTTGCCTCTTAGTTACCATTCAGGGAATGGATGACAGGCAACAGCTGTGCACATCATGTTACTCCTAGATGTTTTGAATGGGGCAAAATAAACACCTTTTTTTTTTTTATTAAGGACATTTAAACTAAATGTGTACTTGAACTAGCATTTTATTCCATTATAACTGAAGTTGCACATGGTTTTCTTGCCTTATGGCATAATCTACTCATCTTTGTTGGTCATGTCTCCATTTTATTCTTGATGGCCAATATTTAACATTTTTATTTGTCTCCAAAGTAAAACCAAGATTGGAGATGATTACGGTATATATAATAAAGTCATTGTTGGATAAATGAAGTGGAGATATGCTCTCAGGTGCTTTTTAGTTGATGTATGGGTTTGTGACTTTAGAAAAAGTTTAAAGATGGTGATAAGGCATGTAAGTTTGTATGGCTTAAAGCATTGGAAAATAAAGATGGTTGAAGGAAAAAAAAGAACAGGGCACCAAGGAAAATGTTGAGGCCGTTCTATGGTAAAATTTGGAATGGTAGAAGAGTAAATTAGTGGTGACACAGGTGTTGGACTTATTTGGGACAAATGGTGGAAAATTATTTGTGATTGTGTGGGCATGTGTGATGAAAACGTAACAAAGCCAGGATATGGAAAGTTGCTGGAAACTATGTTAAAGAATGGAAGTTGAGTCGAAGGCCTACACTGACTTGGATGGATGTTCTATTGATACATTAGGGTAAACCTGTAGCAACACTTAGGTGAACCTTCATATCAAGGATTTGCCAAAATGGATACAAGAAGCTAAACCTAGATAGTTATAGCAAAGCAAGATGATCGTGGCTATGTAAGTTGTAATAAAACTATTTTGGCAAGCATATGTCTTAAGTTCATCGGAAACATGGTGCTTATCATTAGTGCTATGCCATTTAAAGCCTAAACTATATTAAGGGGTTTCTCCAGGCAATCAACTTTCTTTTAAATCATAGTAGGAGTCATATGTCATGGCTCATCTCCTTGACTTTTTTGGTGCTTATCTCTAGGACTCTTATAATGGTGTGAGTCCAACAGTTGTCATTCTTAAGTTATTTGCTACTTATCTAAAAGTTACTATTGAAAAATTGTCAAGCAATTTGAACTTAAGTGTCGCATATCCAGCACTTGGAGAGCTCTCCACTTTGTCTCAGTCCCTCGTATCTTCACATGATGAAACAAAAAGGGAAGTTGGTATCTCACTCAATATGAAGTGTAAGCAATCAGCTCTGGCTCATTCAGGCTTGATCCATTTTGATCAAGTGCAATACTCCCAGTTCACAAATATCAAAGCATATCGAGGCCATCTATGCTGGTTCAAGGCCAGTACGCCTGGTATTTTGAGAGGTTGTTGGGATTCATAGTAGGAGTAGCCACTAAGGAGTTGGTTGCAATTAAGCATACTCAGTTGAGATCTTGTTCCATTGCAATGTAGAAAAGGCCTTGTTTCTTGCTATGAGAATCAACACTCATCTGGATGATTCAAAAGCAATACCTGACTTAATTGGTGGCTTGTGTAGTAACTAGTAGGAAATAAGGCTATAGCTAGGCAGCTAACACCTAACAAGTAGATGAGGAAGAAGAGGAGGCAAGCAGAAAAGAGGCTAGTATGCAGGACAGAAGGGAAAACAGAAATATAAGGGAAGCATAGCCGTATGAACGAGATATAGTAGAAGAAAGAGAAGAAGAAAAGGTTAAGAGGAAGGAGAAGACAAAGATCAGTCTAAAAAAGAAGAGAGAATAAGATCAACATTTTTAAATACCGGTAGCAAACCCTGCATACAGTGCAGTACCGACAGTATGCATGAAGACTGGCTGATTCTGAAAATTAGAAAAACCATCCATGGTGACCAGTATGCATTGATATGGACTGGTATGGATTGGTATAACTGGTACATGTCAATATAGCTGTTTCAGTGTCCTAGCACCCATAACAGTGCCAGTTTTGCATGGTACCGATTGTACCATCCTGTTCTAGTGGTTTTTAAAACCATGAATAAAATAAAGAAAGGAAGTAAAAAATATGCAAGTGCATAACACAGACACTAGCAAATGCAAAGTCTTGCTACCACCCATCTTTATTGATTGACCTAATGATAGCCATTGATGAGCCATCAGCTTCTGTTGGGTAGGTCGTAGCTTCCTCTGCCCTCCCAAATGTCGGCTTAAACAAAGAAGGGGGAAAGAAACCTGTTAACAAGTAGGGCTTGAGTTGACTTAGCCCAGGCACTTAAGCAATCACCTTTAACAACATTGGATATAATTGATGATGAGTAAACCTTCCCTTCTCTTGCCAATAAACTACCTTGAGGTTATTGATTGTAGTTGCCACCTTTTGCTAGTTGCCAATAATGCCTTTCTTTACAATTACCTTTTTTAGTTGTACATGCTTCCTTGGGCTTTAACATTTTTGTCATCATGTTTCATATTTGTCAAAATGGTCTTGAGCAGGTTCTCAAGTTTAAGAAACAATGGAGCAATCAATAGTTTTGCATGCGGATTGCATGCTCATGTTGTGTTCATCTACCTCCACATGTCTAAGATATTCTACTTATTCAATTGGTGGTATGATTATCATGTATTTCTCATTTCATAAAGTTTGCCCAGCTATATCCTTGATAGTTGTTCAATGTGAAGGGCCTTTTTCCATTCCATTATTTCCTCATATTAGGTGCTCACAGTTCATGAGGATATCTGCTTACCTTGCAAGATTATACTGCCAATATTACTGTTTGTGCTCATTGAATAATACTTACACCTGATAAGCTTTATTGGAAGCTTTTCTTAGATGATGATGAGCCCTTTGTCTATTACTATAAATTTATTTGTGGCTTGATTTTTCTGCACCATCTTTTGGACAAAAGTTGACTATGCTATTCATTTGGTCAGATTCTCTCTCTCTCTCTCTTTGCCTGGGCATCATCACTTGGAGCTTATTCCTCTCTCCCTCCTCTTTCCTTTAATGTATGCTGCCAGTTAGTATTCTAACCAAGCATCAGTCTATTACTTGCTATTATGTACTGCCAGGTAGTTCTCTCATCTTATGGAAGGCCACAAAGTAGGATACTGTTTGCAATTTGAGTGCTAAGGAAGAATATCATGCTATGGCAGACAAAATTTAAGAGTTTGATTACAATATTTGATTGTTTGCATGGAGAACTTCATCGACACACCTACACCTGTACATGATATTAGTCAGAATTCTTCAAAGGGTTAGCAATATGATGAATCATAACCGTACCAACATTTAGAGTGATTGTTACTTTACTCATCATTATGATGTTGCTTAAGTGCCCTCCCAAGCATTTCTCTTCCATGCAGCAAATTGCTAACAAGATGATTCACAAATGCTTTAGAGATTCTTCTGTTTTAGCAAATTTTTGTTGGAGAATCTACCATGCGTTTGTGAGGGGCTGTCAACATGGCAAAATGCATGTACAACATTATTTATTCTTCTATTTTTTGATCAATATGCACTCATGAGGCAACCATATGCCATTTTGGCTGTTACCCAAATGGAATATTACATATATGCCCAAATATAAGGCCTTCTCTTATTAATAATACTATTAATAATCTGAAAATTATCAATTTGTATATTTTCTTTTGTAAGCTCAAGCTCTTATTATAATGCGGTAGTGAAAGTCCCAAGGTATGCCGAACCATGTGTCGGTTCTTTGGAATGGTACACTAAGTTTTCCTCCATTTTTCCTTTTTTTTAAAATTTTTTTGGATAGTTGCTCAATTTTTCCTTCTTTTATGTGGTATGCTTAATTTTAACAATTTTTCTTTAAATTTACAATGCTTCTCATTTGTGTTTCAAAGTATTTTATAATATCAAATGAATTAAAGCATATCGGTATATCATTAATGCAAATATAAGTAATAAACAACTATATATCCTTTTAAATTATATAAAAAAAAAAATTTTAAATATAGAAGTTATATATAAGAAACACGCAATAGATAATATATATCGATGTCTAATATCTGGTAGAGTGTCTATGTTATTTGTAGGCATTGAGGTCTTGCTCATAGTTTGAGCTTATGAGGCCAAGCTAGCTCTCATGGGTATCACGGGTCCACTTGGTTGGATCACCATATTCAACCTCTATGCCTCGTCATGTTATCTTTGGTGTACAACAGGATATTGATCCGCCGTATAAAGATTACACTGACAAAAATCTGTCTCATAAGCATCATAAAAGATCAAGATTTTGATTGATATAATTAGATCGTCCTTAGATGTACATCATATCACAAAATCATGCCAAAATCCTAAATTTTGACATGATTTCCCTATGTTTTACCATTTCCAAAGATTTAAGGTAGGAAAAAAAGAGAAGGAATCGACGAAGGAGAATGGAAGGACCCATACTTGATTTTTGGCTCAAAATCTTCTGAAAAATGGAGAAGATTTTAATTTCTAAAAAAAAAAAAAGAGAGAAAGAGAGAGGATGAGAGCTCAAGGGAGGCTATTAGTCTCCCTCTCCCTTTTAACTCACCCCCACCCCTACTCAAGGCTCGAACTGACCTGAACTCAGCAGTTTAACATGGTTTGGATCGGTTTGGGTTGGCTTGCCCTTCGAACCAAATCGAAATAATGAACCATATCAGTTCCAGATTGGTTCAGTTCGGTTCAATTCAGGCCGAACCGATCAATTTAGTATGGTTTAGCTAACCATGAATGAAACAATTTTAGCATGTTTTTTATTGGAACTTCTTAAAGTGTTTTTTTTTTTCAATGTTATCTCTCGTTAGAAGTTCTTGATGTTTTATTTTCTAAAAAATTTGGAGGAAACCAACCTTACAACACCTAGTAGACAACAAGATTTGCAATCTCAATATTGGACTAGATATTGGTGCCCAACGAGTACATCTTATATTGAGTGTTGATATGGTGCCTACCTCGGTAAGAACATTCGATAAAAGGGGGACGGAGGGTTTGCTAAGTCTCTATACCTTACAAGGACAATATGAGATGTCTCGTTATAGTTGGTATGGTCCAAGATTGCAAACCTTAGTAGATAGTCTTTGACTCTTTTGACCTTATTTATAGAGCTAATAACATCCTAATTGGCATCCTTGTACACAGGAATAGAATCAAATTGAAACCATTCACCGTCTACATATCCTTTTTCTAATCCTTTACAAGCTCGGTATCAATCATATGCTACTTCGAATCCCCACTAGGAAAGGCATGTGGATCTATCATGTATGCTGGTCCCTGTTGGTATATCTCTTTGCTTCTTTCCTTTATTATTGCTGAAGGCCCTTACATGTTGCTTATTCAACTGCACCTTTGCTGACAACTCTCCTAACTGACTTAGCTCCTCCGATAACCTGGATTTGCCTTGGAATCATAAACTACCTCATATTGTGAGGGCTCAAACTGTGCTCCATACCTGGCTACCTCCTCCCTCTGGCACCATTGGTCATTCAGGCTGTCCCGTATAGCAGCTTGAATCTGAGCCTCTTTCATGTCATCTGGGTCCAATGCCTCGTAATCCTCTGGGTCCCTCGAATGATTTAAAGTTGGTTTAGCTGTCTAATGCTCAATCTCTACACATTTGTTAATGCTTCATCACTTGCTTTTTTTGACATCAGTGTGCTTCTCAAACAACTATTGCACTTCATGTTAGCATTTTTTACATGCAGCCATCTCAAGATAACCACTAGCCAGATATTGCTTCAATCTCATCACACCTCCTCTCCTTCACTTAGCGTCACACCACTTGCACCTTCAGTGATGCCGACCAACCAATGTCATGATCCTTCTCGTCTTTCTTTTTCCTTCTTGAATCCATTTCTGTAAGTTTCACAAA
This sequence comes from Metroxylon sagu, assembly GCA_017589505.3. Classification (NCBI taxonomy): domain Eukaryota; kingdom Viridiplantae; phylum Streptophyta; class Magnoliopsida; order Arecales; family Arecaceae; genus Metroxylon; species Metroxylon sagu. The sequence continues at coordinate 3,197,507 of JACVBY030000656.1, forward strand.
CTCACAACAGAGAACTGTAATTAAATTAATAATTAATGGTTAAACTAAGGTCCGCTACATTGGGTATTAGTACATATTGATACTAGGCCGATACGGTGCGTACCATATTAAATTAGGGGCGTATCGATCAGGTGGACTTGGAGGCCCCTATCCATATCCATCATTGTGTTGGGCCAAATTGGATGGTTCGAAATGGAACTGTTTGGTACATCGGTATGAGGGCAGTACGAGCGGTTTGGGGCTGTTCATCTTTCATACCCAACTACCTTGGTTCGTCATAATCCAAGATTTTACCCATAAAGACGAGCCAAGAAGGTGTTATTTGGGCTCTTTGATCATATATAAGTACTTAAGATCTACCTAGTATATAGCCAATGTGGAACTAACCACACGTCAGTATGGACTCTCATGCCATGATTAAGTACTTAATCATGAGTTCTCATGATTAAGTTTTCTTACCTGCATGACAAGGAAGCAATAATATTATTGACCCTAGTTTAGAGTTCTCCACCTGTAACACATTCTTGATCTACTTTTCCTTGCTGCAAATCTGGTATGCATATTCACAACTTGTACTGCTGAGTTTAGTCCCCAAATCACTATTATAAGCATAAAGATCTAGATCATTGATGGTAGGAAATATGTTTAAATAATGAAGAAGTTTCAGTTTTTAGTCCTTTTCTCTATGCTTCTGTAAAATTCTGTACAGACCTATTTTTCTTTTAAATCTGTTATAAGTGCCAATGGGAAGCCTTTCCTTTCAAAAGTGACACCATAAAGCGTCATCATCTCAGTACTCTTTGAATCACCCATGATTATCATAAAAGCTTTATTGAATTTTTGATTCATTTCCAACAACCTTCAAGTTTCAACAGACCTACTCTTGAGTCTCCTTTAGATTTCTTGAGCTTCCTTTAGATTTTTTGCACCAGGGCATCATCACTGATGTTGCTGGTTTGGTCTCTCCACAACGTCAACAACTTGATTTGGAAGCAGCCAATAAATATTTTTGGAAGGATGCTTCCCTGTAGACCTGCTCATGGAACTGTTGTAAGCAAATTCAGCTTCCACCAATGCTCAACCCCACTGCCTTATGTTTTCTAGTTGATTTACCTTATGGCTGCACAACAATTGGTCTTTTATCAAAGATTGAGATGCTTGGATTTCATCTAACAATGAAGTTTGGATGTTCCAAGAAGGCACATTGGTTTTCTAGTTGGTTTACGTTATGGCTGCATGACCAAATTTTAAAGTTAAAACAGATTATCTAGTGATAGTTCCTCCTATATTCATCTGATTTGTTTGAATATATCTTCTACCTGAGATGCAAATGGAAGTTAAATTTGAATTGAAGCTGTCAAATGAGTGTATGACAAATTGGTTGCTGAGGAAGATCCAAAAAAATTTCTTGGTTTGAATATATATTTTGATTTCTCAAATTTTATAAAATAGAATTCAGGCTGATATGTTAGAAGGTGGAACTTAAATCTGATTTTCTAGATTAATAACAATTCATCAAGACCTTAATGCAAACGTGTTGGCAAAGCAATCAACCCATCATTAGTTATTTGTGCATTTCAGTGGACTCCGCAAGCAGAGTCTTTTCTGATCCTGCTATTGGCTTCATTTCTCTTCTTCTTATAATGTCAATAAGTGCATTGTTTTCTATGTGAACACTTTAATGTATAAAAGAACTGCATGTGCATTTAAAATAAGCTATCAACAGAACTGAGGCTTGGTCACCTCTTGTCTAGACAAAGCTCCATTGTGGCTTATGTTTTTTTTGTTTGTAAGATGCCTTTGATTTTTTTAATATTTAAACAACATTTGTTTAATTTCCTGTAGACCAAGACCCTATCGACATGCCTCTTGACCATCTTTATCTCATGTTCTTTTCTGGATTTTCTGCCTGCAACTGCATTGTAAGTGCAAAAAAAAAAAAAAAAAAAAAAGAAAGAAGAGAATCTCAAGTACTCTACAGTGATCATAAATTTTTGATTTTTATTGCTCACCTTATTGTCGTATAATCTACCTACTGTATTACAGATATCCACAGTGTGCTAGGTTTTATCATCATGAAGTCAGGCATTTCCTACCATATTAAATGTTTTTGCTAGTTTATAAACATTTGTGAAAATCTTGTGTTGCCTGGTTTAGTTGCTTGTTTTGCTTAGATATGCTTAAGATGCACCCGTACTTTCATTTCTTCTTTGATATTATTTTCTTGTTTGTTTCACAAGCTGGTTTTTGTTTCTTTATGAATCACTTGTGCACTTAAATTCTCTCCTTCTCACAACAGGGATATTGCTCGGCTTAATCTGAAGCTTTCATTTCATATATTTCTTGCATTTACTAGTTATCCTTTCAAATGCAGGAGCATCCTTTGGGTTCATAGGTGGTCAACAAAAGTCCAACAGTTCAAGCTTCTTTTCTATTTCATCTGGTTTAAAAATTGTTTAGGTCTAGTTTTTTTTTTTTTTTTTTTCCCATTAATTGATGTATTTTAGAAAGTATCTAGAAGTTACTGTTCATGTCATTGTAGTATAAACAGTATAAGCTACAGTAACCATGGCATTTAAGGAGCCCTACTATGAGCCAAATAAGTGGTTGATAAGTGATATTTTTGACTCCAACTAGGAACTTTCTATGGGTTTTGTTGAGTCTATAGAGTCCAGAGTCTGTTGCAATGCAATGTACGCTAGAAAGTTATTATGAAAGCTATGAGTTTTCTGTTTCCCCTCCTCTCCTGTATCTCTTCCATCCTTTCTTATCTCTCTTCTTTCTATACTAATTCTGTGGTTTCAGTTTCCTTTAGATATCTTTCTAGTATTTAATCAGTGCCTTGAAATACTTGTTGGTTTTGATGTGTTTGGGTCTTCCTTTAATATCACTTGAGTTTTCATTATTAATTTCTCTTCCTTTTTGGTTGTTCAGACATTAAAGTTATTAGTAGCTGTTTAAATCTGCATGTATTGGTTGCTGAGATCTGATTATAACCTTATGATGAACTATCCAATCGAGCCTTGAAAACCCTAGATTTTGATTTCTCCTATCCTCCACACGTAAAACCCTGTGGGGGAGGTCATTTGATCCTTCCTTCACCTAGAAAACTAATATTAGTACTTTGCAGTCCCGTTCACAGCACTTGGGCAGCAAGCGATAAAGCTGCCCTAAACCCTGAACCATCCTATTCCTAGGGGAGGTCAAATTCTTCTCTTTGTTCATGCGATAGAAAAATTACTTGACTCTATTATTATGTTATTTGAGTTAAATTGATATTCTATACTTGCTGAGGAACATTATGCCCCATAAACATTTTCTTTCTTATGTTTTCTCAATGTTGGAATGCATGAAAATCTTCTGGATGCGAAATTTGTCTGGACTTTATTTTCTATGAAGAATGCATTGTTTTTCCTTCCAGATGCAAACAATTTCCAGATGCTGAAACAAATACAAATCCCATAGACCGGACTGTGGCTCATTTGCTTTTTTACAAGCCTTCAGAATCATGCATGAGACATGTGAAGGATGAAATACCACAATCGCCAGTTTCCTTTTCCCCTGGTGAGGCTTTCTTTTAGCCCCACTTATTATATGCTCTTAAATGGAGAAGCTTGATGTTTAAAAACATATCTCCAACTGAGAATCTTGGATTTCACCACATTGCATTATGGAGATCAGCTTCAAAGATGCCTCCACACACTCATGGAAATACTTCTGAGGAAAATCCTGTGAACATTGGAGAAATGGAGGTGCAACCTTCAGTCTGAAGTAAGTTGTATTAAGAGAAGTTCTTACGAATTCTCTACCAAGCACAGTCTTTTTTTTTTCCCCTCATGATTTATTAGACTTGTTTTCTGTTAATGAGTTGGTTTTCCTTCTCAGAGTGAGCTGGTTGGATCTTATTGTGAAAGCCGGTGTACTTGCACGGTAATGATCCATACACCAATAAGCTCTCATGCGTCCATGTCTACATGTCTGTCAGCGCCTTATGCATCATTTGGCTTTGTAGATCTTCCAATGATTTGGCTGCGTCTTTGTTGGCTGGATTTACAAGGAGCCTCGTCGCGTTAGTATGTGCACTATAAGTGGTGTAAGATAAATTCTATACCATAAATGTATATTAACAACCATACCGGAGATGGCTGCTCTTTGTTTGCTAGAATCCTTCAGCCAAACCATCTTCTGACTAATATTTATATGAACCATTCATGACTGGAGACTTTCACATTTTTCTCTACTAAACTGTGATGCAGACTACTGAGACTTCATCTGATGTTATATGGTATTATATCATCGCTCTGGTAACTCATTGCAGGCATTTTTCAAGAAAAATTCTTATAAAATAGTCTTTGCCCGGAGTGGGAGTCAAATATGCAGAAAACTGTTGTCTTTCTGGTAATTGATAAATAGTTATACTGGCTGCTCTTAGTCCAAATAAGTAGTAGATTATTCAATATATTTACTAAAAGCACTGGTTGTGATGGTAATATGCGTGTATTAAATATCTTATATATATATATAATATATTTTTCCCACGTGAATGGTGGGTACAGAGCATTCTGGATGTGTGTCAGCCTTGAAACTTTCAAGGCTTCCCTTGAAAACTCATTTTAAATTATACATACCCTTGTATTACATCTGGAGACAGATGTGTGGTCCTCGCTTGCAATTATTATATTGGTCCCCTCATTCGTCCTCGTTATCCTCCTAACATGCACCAATTCCTTTTGTGGCATTTGGCATCACTTTGCTTACATTTGATCTGACTCTCGAATGGCCTGCAACTTCCTCCAAGCTCAAACCCTTGGGAGGGAGTTTTTGGGAGCTCAGTGGGGCAGATGTCATACCAACACAGCTGTTTGAAGCAAAGGCTGTAAACTTGAGATGGACTCTACTGTAAACTGTTGCTTTGTCATCACAAAGAATCCATATCACAAGCTCAATGAAATGGTTGGAAAAACTAGCAGGCTGTTTTCCAAGGAGTCATACTCCTATAAACTCTTTTCTATTCATTTATTCAGCATAGTTTTTTCTTAGAAAATAAAGATCCAATAAGCTTACAATCTCTTTTGCTTATAGGATGGTATTTCAAATGGTTCAAAAAATTGAAAAATTAGATCTATGTCCAGCGGATTCGAAAAATAAAGGAAATGAGCACGAATTCATCTTTACAAAATAAATAAATAAAAAAAATGAAAAGAAAAGACAAAAGAAATAAAAAAAAAAAGGGGTTGACGCCGATTGCATATTTTAACAGCCGTCTTCATTGCTACCAATGCTGAATAAGTTTATGGACTCCCCATCACATAATAAATAAAGGGAACAAGATCTGCTCTACATTTAGAGGTGTTATAATGTAACCAGGTTTACCTGTAGCAATAAAATTATGCATATTAAAACCATATCAAAGAAACATTTTCTGCAAGAAAAAATTAGAAAAAAAGAAAATTCTAGCAAAATTCACCATGGAGGGTGCATATTTTAATCTCATATTATATTTTTTTATGCCAAATATGAATTCAAAAACTAACCATATAAAGAAAGAATATTGCCTAGTCAATGCAAGAAATATATGTACGAAACACAAATATTAGGGAGATGATGAATATATTTATGGTCAAATAAAACGGATGCTAGGAGAAATGCAACTATTTTCTAGATGACCTTGTATTTTTTTCTTTTTTTTTTTGCTATAGGACTAAGCAATTAGATTATGTTATTTAATACATTGTCACAAGATAAAAATGATTATAAGAAAAATAATATAATCAAAATGGCATATTTCTTAATGAATGACATTAGATATTTAAAGAAAAACATGAACCATATCTCTAATAATTTAAAGAGCGGTTGTATACAATGCACATAAAAATAAAAGAATAATAGCTAAAATTCCAATACTTAGTTTGTTAAGTAAAACATTATATAAAATTTATTTTTTATAAATTTAATTTATCTATAAAGCAATTTATAATGAAATTATAAACTTCTTGGGCTCTTCTTAGATAAGGATTGCTGCTTTAATTCATTTGAATGTTATTACTAATTAAATAATAATACCATATATATTTAGCTATATTACTTTAAACACTAAATCCTAAATCTGAATGCTCGGTTTTTCGAAGAATTACTAACTTGGCTAGAAATTTAGTTTTGAAGAAAAGTATAAATCCTCGATGGAGAGTGATAATTACATATTCTTCTTTGAAAACTAGATAGATCTATAAGGTTTTGCGTCATGGATGTAGCATGAAGCTCAAAGAATAAATTTTGCTTGAAGTTAAAGATGAATTTACATCATTTAGAAGCTGTTATATTCCATTTTATTCCTTATGGTTGCCGAAGAAAAAGCTTTGGCAAGTAATTTCATAGCAACACTTTTACACATAATCAACATGATGTTCTCTCCATTTAATGTTTTATAGTGAGAGAATAGATAAGTCAACCAGCCAAAAATGTGAGTACATCTGTTAACTGCAGAATATTAAATAATAAAACTCACCTGATAATAGAAATTTCATCCGTAAACAAGAAAACATTAATATATTAAAAAGCTTTCTTCACCCTTTTCCTTTAAAAATATTTGTGTACTTCAGAAGCTGAGTGCTATTCTTTAATTGTCCCATTTAATGTCAGCCACCATCCCAACAGCTCATCATAAAAGAAAAGATCCACTTGACAACTCCAACCTCTGGTTCTACACCATCATGAACAGTTTCAATCTCTAAATATAATTTTAGTTCCATATTATTCAATCTATATCCAGCTGGCCCTCTTAAATATAGGAACCCCAATATGGAAAGTATTTCCCGAAAACAGATTTCTACCTCTTGATCTACCACCTGTAAATGATCATTCAGCAGGAAGAGATCCAATATAAACAGGTCTTCACAACTAATCCTGTGCAAATTTTCATCCATTCAAGCTCCAATTGAAACATCTGTCCAAGTCTGCAGCTGATCATCTCTCTCTCTCTCTCTCTCTCTCTCCACCCATAATCTTCAAGAACCTTTCATGTTTTAAACTTCCAATATTCAATAACTCAATATTCCTGGGATATGGATTGTATTAAATCATCTGGTGCACTCTACCAAAAAAAAAAAAAAAAGAAAAAAAAGCAAACAATTTGGGGCTCCTTTCCCCTGAAATTAATAAAACAGAGTCTCCACTGAAGGATGGAAATTAATATGATTAAAAATTACCCAGAAACAACACAGTTGGATTGAAACTTAGTATCATTTCTCTGTGGCCGGATTAGGCCCATTGGCTGGAGTTACTGCTAAATTAGAGCATCAAATAACCAGCTGTTTATGGGATAAATCAATACTTTCAACAAACACGTTGCCTGCCGTTTTATATCAAATTCCTCAGTGTTTCGTTATGTCCTTCCTATCAGATCAAACCAATCATCTCTCACCATTAGATTGCGCCCAGTAGAAACCAAACTATATCATTGCCATGATTAAGATACAGAAACAATCATAAGCTCATGAAAAAAATCCAATTAACTAACGGACACATCAAAGAATGAAAGAATGCTAAAACAAATAAAGAACATATAAAGATATTGGAATTAGACCTGAAAAAAAGCCTGGTATCGATCAGAAACCGAGGACGAGGCCGTAGCCGATGTTGCCGGTTCTAAAATCCCGGGCAAGCTCGTCGGCGGCCGTCAGACACGACAAGATGCAGGCATCAAGAACCACCCACACGATGTTGATTATGAACACAGCCAAGCCCCATGACATTGCCATGCCCCACGATCCACACCTTATCTTCCAACCCAAATTCTCCACAAAAACCAACCTGTCAAGGCCCACACTCCAAAAGTCTCAATTGAAATGAAACTACTCTTGGTGGCAAGAGCTAGATGGGAATGACCGGTGATAAACTAGAATAAAAGATTGCTTTATCTGGGAGGTTGCTTTCTTTTGGGAGACGGATTCCTTACGTTTCGGGGCATTAGGCACAGAGAAGAACACAGGGAAGAAGACAAGTAAAGAGAGTTGTTGGATCGGAAAAGAAATCTTGATGGCGATATTCTGAATTTAAAAACAGTAGCTTGTTTCGGAGCCTGTCAACCAGTGGACAAGGATGGTGACGGGTATACGGGAAAAAAAATTTTAAAAAATAATAATAAAAAAAAAACCGTCGCTTCTTTGCTAAGAGATAGGCCGGAGGGGATCAAATAGGAAAGTCAAACACAAATTTAAATCAAAGTAAAATTAGTTAGCCCTTTTCTCTCATTTCTGCGGCCACTTTTCTCCCCCTTGGTGCTTTTTTTTATTAAATCCACATTAGAACAACGTGATATTGCATGGAGATTAATGATTGCTCAATGAATTAGACTGCTGCAATATATGATGTGACATTACATAGAGATTGATGATTGCTTAATGAATTGACTTAACATATGTTCAACCGTTTTATTCAAATGATGGAGATGCATAAAAGGCTTAAAGAAAATAGTATTACTACATGCATTAAAACCTCTTTTGAGGAAGATATTTTCCTCTCAACTACCATGATCGAAAGGAACCACGGTCAAATTAGCCTTCTCATTATGGTGCATTAATGTGAGTCTTGTTGATGATGACAGTAAACACATGATTTTAAAGGGATCGGAAGATCGGAAGGGGCTAACTTAGAGTGCCCTTTGGTATTTTTCTTTTTCTTATGTTTTTTGTTTTCAAAAACTAAGAGGAGAAAAATGAACCTGTATGATAAAACCATTTTATTTTGTTTAAGTTATATGTCAAATTTGATAACAAGGGATTACTGCGAACACAAATCTCCATAGGTTATTCCACTAATTTGAAGAAAAAAAAAGAAAAAAAAGGGACCAAACAGGCTTCACAGGTACTGAAACGGGCACTTGCACAGTTTTGCCAGCACTCATAAAGACTTTTTTTTTATAGAAACTTAGGCATCACAAATGATTACCAAGATCATTGAGTCCATAAGAGACCATTAGTGTGAACTCATGATTTCATGCCACTATATTTATATTTAAAATCCATCAAGGAATAAGATCGCAACGGTAAGCTTGATGGTGTCATTAGAAAAACCTCCTGTTTCCATATGGGCTTCGCAACAACACCTACCAAGTTTTTGTATCGCATCATATCATGTCCTAATTGAACAAAATGGTGCATCATCCAATGTTGCTGAGTTAATACACATCTAATCCTTGAATATCGCACATAAAATGAACTAATTTGCTTGGAAGTCAAACTAAATGGTTAAGATTGTTATTAGAGACGAGAAATGTAACCGTCCCAACACTCTATAGCCTGTTCTACAGAGACAGGATAACACAGTAGTTTAAATGTCATGTAGCAGCTTAGTTTCACCATGTATTTAAATCATGGATTCACATCGCCTTGTCTTTACTTAAAATAGTTATACATTCAATAAGAAAATCTGACTCTATCCAGTGCACTTGGCTGAAATAATAACTCTCAGGACAGGCATAAAATATTCCTCAATGTTTTTTATACATGCAAAAATAAAGCCAAACAAGAACCTGTGTCTTATCCTGCTATCCGGTTATTGTAGCAATCCCTTTCCCACGAATTTTCTGATGCATGCTATGCTGAAAATTTCAACCCTCCTGATATGGCAACTGAATGCCTATGCATGCACAAATAAATTAATCATTCTAACCACCTAGTCATGAACCATCACTAGGCTAGTTCACCCTAGAATCTCACAATCTCTGAGCACTTTACAGTATACATTGGAATGCAAAGCTGAAGTCTAGCAACTATTGCTTCACCACACCAAACAACGAGCACAAAACTCTTTCAAAGCCTCCCAAGTGGCAGCTCACAAAAACCACCATAATATGAACGCTGATCAGTTCTTCAATTGGCAATCAACTTAATTCCTGGATTGAAATTCTCATATTGAGATCCCGGTATTCTAGAATTTTCACATGGACTGATTCCTTGTTTCCAGTTGCTAGTATGGCTCTTGTCTTCTCAAGCATATTTCTGAAGATCCCATCTCCTCCTCATCAATGTGCTTCAGCAACTCCCCATTTCCACTACAAAGTCTAGCAGTCAAAGTTGGGGATAATGATGCATTCATATCTGCATGATGTTCAAAATTATAAATACAGCTTCATATAATGAGCAATAGTTTAAAAGCAAGCAAAGTAGAAAATTGGATTAGCTCGAGAGATATGGAGTAGTTCACGCACTTCTAGAGGAGTTCCTGTCATAGTCTTTTGTTACATGTAATAAAATGGTTCCAGAGAGAACAACCATGAAGCCACAAATTTCAGAAATGATGCTTCCCACGCTTTGTCCATCCCAGTCCTGCAATCATGTTTCACTTGACTTTTAGTGACTCGCTAAGCAATGATCTGAAGACCCAGTAAAAGGCTCCCCCCACAAAAAAAAAAAGAAATCCTTCTTATAGATAAGTGGGGTAAAAGAAATCTAACTGGAGGGTGGTGTCATAAAACCCAATTGTGTCACAATGAGGTGAGTGTGTGAGGTCTTCCATTGATTGGATTTACAGAAACAATCTTATGCACATAATTAATATAGTTGCAATAAACATCTTCACAATTACTTGTGTCACAAAGTTGCTCTTGCTGCCTTATTCACTAAATGGAGATGTCAAATTATAACTCGCCTTTTGCATATGCTGCTTCCAGACGAAACTACAAATTTGGCGTAATGGATGGACTGTCTATTTCTTCCCCTAGGAAGTTGAATGTCAAAGCACAATTTCACAAAATTTCCAGTCATAGAAGTGTTACGTGATACAAACATCCAAATAATAAATCTGTTAATTGCCGCCAAAAACAGGAACATGTCAATTCTATCTGCAGCAGGCCTACAGACTTCCTTGATCACCATAAGTGAGCAGGAAATAAGTTGATTATTGAGGGGTGATGAGAAATGCAGCTTTCGTACTAAGGTTGGATCATATGTTAGGTTTGTTTTTTGAGCAATGATCCTGCAAGTGGTGCTTAGCTTAGGTTTGTTTTTTCGAATTGAAGGGAAGACAATTCTAACAGTTTCCAGACCATGAACAATGGATCAAACAAAAGATGCTAAGATGGTAAAATTTTATATGCAAACTTCTCAAGCTTTGTAAATGTGAATCAAGCAGTTACACTGTTAAACTAAAGCTGATGGCATATATCTGCAAGTTAGCTATAATTTCCAGCATGATGCCAACCATACGTAATTGCAAGATCAGTGCTAAATTGAATGATTACAACTCTATGCACAGACAACTTTCTCACAGACTGAAATTAGTACAGCTGTTAAACAATACCTTGAACATTATGACACTTGCAAGGATTGTAAGTGTGGTGAACATCACATAATATATTGGAGACACAATGGCGGTATTAAAGGTGTCCAGAGCCTGAAAATAAACAAGATGACTTGAATTAATAAAAAAAAAAGTATCAGATGCATAAGAAATTAAATTAAATCTTTCTGATTTCCTGGATTTAGATAAAAAATCTATCATCTAGCAGATTGAAATGGCTTTATACCATAACAAGACAAGGTATATTATGTACAACCAAAATGACTGCAGACAAAAAAGGGTAAAAATTCCAAAAAAATAGAATTGATAACTGGGTCAAGTCATAAGTACATTAAAGCCACAATCCAGGTGAGTACTCAAAAATAGTTGTGTGAGACCTAGACAAAGATCGAGTTCTATGGAGAACGGTTGCTAATACTTTCCTCCACTTAATGGCATTCAACTTATTAACAATTACACAGTTAGACTGATTTGGCTGCCCAATCAGTTTCAATATTTTTTAAGAAAAATCAAAATGTGATGCATGCACTGAGATTTCCTAATTTTTTAAATAGAAATAAAATTAAAAGCAGGAAAATATATCAAATTGCAGCCAATTTACCAAGTGATACATTTATCAGATGCTTCTTCAGTCTTACAACCTAAGGAACTCTTTCTTGTAATTTTACAGTAACTGTATTCTAGCCACTGCATACTTTGATGGTAACGCAGCTATCTAAAACTTTTCTGTGTGCTAGCACTATGATTTAGTAATCACCTCCTTAAGCTGTCCTTAAACTGTTGGAAGGACTATTACTTATTTGATTGATGTTATTAATGCCAATATTGTAAGTGATGCAGAATTTAAATCATACAACTAATTCATCAAACAAGATCATAACATCAAGGAGTCCATTCATGCAAGAAAATCTATAGGCTGGGCCCTCAATAAACAATACCAAGAAATAACTCTTCAGAAAGAAAAAAAAAGTTCAGAGCCTAACCTCAATCATATTAAAATCCATTGATTTGCGGACTTGATCAGATATAAAGGAACTATCATGGAATCCAATATAGCAGAAGGGGGTTTTCACACAACTGACATGACAAAACTCCAACGGATATAAAATACGACATTGGCATATATTGAAGACAATGATGATATGGCAGCATTACATATCCGATAATTTGTTATTTGAATAGATCATGATCTAGTAATTCACAATTATTGGGATTAGAAGTGCTGGTACAACAATATAGTACCATACATACCATGTTTGAGGCCTATTGAGATGGGTTCCACCATGGATTAAAATACTGATCAGCACCGTTAACACAACATGAGATATGATGTAATCATGTGTTCGGCACACAATACTAGAATATTACCAGCTGCATGTCAATGCTTGACATGTCATGGTGCAAATGCATGCGAAACACTTTGCCAGTGCCAGGCTAACATGACATGGCACCACCACACAATACCATCATCCACTCCTCAATCTGGCCTACATGGTACAAAGCCATATTGGGTTGGTATGGTATGATATAACTTGAACCTACTGAAACTCACATATTTCACGTAGCTACATTCAGGATGAGTCACATTTATGCTTTAAATTACTTGTTACCTCTTTTTCTATCCTTAAACTCAGACCAATTTTGACTCAGTTTGAACACTTAGGTGACCACGTTACAAGGATAATGCAAAAGACTGTTGTTGTTCTTCGTAGAAAAATGCAATGATGCAGTATTTTGGGTTAAATTTAAAAAAGTTTGAGTAATCAGAAATCTAAGATTCTTTATAGCAACCACGATGAATCAAACAAGGATTCAATGGATTAAGGTAACATATATCATCTACACAATCTCTACTCAGAAATTTAGCAGTTCCAAACTCAAAAATTTACTTCTTATAGTTATGTTTATATTGAAAAAGAAAATGGTTTAAACCAAATCTGAAGAGATAGAATTAAAAATTTAATAATGTTACAACTGATGTTGCCATCTCAAGGGGCATGCAGATGTAAACAAGTAAAACAGTAAATAAAATCAATAATTAAAGTGAAACATCAATATTAGTAAATGTTATATAGGGGCAAAATGACAACATTCCACATGGCAAACATGGCAATAACTACTCACAGCACAAATTCTTAAATAGCGCCTGTTCCCCTTCTCTCCTCCTTTATTTTTTTATTAATCGTTAATTGTCATGTGACTTGGAGACCCGTAGCCCATGCATCAAGTGGTCTTAAAAAAAAAAACATATGGTTTCATGTTCTTTTTTTTGATCACTAGATGCATCGTGCTTAGAGCCTTCAAATCACATAGTTTTGATGTTAAAGTATTTTAGAAATAATAAATCACATTTAATGGCTTAAATCATTAATCTAGAAGCACCATCATTCAATCTAAACTACACATACATACATATATACATGCGTGTATCATTTTTTTTTTTTTTTTTTTTTGTGCCGAGGGGTGGGGGGGGTCTCTTTGAGATCAACTTTGTTGGTGAGCATTATGATGGTTTAAAATTTAAAGTAGCTCACAAATACCCATTCTCACACAACCTAAGAGCTAGGACAGCCACATTACAGTTGGCATTGCGAACAAAATCCATGAGACATTAATATATATAGCTTATTGTCTACTTTGAAAGAGTTTATTTGATTTTTATTGAAAAAGAAGGTTGTTCTTCCTCAATTTTAATGTTTACATTTAAATCTCTCTCAAAGGTAGTGGAACTGTATGAACCTCCCCGCCCCCCCCCCCCCCCCGCCCAAAAGAAAAAAAAAGGTAATAGCGAGTTCTTTTTTCAGTATTACTTCTATCCATGCCATGAAAAAGACCATCCCTTCCTATATGTTTGTCCTGTCAGATAGAAAGAAATGAGACCAAAAATAATCCCCTTCTTTAACAAAGAAAGCTCAATAAAACACATGCCAAATTTATCAAGAAGGTCAAACAAGCAGATCTAGATCCAAGTGAAATACCAGTTCCCGAATACATTCAGTTGGCTTGCCAGCAGGAGGAATACTCGGGAGAAAAGAAAAAAAAAAAGTAAAGAAAAGACAAAAGTAGTTGACAAAACCTAGATTTTAAATTCTGATAAGATAGGAGACGTCCTAGCCATCTCATCTCATTCCTGTGAGAAAATGAAATCAGGATAGAGATGGATTATCCAAATCCAACCATGTAGGGAAAGAAGAAAGAGGAAAGAAAGAAAAAAAGGAAATAAGAAAAAAAGAAAGGAAGGAAAGATGGAAAAAAGAAATTAAATAAGAAAAGAAAGAAAGAAAGAAAAGAAAAGAAATAAATGAAAAAAGGAAGAGCCATAAGGCGAGAGAACTGAGAAACTGTACGGTTGTTGAAATAGAATGGAATAGTAGGGCATCCTGTTCCACGAAAAAAAAGAGATACTCTTGTCTTACAGAATTTAAAACCTTGAACAAAATAATATGTTACAGCCTTTTTGAGCAAAAACACCAATAAGAAGAAATCCCAGCATAATTATAAGTAGTTGTGTGTGTATACATATATGAATGCCATGACTCACCTTGTTAAGATAATCCATTTGTGTTATCACACATGTAAGCACTACGAGCATAAAAAACCAAGTCTGGGGATAAATTAACTGATTCATACCCTCAAAAGTCAGCTTGAGGGAAGTACCCAGAGCTTTGACACTCATTACCTGCATATATAAAAAACTTAGAGTAAATAGTAGATTTATACTTGAAGATAACATTGAGTGTTTTTTTTTTATCATGCATCTTACATATTAACTTGAACTATGGTATATAAACAAGAAGCAGCAACATATTACAAAATATGATCATTACCGAGAGAGAGCCCATCAAAGAACAAATGCCCGTGTAAATTAACACATTCGTATGCCCATAGCGTGGAGCAAAATGGAAAATTAGCACGAAGACCAATACAACAACCGAAGCCACATACAGCAGGAAAGCTGAAAAACAACCAAGCCAATCAATCTGTGGTCAACATAAAACAAGTCCATCAATGGACAAGGCAAGCATATAATAAAACTTAATTGATGCAAGAAACAAATAGGGTGAAGAAATCTGCCTACCTGCTTGAGTAGCCAATTTCCAAATTTCCTGAACCGAGCTGATTGCTCTCTCCTGTGGTGCGTGAATGACAATCAGCACAGACCCAGCAATGCACATCACACAGCCCAAAATCCCAAGACCATGCAACTTCTCTTTCAAAATGAAGTGAGCCAAGACAGCACTACACATGCCATTGAGATGTGATCAGCACCTTAACACCCACGGTGATCTCTAGACTCTATATAGCTCTTAAATTCCAGCATACAGATATTGGAGGACTAACCTAACGATTATGCTCAGAGCGCCAAGAGGAGTAACAAGAACTGCCGGGGCAAACGCATATGCTACAAAATTCGCGACTTCTCCAACAACCACTGAACAAGATCATGCCGCATCAATTGATTGATTCAGGGAATAAAATGAAGCGGACGAAAGCTTTATGGATTTTATTTCAATACAATCGATATAAATTGAATGATATGATATCAAAATTAAAATTTGCATATAATAGGGGAAAGGAAGGTTGGGTTACATGTGATTTTATTTCGACACAATTGAATCGATATAAATTGAATGATATCAGAGTTAAAATTTGCATATAAGAAGGGGAAAGAAGAGTTGGATTACTTGTGATCATGCCGGTCCACCAGAGAGGCTCCAAGAGATAAGAATATCCACCACCACCTACATCACGGAGAACAATTCACGATAAATTAAAGAAAGATACCGGAGACGCGGGATGGGTTATATATTGACCTGCTCGGATCCCAGAAGCGGCGGCAGCCCTTTTGAGGCCCTTCTTCTTGATGATGAAGCTGGCTCCGATGAACGCGCTTGACAGCAGCGCCAGCACGAACCCCTTCAGATTGTCTGCCGAAAATCCCATCCCCCAACACCGCCCCAATTAAAACCCTTATCTCTCTCTCTCTCTCTCTCTCTCTCTCTCTCGCTTTTCCTGGCTCCTGAATCTATTCATCAAACTTTTCCTCCTCTTCTCTTCGTGGAAACACGATCCAACAAGGGTTGGCTCATTCTATGTTGCAAGTCTTCTGGAGTCATGAGGAGATTGGGTGCTGTAAATAATAATAATAAGAGGAAGAAGAAAGAAGGAATGGAAGCAACCTAGAGGTGGCTTCCTTCTTATTTCCTCCTCCTTTTTTTTTTTCTTTTTCTCGCTTCCCTTCTAATTTCTATTTCTATGGAGCTTGTTCTTGTTCTTATTCTAGGGATTAGAGAAAGAATAGAGGATTGGAATATTGCCATATTGAATATGGAACCGCAGCTAATCATCCAATGGGAGGAGCCCGAGAACGAGAGGGCTAAAATCGCCATTTTATGTAAATCCTCGGGGGACCAAATTGATTGTTGTTGAAGGGCTGCCGGCCGTCTGACCGAAGTACAGCGACGACAAATTAAACGAACTTCATAATAGGTGGGGCCCTCCATCCACTGCGGGGTCTAAGGGAAGGTGAAAGCTGATTTGTGAACTTATTCGTTGTATTTAGTACCATATAATAGCACCCCCCCCCAAACAAAACAAAAAAAAAAAAAAAAGAAAAAAAAAGAAAAAGAGGTGTCCTTCGAAGGTAAATACCCTTGTCTGAACGTTATTCACATAAATGCCACAACGAAGGGATCTATGGACTTGGAGCTTTGCTGTAATGACGGCCATTTGAGGCTTGCATCATGACCGTACGAGTAGAGGTTCCATCAGTTGAGCGGTCTGGATCAATTACAGCAAATAGTAAATAGATTTCGTGAATAAATCCAATACAACCTGATTCACAGAATAAAATAAATAAATCAAAAAAGAAAAAAAAAAAATGCTTGCTTACAAGCATTGACTTGCGCGAACGCTTGTTAGATTGAGCTAGCACTCAACGCGGGAGAAGAGATCGGTGATTCGTTGTAGCGAGATGGTGGCCTTTCGATTTTGATCTGACGGTTTAGACATTGAAGATAAGCTGACGGGCGGCTAGGTCAAACTGTAGAGGTGGTCATCAACTTGACTGTCTATGATTTGATACGGATTTCAATCAGACCGAGTCCGTTCGTTGTTTGCTGTTGTCGTGCGTCGTTCCATCGTGTCAGTTACCCTTAATATTTGTTTTAAATTTGTTTACTTTCCTTGACCAACGTGCAAATATTCAAACAATAATAAATATTATCTTAATAAATTATCTAAATATTCTTACTATATTATATTAAATTTTTATCAATGAATACTTAAAATTATATTTCACAACATAAATTAAAAAAAAAAAACAACTATGATCTTGGTTTGAATTTCTTTTTTCAAATCATCGCCGAAGACTTAAAAATAAATGGCTAAACTACATTTTTGCCTTTCAAACGGGGAGGAATGTATCACTTTATCTTCTAAATTTTGAAAAGTTATGAAATTGATCCTTAACTTTATATTTTATTTCTATTTAATTCCTACCATTAAAATAAAATAACGTCATGAGGAACTCATCTATATGACATTCAACGTGCTTTAATCCCTTACGGCATTACCTTATTTAAACGATAGAATCAAATAGAAATAAAAAATAAAGTTAAAGATCAATTTTGTAACTTTTCAAAATTTATGAATTAAAGTGACACAACTTCTAAATTCAAGGGTTAAAAATATAGTTTAACTAAAATAAATTTAAAATTTGAGCTTGAACTTGAATAGAGCCCAGGACAAAAATCCATCTAGGCAACCCAAGTTTAACCTATTTAGGCTAAAATAATGAACCGGCCCAAATTGACCGGTTGCTAATGAAGAATGAGTGCTTTCATGTTAAGAAACAGTTATCTTCACCTGTTTTTACTATACAATACAGTAATGCAATATAAGAAAAAGCAATTGTCCCGCTTTCAGATTGACACTTTATGGTTTTCTAGTTTGATTTGTGAATTTACATCTTATGAAACAAAAAAATATATACCATAGAAATTGATCTTTGCTGTTCCAACTTGGTACCTTCATTTTGAAGGTACATCATGCCTTTAGTTGGAACTTAGCTTGGCTATATTTTAGTGATATCGAGGACCCATTTGCAGCTCCAAATAATCCATCTAGCAAGTGCCAATTCTCTGAAATTAGAATATTAATATGATGTCCAATTGTTCAAATGATTGGATCTAATGCGAGTTGGTCATAAAAATCATCAATGTGAATCCGATCTATTAATAAACAAGTAATCCAATCCGACCCACTTAACTAACTTAACATATTAATCGATAATAAAAATATCAGATGTTAACCTATTTAATATGCTTAACATGTTTAACCCGTTTGGCTTGTTAATCAATAATATAAATCGGTTGGATAAATGAATCAATCCGAACCGATCCCACCCAACTAGTTACTTAAATAAGTTAAATGGATCAAGGACATTAAACTTGAACTTAACCTATTTAATATATGAATCTAAATGAATCAATTCGTTTATAACCTGAACTTATTTAATTTAAATCCAAACCTATTTATGGCAGGTCGGATATGGATTGAATTAACAGGTTAGATCCATTTTTGCCACCTCTAAATTGAAGGAGGTAATGGCATTGCACCCGCATATCTCGAAACCGTAATGAAAGTGCCAATGCACCACATAGTTACATGATGTATTGAAAAAACTCCTAATATAGTACAAGTAAATCTAGCAGCAACAATTATCACAAGAGAAAAACTTAAAAAAAAAAAAAGGGATGGTAGAGATAGGACTCATAGAGCTAAAAGAAGGAAAGAGAATTTCTGAAACTAAAGGTTTCATATTAACAATAGCGAAGAAAAGGGCTTCAGGTTCTTAATTCCTCCTTCTCTAACTCAAAGAGGCAGCTAAAGTCTCAAACTTTGCTACCATCCTTTTGCCCAAAATTGAAGCCCCATTGGCCACCAACAACAATTATCAATAATCAGGAAAAAAAATCTAGAAAAAGAAGAAAATAAGGAGTTGTTCGTAACCTCTGGCCTCATATTAACTTACCTCTAGCTTGGTATGATCTAACCTGCAATGTTTAGTTTAGCCTCTAGCTTGGTGGTAGCGAATAAAAGGGAGTGCTCTAACCTCTAACTCTCTAGTCCAAAAGAGGTCACAAGGCAAGAAAAAGGAGGAGCTTCATATTCTAGCTTGGCGGTAGTGAAGAAAAGGGTGAAGAGTTAGTTGCAGTGGTCCTTATGCTCAATTTGATGAAAAATTAGCCTTAGTTCCCAAAGAGTCGATCTATCATGGAGGTCACAAAGTTGACCTATGGAGGCCTTCGAGTTCCTCGATGGTCCTTATGCTCGAAGAGGTGGTTAATCGACTAGGGTTTTGATTTTAAAGAGGAAGAGTCAAGAGCTTAGAGGTCAACTCAAATGCATAGAAACATAGCCAATGCTGGAGCTCATTTATCAAGCCTGATTCGAGCTTATATATCAAGTCTATTTCAGGCTTGGGTCTAGGCTGAGCCAATGTTCTACTTAGGCTCAGTCTGAAATAGTTACGTGTCTTAGTTATAAGCCCTAACCTAACTTGAATATAAAAAAACTTATCCCATAACTTAGATTGAAGCTAGCAATGGGCCTAAGAGTTGGCCCGGGCCCACTTCCAACCCTAAGTTTGGTTGAAATAAAATCATGATATATCATCATGATTATAATATAATTAACTTCATATTTTTATCAAAATTAAGAAATTATTTTGAAGATGATGAAGTTCAAAATTTAAAGTGTAAGGGTATCTTTGGAATTATAATAAAAAAGTATTGTCAAATATATGAATCAATTATAATTCTAATGCGTTTCAAAAGCCTAACTACATTAAATGCAGTTTGAAGATGCTTTTCATATTTTTAAACTTATTTAATACACCTTAACAAGTACCCTAAGATGCTGGACAAAATCCTTCTTTTTCTGACCATTTTGGAAACTGAAATCTAAACAAAAGGAATATGGATAATTAGACAATTTACAACTTCTACTATTCTTTTGGCACATGCAAGCGGGGAAGTATTTGGCCTATTAAAGTTATCTATGATTATGTAGTGTTATTTTATTTTTAGGATTTGTTATGATGCTTCTTTGTGTTTTTTTTTTAAAGTCATCTTTATCGTTCGTTAGAGTAGAATTATTTGTAGTATTTTGCTAGATAAACTGGTTGTCTTGATAATCTAATATATATATATATTTTATTTCCAATAAATCCTCAATGGCTTTATATACTGTCCTCTCTTCAAGCTTCTTTCAAGCCGATCGTTCATCTTATTTTCTCAATCTTCTTTTAGCTCTTCTTCTTTATGCGTCAACACCGCAAAGAAGAAAAGAAGATAATATCTAGGCATGTTTGGCTTGAACAGTGCTCTACTTCTTTTCTAAGAGTAGTACTACCTCATTGATAGAGTTTTATAAAGCTAGATGTATATATTGAATTAGTTCATAGGTGATCACCACATCCACTTCCTTTTTCTCATCCTCCATATTTTTGGCACCATGTCTTATAGCAAATTCCTATTAAGTTTATTTTATTTATATGCAACAGTCATGCATGTTACTAATTTAATCGTCCATTTTTTTTCACTTAATTTGATGTATTAAAAAATAATTAAATGGTGAAAAAATTATTAAAAAAAAGTCTAGAGTACCACCGCAAAAGCCTTTATTGCTATATCAATTCATTACATAGGTCTGTGATGATCAAAATTTTCTATCAGAACATTTTAATATTTGATAATTATAGCCATTAACTATGATTTTTTCTTCTGGCTATCATTGAAATGTTGGAGGGAAGCATTGCCTGAAAGGTAAAGATTATTTGTCAATCGTTTATGGTAGCCAATTGGTCTTCTGATATGGGGCTGAGATGTGCGCAGCGTCATGCGATGCGATGCACTGCAGAGAATCGTAGCCGCTGGCATCCTATGTTACTTACCTAATCTTATGGTTGGGTTGCGCGCGTGTATGTATGTATGTATTTACGGCTACCGTCTAAGATACGAACAATTACGATAACAGGGTCTGAACTCAAGCGTCAGACATTTTCTTACTCGTGGAGATCTAATAGTTGTATATACGAAACACCTTGGTTGCAAAAGCAATACTGAAAACATCACGCGAGTTACGGAGATTAGAAAGATGCTGAGGCCGCTCTCGCTGGGGCGATCCGCCCGACTCCTCCGTTCCTCCCTCCGCTCCGCCCAAACCCTAAACCCTGACCCTAGCTCCGACCTCCTCCTCCTTCGCCCCTTATCCTCCACCTCCTCTGCGTCCGATGCGGAGCTCCGGAAGTACGCCGGCTACTTCGTCCTCCTCCTGGGTTGCGGCGTGGCCACCTACTACTCCTTCCCCCTCCCGCCGGACGCCAAGCACAAGAAGGCCCAGATCTTCCGCTACGCCCCGCTCCCCGACGACCTCCACACCATCTCCAACTGGAGCGGCACCCACGAGGTCCACACCCGGGTCTTCCTCCAGCCGGAGTCCCTCGAAGACCTCGAGGCCGCCGTCCGCGACGCCCACCAGAAGCGCCAGAGGATCCGGCCGGTCGGGTCGGGGCTGTCCCCCAATGGGATCGGCATCATGAGGGCCGGGATGGTGAACCTGGCTCTCATGGATAAGGTCCTGGAGGTGGACCGGAAGGCCAAGACGGTCCGGGTCCAGGCCGGGATCAGGGTTTCTCAGCTCGTGGAGGCGAGCACGGGCTTACCCTCCAGAACTTCGCGTCCATCAGAGAGCAGCAGATTGGAGGCATCGTGCAGGTCTCTTGCTGTCTTCTTCCTTGTTTCCATTGGAATCACTGAAAAAAACAAAAAAAAAAAATCCTATTATCGCTTGCTCATTCTTCTTTTTTACTGACTTACTCATCCAAATGAGCAACATTCTACTTTTTGCCTCTTTTGCATCTCTTTTAAAATGTTTACCATATGATTGAAGAAAAAAGGCGTTGGTTAATTATTGCACTATGATTTTATGATTCGCATCCCTATGACGGTTGTCTTCTTGCCTTGACATGGAGTAATCTCATGCCAGTCTATTTTCATACTATTAGCATCCCGGACAAACCCCGTCTGCCTCAATCTCTTCAGCCTCTCTGGCATTCTATGATGTGTTGTGATTCCTCGGGTAGATGCTGCCGAACGGAGGCCTTCCTCAATAGTGCAATTTCACCCTCCATCGCTTGCATCTTGGCCGACCACTTAGCCAGCAGATCGTTTAGCCCAACCTATTGTTGCTCCAACCAGCTTTCCACATCGCTTCGCACGACGTTGATCGGCTCCCCGTGCTCCATAGTTGTGGACACAAGATCCCTGAAATCTTGGTCAGGGTTTTTACCCACCAGCTCTTCCAATCTCGTGAGTCTATCACGGACCTCTGTAAGTGTCATCTTGCTGCTTTACTTTGCGGGCATACAAGTTGTGCTTCAGCTTTGATATCCTCACAGAGCTTGCCTTAAACCTGCTCTGGTACCACTTATCATAAGGGTTAGAAAACCTAGGAATTTTTCTTGATTTCTTACCCTTGTGCGACGCTTGAGACCCCGTCCCAAGCCAGCCTACCACCATGGGCATACAAGCCTCGACCAAGGTGCAGCCTACAACGCAGGCGGCAGCGGGCGAGGCAGACCTAGGTGTGATCTGTCGTGCTGGGGAGGCTTTGCACGGATGGAGGCCGTGTAGACCCGGTGAAATTGGCTAGAGGGTGGCTAGCGAGGTTGACCAGATAATCAGTGCCGGGGGAAGGGTGCTGAGCTGTGGTGCAGTGCATGGGAGGTGCGCACCTAGCCGTGCGATGGGCAAGTGACACGCGCACCGGGCCAAGGAATTCGCAGCGGTGCATGGCATAGCGCGCACAGGATGCGCAGGCCAGCAGCGTACGAACGCGCGGGCGAGCGGCGCATGGGCGTGCAGGATGGTCAACCGACTTTCTTGTCACAAGGGTTAGAAAACTTAAGAATTTTTCTCGATTTCTTACCCTTCTACGGTGCTTGAGACCCTGTCCCAAGCCAGCCTACCACCTTGGTGCTTTCCCTGCTCATGCGAAGAATCAAGTCATGGATGTACACAACTCCACGGAATGCCGAAGTCACCCACTTGCCCTCGCAGGTGCTTCGTAACTTAGTTCGCAGCGGAATCAATCCAATGCATCCAATGCATAAGCAACACACCAGCAAACATGACACCTTTACGGAAGAATCTCTTAGCCTTTTGCATTTACTAGCAAACAAGAAACAAAGCCACTATGGTAGGATACAACCCTGTTGCACTCACCCACCCCATACAAGGAATAGCTACAGGGACTCACTTTCCCAAGCTACTAATCCTCTCTTGTATGATAGTTTTCTCCCCTTTGAGAACTACACTTGATGATACAAGACTCCCTAGCCTTACAATCACTCGAGCCTCAACGAGATTCCTCTCCTTTTCTCCCTGAACATAATGCCACGGAGGTAGGGCATTATCGTGATTTTGGCACTAAGGAAGAAGTCAATGCCAAGCACCAACTTGAAGTCATCGAGGGGAATGATTGTCAGGCTACATGCCCCCTTCCATGAGCCTAGCTTTAAGGTAGCCTTCGCTAGACCACCAGACTCCATCGCTTTGGAGTTCACAGGCTTGATCTGATTGGTGCTAGGGGACACCGCCAACCCCAACTTGTTTGCCTCTCCTTGGGCGACGAAGTTGTGTGTTGCGTCGGTGTCTAGCATGGCCTTCACTTTTCGGTCATTCAGTCGGACCATTACGTGCGACAGCTCTTTTCGAGATGAAGGCTTCTTTGCAACAAGAGTATTCAGCAGCTGTAACATACTCACCCTTGACGGTCCCTCCTTCGCACCATCATCAGACTCCTCGTCCTCGTGGGAAATCAGAGCGTTCACCTTCGCTCTCTTTGGACACTCCCGTGCCAAATGGGGACCTCCACATATGAAGCACCCACCTTGCTTCATCTTAGTTGTATCATTTACCTCCTTCCTTTAGGTCATAGGCTTTGCCTTCTTCCCCACCTTGGGAAGGTTCTTTTTAAAGGCCACGGCTTTCCTCTCGCCATGGGGAGTGGAGTGAACTCGGAAGTCGGTGAGGCCTTCGGCGGTCGCCATCGCCGATGGGATGTCCTTGACTCCCTATCTTCTGAGTTCGGTCTGTGCCCAACCCTACAAACCAGACATAAAATTGAAGAGCTTATCGTCCTCGGACATATTATGGATATCCAGCATCAGCGAACTGAAGTTTTTGACATAGTCCCGAACAGACCCCGTCTGCCTCAATCTCTTCAGCCTCTCTCTGGCATTCCATGATGTGTTGTGGAGCAAGAACTGCTCCTTCAGTTCCTTCTTCATCACCTCCCAATCCGTAAAACTCGGTCGCCCTGCACTGTGGTCATCTGCCATCCCCGTGCGCCACCACAGTTTCGCATCACCTACGAGAAACATGCTTGCAAGGTTTACCCATTCCACATCGAGCACTTTGGCTGCCTTGAAGTACTGCTCTAGATCCCACACGAAGTTCTCTAGTTCTTTGGCACTCCTTGCGCCCTTGAACTGCTTCGGTTCTGGTACCCGAACTCTGGATGTATAGGTTTCCTTGGGTAGATGCCGTCGAATGGAGACGCTCCTCAATAGTGCAATTTCATCATTCATCACTTGCATCTAGGCCGACCACTCGGCCAGCAGATCGTTCAGCCCGTCCTATTGTTGCTCTATCCAACTTTCCACATCGCTCTGCAGGACATCGATCCGCTCCCTGTGCTCCACAGTTGTGGACACAAGATCCTTGAAATCTTCGCCAGGGCTCTTGCCCACCAGCTCTTTCAATCTTATGAGTCTATCATAGACCTCTGTAAGTGTCATCTTGCTGCTTTGCTTTGTGGGCATACAAGTTGCGCTTTAGCTCTGATCTCCTTACAGAGCTTGCCTTAAACCTGCTTTGGTATCACTTGTCACAAGGGTTAGAAAACTTAGGAATTTTTTTTTTGATTTCTTACCCTTGTGCGGCGCTTGAGGCCCCGTCCTAAGCCAGCCTACCACCTCGGCACTTTCCCCGCTTATGGGAAGAATCAAGTCATGGATGTGCACAACTCCACGGAACGCCGATGTCACCCGCTTGCCCTCGCAGGTGCTTCGCAACTTAGCTCACAGCAGAACCAATCCAATGCATCCAATGCATAAGCAACACACCAGCAAACAAGACACCTTTACGGAAGAATCTCCTAACCTTTTGCATTTACTAGCAAACAGGAAACAAGGCTGCTGTGGCAGGATACAACCCTGTTGCACTCACCCGCCCCACACAAGGAATAGCTACAGGGACTCACTTTCCCAAGCTACTAATCCTCCCTTGTGTGATAGTTCTCTCCGCTTTGAGAACTACACTTGAGGATACAAGACTCTCCCTAGCCTTATAATCACTCATCACTCAAGGCTCAACGAGATTCCTCTCCTTTTCTTCCCAATCATAATGCCATGGAGGTAGGGCATTATCGCGACTTTGGCACTGAGGAAGAAGTCAATGCCAAGCACCAACTCGAAGTTGTCGAGGGGGATTGTTGTTAGGCTGCACGTCCCCTTCCATGAGCCTACCTCCAAGGTAGCCTCCGCTAGACCACCAGACTCCATTGCCTTGAAGCTCATAGGCTTGATCTGACTGGTGTTGGGGGACACCGCCAACCCCAACTTGTTTGCCTCTCCTTGCACCACGAAGTTGTGTTGCGTTGATGTCTAGCATGGCCTTCACTTCTCGGCCATTCACTTGGACCATCACGTACGACAGCTCTTTGCGAGATGAAGGCTTCTTTGCAGCAAGAGTATTCAGCAGCTGTAACGTACTCACCCTTGATGGTCCCTCCTCCGCACCATCATTAGACTCCTCGTCCTTGTGAGAAATCAGAGCGTTCACCTTCACTCTCTTTGGACACTCTCGTGCCAAATGGGGACCTCCACATATGAAGCACCCACCTTGCTTCATCCTAGCAGCATCGTTTACCTCCTTCCTTTAGGTTGTAGGCTTTGCCTTCTTCCCCACCTTGGGAAGGTTCTTTTTGAAGGCCACGACTTTCCTCTCATCGTGGGGAGTGGAGTGAACTCGGAAGTCGGCGAGGCCTTTGGCGGCCGCCATCGTCGATGGGATGTCTTTGGCTCCCTGTCTTTTGAGTTCAATCTGCGCCCATCCCTGCAAACCAGACATAAAATTGAAAAGCTTATCCTCCTCGGACATATTATGGATATCCAGCATCAGCAAACTGAAGTCTTTGATGTAGCCCCGGATAGACCCCGTCTGCCTCAATCTCTTCAGCCTCTCTCTGGCATTCCATGATATGTTGTGGGGCAGGAACTACTCCTTCAGTTCCTTCTTTATCACCTCCCAATCCGTAAAACTCGGCCGCCCTGCGTTGTGGTCATCCGCCATCCTCGTGCACCATCACTGTTTTGCATCACCTATAAGAAACATACTTGCAAGGTTTACCCGTTCCACATCGGGCACTTTGGCTGCCTTGAAGTACTGCTCCAAATCCCACATGAAGTTCTTCAGTTCTTTGGCACTCCTTGTACCCTCGAACTGCTTCGGTTCTGGTACCCGGACTCTGGATGTAGAGGTTTCCTTGGGTAAACACTGCCGAATGGAGATGCTCCTCAACAGTGCAATTTTATCCTCCATCGCTTGCATCTTGGCCGACCACTCGGCCAGCAGATCGTTCAGCCCGATCTGTTGTTGCTCCAACTGGCTTTCCACATTGCTCCGCAAGATGTCGATCCGCTCCCCATGCTCCACAGTTGTGGACACAAGATCCTTGAAATCTCCGCCAGGGTTCTCGCCCACCAGCTCTTCCAATCTCGTGAGTCTATCACGGACCTCTGCAAGTGTCATCTTGCTGCTTTGCTTTATGAGAAAACAAGTTGTGCTTCAGCTTCGATTTCCTCACAGAGCTTGCCTTAAACTTGCTCTGGTACCACTTGTCACAACGGTTAGAAAACTTAAAGAATTTTTCTTGATTTCTTACCCTTGTGCGGCACTTGAGACCCCGTCCCAAGCCAGCCTACCACCTCGGTGCTTTCCTCACTCATGGGAAGAATCAAGTCATGGATGTGCACAACTCCACGGAATGCCGACGTCACCCGCTTGCCCTCGCAGGTGCTTCGCAACTTAGCTCGCAGTGGAACCAATCCAATGCATCCAATGCATAAGCAACACACCAGCAAACAAGACACCTTTACGGGAGAATCTCCCAACCTTTTGCATTTACTAGCAAACAGGAAATAAGGCCGCTGTGGCAGGATACAACCCTGTTGCACTCACCCGCCCCACACAAGGAATAGCTATAGGGACTCACTTTCCCAAGCTACTAATCCTCCCTTGTGAGATAGTTCTCTCCCCTTTGAGAACTACACTCGAGGATACAAGACTCTCCTAGCCTTACAATCACTCGAGCCTCAACGACATTCCTCTCCTTTTCTCCCCCTTCGGCCCGCCCATCGTGCGGCTCTTCTTATAGCTTTGTAGCCGATGGGTGTATCCTTAGGATCACGCCGAAGATCATGGGATTTGACTGGCTGGGATGGCGCCTGCACCCTATTGGCTGCGCCCTGGCACGACTGGCCCTGCTAGCCACGCGCCCAGGCCCTGCTGGCCATGCGCTCTGCTGACTGGCTGGCTAGCTGTGCGCCCGAGCTGGCCTGGGCAAGACTTGCGCGCCCTGCCCCAATTCGCGGCCAGGTGGCAGCGCGCCTGCACGCATCCGCCTGGCTGCTATTGCCGATGTCTGCCATGTGTCCCAGCGCCCGCTCGCCTGCATGTGCGCACAGGGCATTTTCCATCTACGCACGCACCTACCGAGTTTGCGCACGCTTGCTAGATCCGCGCACCCAGGTGGCAGCGCACCCATCTCCTCATCCTTGTGGGAAATCAGAGCTTTTACCTTCGCTCTCTTTGGACACTCCTATGCCAAATGGGGACCTCCACATATGAAGCACCCACTTTGCTTCATCTTAGTAGCATTCACATAGTTCACAGAGCTCAAAGATAGAAAAAAGTGAATAAGATGGGATAGCTCTGTGATCCATATGAATCTAAGGGTGAGAAAGGTGATCGGATCCTGAATTTGACTATATTTGAATTTAGCCCAGTTTAGCTCTCTCTCTCTCTCTATATATATATATTAGCGGGCATATAGTTATGTGTTATGGGAAATCAGAGCTTTTACCTTCGCTCTCTTTGGACACTCCTATGCCAAATGGGGACCTCCACATATGAAGCACCCACTTTGCTTCATCTTAGTAGCATTCACATAGTTCACAGAGCTCAAAGATAGAAAAAAGTGAATAAGATGGGATAGCTCTGTGATCCATATGAATCTAAGGGTGAGAAAGGTGATCGGATCCTGAATTTGACTATATTTGAATTTAGCCCAGTTTAGCTCTCTCTCTCTCTCTATATATATATATTAGCGGGCATATAGTTATGTGTTATGGAAAATTTTAGGGTACAAATTCTTTCTCTCAAATCAATTTATGTCAAAAGGAACTTACTAAAATTCAATTCTTAAATTTGAAGGATGGTGTCCCGTTTTTGGGGGTGACCTTCAAAGCAGATACTCTCCTATCATACTAACAATTGAGTAGAATCTTCTTTTCTATATGTCTTATCCCCCGTCTTGACCTTGCAAGGTTCTTCTCTCTTAGCACTAGAGACACAATGGCAGTATTAAAGGCGACCAGAGCCTGAAAATAAACAAGATGACTTGAATTGATAAAAATAAAAAATCAGATGCATAAGAAAATTAAATTAAATCTTTCTGATTTCCTGGATTTAGATAAAAAATCTATCATGTAACGTACTGAAATGGCTTTATACCATAACAAGACAAGGTATATTATGTACAACCAAAATGACTGCAGACAAAAAAGGTTAAAAATTCCAAAAAAATAGAATTGATAACTGGGTCAAGTTGTAAGTACATTAAAGCCACAATCCAGGTGAGTACTTAAAAATAGTTGAGTGAGACCTAGACAAAGATCGAGTTCTATGGAGAGTGGTTGCTAATACTTTCTTCCACTTAATGGCATTCAACTTATTAACAATTACACAGTTAGGCTGATTTGACTGCCCAACCAGTTTCAATCTTTTTTAAGAAAAATCAAAATGTGATGCATGCACTGAGATTTCCTAATTTTTTAAATAGAAATAAAATTAAAAGCAGGAAAATATAACAAATTGCAGCCAATTTACCAAGTGATACATTTATCAGATGCTTCTTCAGTCTTAACAACCTAAGGAACTCTTTCTTGTAATTTTACGGTACCTGTATTCTAGCCACTGCATACTTTGATGGTAACGCAGCTATCTAAAACTTTTCTCTGTGCTAGCACTATGATTTAGTAATCACCTCCTTAAGCTGTCCTTAAACTGTTGGAAGGACTATTACTTATTTGATTGATGTTATTAATGTCAATATTGTAAGTGATGCAGAATTTAAATCATACAACTAACTCATCAAACAAGATCATAACATCAAGAAGTCCATTCATGCAAGCAAATCTACAGGCTGGGCCCTCAATAAACAATACCAAGAAATAACTCTTCAGAAAGAAAAAAAAAGTTCAGAGCCTAACCTCAATCATATTAAAATCCATTGATTTGCAGACTTGATCAGATATAAAGGAACTATCATGGAATCCAATATAGCAGAAGGCGATTTTCACACAACTGACATGACAAAACTCCAACGGATATAAAATATATGGAAGACAATGATGAAATGGCAGCATTACATATCCGATAATTTGTTATTTGAATAGATCATGATCTAGTAATTCACAATTATTGGGATTAGAAGTGCTGGTACAACAATAAAGTACCATACATACCATGTTTGAGGCCTATTGAGATGGGTTCCACCATGGATTAAAATACTGATCAGCACCGTTAACACAACATGAGATATGATGTAATCATGTGTTCGGCACACAATACTAGCATGTTACCAGCTGCATGTCAATGCTTGACATGTCATGGTGCAAATGCATGCGAAACACTTTGCCAGTGCCAGGCTAACATGACATGGCACCAGCACACAATACCATCATCCACTCCTCAATCTGGCCTACATGGTACAAAGCCATATTGGGTTGGTGTGGTATGATATAAATTGAACCTACTGAAACTCACATATTTCACGTAGCTACATTCAGGATGAGTCACATTTATGCTTTAAATTACTTGTTACCTCTTTTTCTATCCTAAAATTCAGACCAATTTTGACTCAGTTTGAACACTTAGGTGACCACGTTACAAGGATAATGCAAAAGACTGTTGTTCTTCTTCGTAGAAAAATGCAATGATGCAGTATTTTGGGCTAAATTTAAAAAAGTTTGAGTAATCAGAGATCTAAGATTCTTTATAGCAACCACGATGAATCAAATAAGGATTCAATGGCTTAAGGTAACATATATCATCTACACAATCTCTGCTCAGAAATTTAGCAGTTCCAAACTCAAAAATTTACTTCTTATAGTTATGTTTATATTGAAAAAGAAAATGGTTTAAACTAAATTTGAAGAGATAGAATTAAAAATTTAATAATGTTACAACCGATGTTGCCATCTCAAGGGGCATGCAGATGTAAACAAGTAAAACAGTAAATAAAATCAATAATTAAACTGAAACACCAATATTAGTAAATGTTATATAGGGGCAAAATGATAACATTTCACATGGCAAACATGGCAATAACTACTTATAACACAAATTCTTAAATAGGTTCCCCTTCTCTCCTTCTTTATTTTTTTATTAATCGTTAATTATCATGTGGCTTGGAGACTCATAGCCCATGCATCAAGTGATCTTAAAACAAAAAACATATGGTTTCATGTTTTTTTTTAAATCACTAGATGCATCGTGCTTAGAGCCTTTAAATCACATAGTTTTTGATGTTAAAATATTTTAGAAATAATAAATCACATTTAATAATTTAAATCATTAATCTGAAAGCACCATCATTTAATTTAAACTACACACATAGATATATACATATATATATATATATATATATATTTTGCATCAGAAAGGGGGGGTCTCTTTGAGATCAACTTTGTTGGTGAGCATTATGATGGTTTAAAATTTAAAGTAGCTCACAAATACTCATTCGCACATAATCTAAGAGCTAGGACAGCCACATTACAGTTGGCATTGTGAATAAAATCCATGAGACAGTAATATATATAGCTTATTGTCTATTTTGAAAAAGTTTATTTGATTTTTATTGAAAAAGAAGGTTGTTCTTCCTCAATTTTAATGTTTACATTTAAAACTCTCTCAAAGGTAGTGGAACTGTATGAACCTCCCCCTCCCCTCCCCTAAAAAAAAAAAATCTCTTTAAGATTTTAAATTATGATAAGATAGGAGACATCCTAACCATCTCATATCATTCCTGCGAGATGAGGAAAGAATTGACTGAAAGATAGGGATTATTTGTCAATCGTTTATGGTAGCCAATTGGTCTTCTGATATGGGGCTGAGATGTGCACAGCGTCATGCGATGCACAGCAGAGAATCGTAGCCGCTGGCATCCTATGTTGCTCACCTAATCTTATGATTGGGTTGCGCGCGTGTATGTATGTATTTACGGCTACCGTCTAAGATACGGACAATTACGATAACAGGGTCTGAACTCAAGCGTCAGACATTTTCTTACTCGTGGCGATCTAATGGTTGTATATATGAAACTTTATCCGCTCCAAGATCAAACACCTTGGATGCAAAAGCAATACTAAAAACATCACACGAGTTAAGGAGATTAGAAAGATGCTGAGGCCGCTCTCGCTGGGGCGATCCGCCCGACTCCTCCGTTCCTCCCTCCGCTCCGCCCAAACCCTAAACCCTGACCCTAGCTCCGACCTCCTCCTCCTTCGCCCCTTATCCTCCACCTCCTCCGCGTCCGATGCGGAGCTCCGGAAGTACGCCGGCTACTTCGTCCTCCTCCTGGGTTGCGGCGTGGCCACCTACTACTCCTTCCCTCTCCCGCCGGACGCCAAGCACAAGAAGGCCCAGATCTTCCGCTACGCCCCGCTCCCCGACGACCTCCACACCGTCTCCAACTGGAGCGGCACCCACGAGGTCCACACCCGGGTCTTCCTCCAGCCGGAGTCCCTCGAAGACCTCGAGGCCGCCGTCCGCGACGCCCACCAGAAGCGCCAGAGGATCCGGCCGGTCGGGTCGGGGCTGTCCCCCAATGGGATCGGCCTCGCGAGGGCCGGGATGGTGAACCTGGCTCTCATGGATAAGGTCCTGGAGGTGGACCGGAAGGCCAAGACGGTCCGGGTCCAGGCCGGGATAAGGGTTTCTCAGCTCATGGAGGCGCTCAAGGAGCACGGGCTTACCCTCCAGAACTTCGCGTCCATCAGAGAGCAGCAGATTGGAGGCATCGTGCAGGTCTCTTGCTGTCTTCTTCCTTGTTTCCATTGGAATCACTGAAAAAAACAAAAAAAAAAAAAATCCTATTATCGCTTGCTCATTCTTCTTTTTTACTGACTTACTCATCCAAATGAGCAACATTCTACTTTTTGCCTCTTTTGCATCTCTTTTAAAATGTTTACCATATGATTGAAGAAAAAAGGCGTTGGTTAATTATTGCACTATGATTTTATGATTCGCATCCCTATGACGGTTGTCTTCTTGCCTTGACATGGAGTAATCTCATGCCAATCTATTTTGATACTATTAGTGCTCTCTCAGTAGCCAGTAATCTAGTATTTTAATGCAAAATATATATCAAGTGGGTTTGTCATCTTATGCACCACTCTATAATGGTCCATTATCTTACTGATTCACTTTAGGATTCCTTCACAAAGACTCAGCCATCCCCATGCTTTCGATGTGCATTTAGCAAACACTAAATCCATCAAAACATTGCCAGTCTTCTTTACTGGAAAAAAAAAGGTCTTGGGGAGAGAGCAAGAAATCACTATGATGTATAGTATATAGTTCTATTATATTTTTAAATATATTTAGACATATATGAAGTTAACTGTTATATTAAACGGGCTATTCCCTATTTTAATGGCGATTCTTCCATGAACTACAGCATAAACATACCACATTTTTCTGTGATCTTATCAACTTTGAAAATAATTTAGCAGTCATTAAACATATGTATACTTTAGATTTTTTTTTTTAAAAAAAAAAATTTCAAAAGCACAGGA
This sequence comes from Metroxylon sagu, assembly GCA_017589505.3. Lineage (NCBI taxonomy): Eukaryota > Viridiplantae > Streptophyta > Magnoliopsida > Arecales > Arecaceae > Metroxylon > Metroxylon sagu. Next base: position 3,231,015 of record JACVBY030000656.1, read on the forward strand.
GTATGCATATATGGAGATTGTGGACACATAAACAGCAATTTGTGATTAAGATACTAAAACGTACCATTTATTGTCCTCATACACATGCCACATTCTTTTGTGATCCTATAAACTTGAAGAACAATTTAACATTCATTAAACATGAGCTCCCTAAATATACTTTATATTTTTTATTACTTATGCTCATGGGTATGCATATGAACATCACAGACACATAAATACCAATTCATGATCAAGATATTATACTATGACAGTCATTGACTTATTGTCCCCATTTTGAAGAATCGGCAATTATTCCCTGGTCACACTAGCATATCTGATATCAAAAAGGAAAAAAAAAATGTCAAAGTTGGTGGAGAGGAAAAATCGTGCAGCAAAAGTAAGTAAATAATACAAACATCTCAAACAAGATCAAGATCGGTTTTGTGCTGACAGAATTTTGGGGTGTAGATATAAATAATGATATCTAAATAGAAGGCATTCATTTCCCAAAATTGTGGGTCTAGGACTAACAGTGAGTCCTGTAAATAAAAAATGAAGGAAAGCACAAAAAAATGAAGAAGAAACAAGAATATCAAGGGGGAGAGGCAGGAAAAAAGACCAAAAAGAGAAGAAATGATGGAAGGACAGACCACATTATCTTATAACTATGGCTTTATGCCGCATGGCTGTTAATTTACAAAAGAATAAAATAACTTAAGTATTTTTTTTTTGCTTACTATACACTGCTTACAGTTTAATACACTAAATATCAGTGTTGTGTAAAAGATCCTATTATATTTCTGATTTACTGTGTTTAGATTATCGAAAAGCTCTCATTGATATTTCACATTCACCATCTCCAGGTTGGTGCCCATGGCACCGGTGCACGATTGCCTCCAATTGATGAGCAGGTCATCAGCATGAAATTGGTGACACCTGCCAAGGGAACAATTGAGGTGTCCAGAGATAAAGATCCTGAGCTCTTTTACCTAGCTCGCTGTGGTCTGGGTGGCCTTGGAGTTGTTGCAGAGGTCACTCTTCAATGTGTGGAGAGACATGAGCTTGTTGAACATACATTTGTTTCTAATGCCAACGAGATCAAGAAAAATCACAAGTAATACAATTTCTTATTTAGCAGAAGATCTTGTTATATTTTACAGTATAGATTTGTTATTCAAAATATTCTTTAGCCTGTATAAAACTTGGTGCCGTGTAATCAATAGGAGTTATTGCCATATTCCTCGATTTGCAGGAAATGGCTGGCTGACAACAAGCATGTGAAGTATCTATGGATTCCTTATACTGACACAGTCATAGTTGTGCAATGCAATCCTCTTTCAAAGTGGAAAACTCCGAAATTCAAATCGAAATATGGGGAGGACGAAGCATTGCAGCATGTTCATGATCTTTACCGTGATTCGCTCAAGAAATACAGGTAAACCTAGGGGGCAAGTGCTGCACTTGCTAATGATATATTTTACAACTATCATGTCATCACATCAAGGCTAATGATCAACTGATGCTTAGAGGAAAATGACTAATGTGATTCTTACATTTTCTAAAGAAGTTGCTTGTATATCATTACTTATTGATTTTCTACGGTTTGATGTGTTCTATAAGATAAACAAAAATTTCGAATGGCTAGTTAACTGCTAGTTTGTAGATGATCACAGGGTTGAAGTTGGTGATGATGAACCAGATATAAATCAACTCTCATTCACAGAGCTGAGGGATAAGCTTCTTGCCCTTGATCCGCTCAACAAAGGCCATGTCATAAAAGTCAACCAAGCAGAAGCTGAATACTGGAGGAAGTCAGAGGGATATCGTGTAGGTTGGAGTGATGAAATATTGGGTTTTGATTGTGGTGGGCAGCAGTGGGTCTCTGAGACATGTTTCCCAGCGGGGACCCTTGCAAAGCCCAGCATGAAGGATTTGGACTACATAGACGAGTTGAAGAAGCTCATAGAGAATGAAGAGATACCAGCACCAGCTCCTATCGAGCAGCGTTGGACGGCTTGCAGCAAGAGCCTCATGAGCCCAGCATCAAGCTCTAGGGAAGATGATATATTTTCATGGGTAAGTTTAATTCTCTGATGCTGTTTTTGCTGATTGCAGACACACATGCCAGCATCTATTTAAGCGATATCATTTGGTTCCATGCTCTGTAGATTTTTCTTCTTCTTTAAGGCACCTTTCTTTCCTTTTTTTGTTTGAATATCTTTGGTGACTTCTGCAACTGTAGATCTTCAAGGTGGAAATCTGAATGTATTGAAACTTACACTATATATCATCATATGTAAAGTTTTCTAAATGTCCCAACCTGGTATATTTGTTGAGCCTTTTCTTGAAGAGCTATCCTCATACATCTAGAAAGTTGCATTTTGATGTTTCTGATCTGGAACTCTATTTAATGCTTCTACATGCATAATTTTCCTGTGTTCACCATTATGTCTGTTGCCTGTTGCCTCATGCAGTAAAGCAAGCTAAACTTAAAGCTATAATTTTCACCGAGCTATTATTTTCTGCTATTGAAATTTCTTTTCCCTTGCTGGTGCAATGAACTTGAGATGCTACTCCATCTGAGTGGTTGTTTTCAGAGTACAGCAAGAGCTTGTGACCTTCAGTAGCCAAACACAACTTTATGAAGTAACAGGAATTACACTTCTTTTGGCTGGATATATCATATTATTGCTTTTGAGGTTGACTTTTAGCTTCTCATGTCACTGTTTCTTAGGTTGGTATAATCATGTACCTGCCTACAATGGATGCTCGCCAGAGGAAGGAGATAACAGAAGAGTTCTTCAATTACAGACATCTGACACAAACTAGACTCTGGAATGAATATTCTGCTTTCGAACATTGGGCTAAAATTGAGGTACGTTCAGTGACTGTATATAGTCTCAATCTCTTTTGTGTAGTATTTAACTTAAAAAAAATATTTGTGGATCTTAAGACTGCATCATTCAGATGCATCTAAGATTTGGTGGCTGCATGGGTGGTTGACTTCCATATCACTGTGTCATCTTGAGGTGGGAAATATGGCACTTAGCTGCCATTTGCCTGTGGAGAGAAGGTGGAGGGAGTACTAAGGATCGGAGAGACCTCTGCTGTCTGCGGACTTCCTTTATATGGTTATTCTGTACTTTGATCCACCTTAACCTCTACTGAAGCTGGTTATATTTTCTTAGCCATGTATGACACGACATATAGGTACAGTAACTGGGTCCATACAGCCTTTTAACATATCTGCACATTGGCACCCATGTTACTTCAGTACATTCGCAACAACTTAAAGCTGCCTGTGCGGCATATCCAGGCCCTTCCTCTTTTGCGGAGAGAAATAGGCTAACATTGATAATGTACACAAAAATAGTTGACTTCACCAAGCCATGTTTCATTTAGGCACATGAGATAGGCACTTGAGCTTGTATGTCTTCGAAGAACGAATTAGATTTTACAATTATCAGTCCATATCATGTGGGAAGCAGATACTCGGTGATTCATCTTCTGAAAATAGTGCACCGACTGCTATGATAACCTCCGCATTTCAATGCAATAGTAGTTTTTTGGTTTCACTGTGATACCCTAATTTCATCAATGCAACATAAATATGCAAATATATGTTGCTATGTATGGTTAGGAGTATTAATGGTGTTAGGTAGAGTCAGGTGTAGGGAGTAGTTGGTTTGCCGTCCTGTATCTTTTCATATATATATATATATATATATAGAGAGAGAGAGAGAGAGAGAGAGGGAGAGAGAAGGAGAAAGAGAGATTTGGCTACATTTGAATGTAGTCAAGTCTAAATTCGGTCACCTTTTTCATTCTTTGATTCATACAGATCACGGATCTCAAAGATAGAAAAAAGTGAAAAAGATGGGATGGCTTTGTGATTTATGTGGATCTAAGGGTAAGGAAGATGATTGGATCCTGGATTTGACTACATTTGAATTTAGCCAAGTTTAGCGCGCTCTCTCTCTCTCTCTTTCTCTATTTATATATATATATATATATTAGCGGGCAAATATGTATGTGTTATGGGAAATTCTGGGGTACAAATTCTCTCTCTCAAATCAATTTATGTCAGAAGGAACTTACTAAATTATTTAATTCTTAGATTTGAAGGATGGTGTCCCATTTCTGAGGGTGACCTCCTTCAAAGCAGATACTCTCGTATCACACTAACAATTGACTAAGATCTTATTTTCTATATGTCTTATCCTCCGTCTTGACCTTTTGCAAGGTTCTTCTCTCTTAGCACTGGAAAAATCAGGTACCTCCTATTCTGGCTGGAATTAGAGGTTGCAATGTACTACTTATTTGTTTTATGAAGATAAATATAGATATAGTCGCATAAGAAAAGAAAAGAAAAAAAAAAAAGTTATCAAGGTGCTTTCCCTGTTAGATGATCACTACAATAAATTTCTTCCGGCGCCAGCATTAACAGGTCCACTTCTGCAGGTTCCAAAGGACAGGGACGAGCTTGCTGCACTCCAAGAAAGGATGAGGAGGCGCTTTCCAGTTGATGCATATAACAAAGCCCGTAGGGAACTGGATCCCAACAGGATTCTTTCAAATAACATGCTAGAGAAGCTACTTCCCTCATCAGAGACAGTTTGATTATCAAGTGAAAATTTGCAGTGCTCAAGTATTTTTCTGCTTTGGGTAAATTATTGGTGGTTGAATTTTATGGCGCTACCAACAGATGGTTTACTTACTCGAACTTTGAGCTGTGGCGCAGTTGTGGTTCAATAAAAGCCAGTTTGCTTTCTCTAAAAACTGCCCCCATCATTTCCCGTTGATCAGACAATCACTATGCGCCCCAGTCTAGGTTTGTACCTGTGTTTTTTGTCCCTATCCATAGGGAAATCTCTGCTTGCCATGTTACGTAATTGATTTGCTGAGTCAATAATGATGGATATTCATCGTCATCTAACAATTCCTAGCAAGTTTTTCTTTTTTCTGTTTTCTGTTTTCTGTTATTATTATAGCAGTAATTTCCCATGAGATGGTTTTATTTTTATTCACTTTTGCCCTAGAAAGAATCAATCCTTTTCTCAATGATGCTAGCACTGAGCGCATGGGTTGCCGGACCATGATGCATAGCTGCGATAAGTTTTTTTTTATTTTATTTTATTATTATTATTATTTTCCTTCTTTTCTGTCCCAAAAACGCTTATGATGATAAATGCATTTTACGTTTCTGGTTGCTTTGTCTATAAGTAAGAATAATAGAAAAGAACCCAAGTTTACGACTGAACGAAGAAGCCATATTTGAACAGCTCGGGCTCGGCTCTAAGCGTGAACTTATTTGATCAAGTTCAAATCTTATTTTAAGGGTCAAGGCCCAGCACTCACGTGCGTCAAAAGTGGAGGAGGGTCAGGCTTGAGTTGATGGTTAGCTCGTTAAACCCGTTTTAGGTTAATCTTAAGAGTTAGCATGGCTCAAGACCAGATACCGCTTAAATTTAACAAGCTAAATTCAACAATCCAAATCACATTCGTTTTAGCTTTCTTGCAGCCATGAAAAGAGCTAGGTTTAATTGGGTGCACCAATAAAAGTGCGTATGACCAAAAAAAAAAAAAAAAAAAAAAAAGAAACTTCCAATGTATATTGGGACCCTTTGAATTAATACATTTTTCATTATTATTTTTCATAATTTGTCAAGTTTGGAATGTCAATTATACTTTATCCTTATACCTTTTATCTTTCTATAAATCTCATTAATTATACTCCGAGGATCTTCAGTTTGTATTGTCGGAGGTATCCAAGGAACGGTAGCTCCTTAAGATCCGGACCCGCGGACCCAGTTCTGGTCTTATCCAATTTTCAACTTGACTTCAACCGTATTTGACCCAGTTCGGGCCGCTCTCTTCTCGGACCCGGACCTAGATCCGGATCTCGGTCTGCACCCTATCCAATTCCCCTCTATGAAACCAAGCCCCCACCCCGTTAGGCCTCAACAAGTCCGGCTCCAGGCCCGGCTCTGGATGAGGAGGTATCTGGATCCCACCTCATCTAATCCGATAACAGCATGGCATCAAAGTTGCTGTATTCTGGCCCGATCTAATGAGACCCGTTTACCCCACTAGCCATACCCGGCTACCCCTAAAATATCGAGGAGCGAGGAGGGTGAGGCGTGATCCGGAGCCAAAAAGCAAGCAAATGGCCGCCTCCGAGACCTCCTCCCCATCCTCCGAGTCCGAAGACCGCAGGCGAAGCCGCCGAGACGGCCGGAAGTCCCGGGGCGCCGATCCCGACTCCCGGAACGGCCAAGACAGGGCCAGATCCGGCGGGACCGACTCTAGGGTTCCTGTCAGGGACCGAGGTAGGCACCGCGACGTCCGTCGCAGCAGCTCCCGCGACGAGGGCTCAGATTCGGACGGCCGAGGGAAGGGACGGAAATCGACGGAGGATCGCCATCGGCACGTAGACGAGGGAGAGAAGGCCAGGAGTCACCGGTCGGACGGGAGTGGACGCGATAGAGAAGAGGACGGCGAGAATGGGAGAGACGATAGGGTTAGGAAGAGGGATCGGACGCGAAGGTCCGACGAGAGGGAAAGTCCTCGAAGGCGGCGAGAGAGGACGAGAGATGAGGTGAGCCATAGGTACTGTGACGATGATAGCCCTCGCGGGCGAGACAAGAACAGAGGTAGAGATCGGGACCGCGGGAAGCAGCAGTCGGATGATGACGATAGAAGCCGTAGAAGGCGAGAGAGGACCATTGACAATGGCAGAGACTGGCACGGTGATAGCGATGATGATGACCGTCGAGCACGGCTTAGAAGACATAGAGATAGAGATGTGGAGGAAGGCCATCCAAGAGAAGAAGAACCGAAGAATGTTAAAAACGAGCTGCCGCCACCACCGCCACCGCCGATGCCTGATTCGAATTCGGGAAGGACTGGTGGCATATACATCCCGCCGTTCAGGATGGCACAGATGATGCGGGAGGTGCAGGACAAGAGCAGCGAGGCCTACCAGAGGCTCAGCTGGGATGCTCTTCGGAAGAGCATTAATGGGCTGGTGAACAAAGTCAATGCTACCAACATCAAGAATATAATCCCCGAGCTCTTCTCGGAAAACTTAATTCGCGGGCGCGGTCTGTTCTGCAGGTCATGTATGAAATCGCAGATGGCGTCGCCGGGATTCACAGATGTTTTTGCAGCGTTAGTCGCTGTTGTGAATACCAAATTCCCAGAAGTGGGTTTACTTCTATTGAAGAGGATTGTCTTACAGCTCAAAAGGGCTTATAAACGGAATGACAAGGTTTGCATCTATATTCCTAACCTTTCAGTTTCTGCTGTTGTTTGATTAGGACAGGATGATGTGCTAATATAGGTGATAAATATTTCTGATGTCAGCCGCAACTACTTGCTGCAACAAAATTTATAGCTCATCTTGTGAATCAACAAGTAGCACATGAGATTATTGCATTAGAGCTTCTAACAGTATTGTTGGAAAACCCTACTGATGATAGCGTGGAGGTAAAGTTTTATTTTGAAAGTGTTTTCATCATACTAAGGTTGGTTGAACCATCCTTATGTCTACATCTTCCATTCTTGTGCAGGTAGCAGTAGGTTTTGTTAAAGAATGTGGAGCATTGCTTCAGGACTTCTCCCCACAAGGTCTCCATGGTGAGTAGGATTTAGTTTGTAGTGCAGATCAGGACTTTATTTAGCTGATCCATGCTTGGTGCTTTTTAGCTGAAATTGATTATTTAACTGTTGTTCATCACATACAAGGACATTGTTTATATATATATATATATTGTTGTTATTTTTGAGGGAAATATAGAGAGGTATAATCTGGAAGTATGTACCATTGCAAATAGCGATCTAAGTTTAAAAGATATGTGACAAAAAGCCAATTTTACGAATAAAAAATTAGATTGATCTTTTATATGGTTCTTGCTCCTATTCCATGCTTCTCTGAAGCTTGATTTAGAGATATATCTTCTACAGCTGCAAAACTGTGAATTCAGGTTTGTTAAGTAGTTAGGGGGTGGAATTTCAAGCCACCCAAATAATCCTTGTTATAATGGGAATTTTGGATTCCCAAGTTTTCATGCGCTATAGCTGAAGTAACATGTCTTTTTTCTTTTGATTTTCAAATTAGGAATCTTTAGGTTGTCCTAAGAAATTCTCCAAATGATGCAGCTTGATATGAAACACTCTTTGAGGGCAATGAGATTCATGTCATTGTTAAAATCTTAGTAGGAACATATGATAATCTATATGATAGGTTTAGTTCAAAAGGTGAGTGTAAAATTGATCAAATAGCTAAAACTAGAGAGGGGAATCCAAAGATATTGAACAAGTTTGATGCATTAAGGGGCGTTTGGTAACCCAAATAGGATAACCACAGTGATCTTAGATCACTGATGATCCTTATATTGAAGCGATTTGATCCTCAATAATCTAAGATCATCCTGTTTAGCATGATTTAAGATCCCTGTTGATTTAAGATCATTGCGTTTGGTATACTATAGAAATCTTGAATCATTGATCATGAAATATCAAAATTATCATTGATTAGTTAACCTCTATTTACCTTAAAAAATAATTACTTCTAATATATTTTGCAAGTACTGTGATAATTTATTATTATTTTATATTATTTATTATTATAATGTTTAAACTAAATTATTTATGAGCTACAACGATAGTTTGAAAGGTGGCGGTAAGAGCTAGATGACCTCCGATGGGAGTTTGTCAAGGAGTGTCAACTTAGGATTAGAAGATACTGGAAAAAGACCTGATGTCCATGAGCTGCAAGAAGAAATGGCTGCCTTGAAGAAGGAACGGGATGAGCTTAGAGATGAGTTGTCCCAAGCCCCCACTAGAGTTGTTGAGACCTTCAAGGGTTTGGAGGAGTTCAAGGAAGCTTTGCTTGATTACTGCTTTGAGTCCTACTTCGATGGGTTTGAGGAGTGTAGGAGGCAAGTCAAGGCACTCCACTCGAATCTTGACTTGGAGGGTCTTGGCAAGACCGAGGAGCAAGCCCTTACTGCTATTGAAGCTGAGCGCTCAGTCAAGCTCCTTTCTTTGGATGAACAAGAGAACAGCGACTAATCAACGACATTGTCCGAAGAATTTTTTGGATCTTTCTCTAACCTTCCCTTGTGTTGTCTTTGTCTTTTGTTTTCTGATGGTTCAACTTTGGTTGCTTTTTCTAATTAGCTTTTAGGTTAATATCACCGTAAAATTTTGGATATTTAATGAAAGCACATTGTTTTTGTTCAATGTTTTAGCTTTGCTTTATTTTCTTCATTTGCATTGTTTTTTTGAATCATTTAGTGCTGTAAATTTGTCTTTGATAGGTTGGCACTTTTAGTTCGAGTTAACTGAGCTGAGTTGTGTCGACTAACCCACCTCTTTAGAAATGAAGCCTCTTACGTCGGTGCCTGTGGCTTGCGTCGTCCACTTCAGAGTTAGTTGGGTGCACAATTAAGGTAGGCCATAGGATCCTTTTGAAGACCTAAGTTGATCTCTTGTAGAAGTGGGTAGAGGAACAAGTCTCATATGTCGGTCATTAGAGTTTGGCCGATCTTGAGTTAGCTCGGTAACTACCTAGTTGCTTCACATAGAGTGGTCTCTCAGGTTAGTCGTTGGCACTTTGGAACTTGGCTGATCGTGGTTGGCTATAAGAGTAATTGAAACACTCTTTGGGGACGGGTCTCTCAAGCCGGCACCTAGGACCCTCACCTCGTGGGGCATTCGTTAATAGGGCTTTAGTTTACCTTTAATTGGCCTTGCTTTGAGGATACTTTCAATGGCCATCGATCAAGTTGTCCTTTGGGTATAAAGTTGAGGAACGTCAATTGGGTTTAGAGCTAATTCGAGCTGCTTCGGCAGAATCTTTGGTGGTTGCTTGGTTGGATGATCAGGACGGGCATCGCCACTCTCCCACTGAGCCTAGACCTTGCTAAGACATTCGGATCAACTTTTAATGACGGATCTTTTTTAGTCAAAATTGAAGTTGGCTCGTGCTTATAAGAAAGAAACTAGAGCTTTTTATTAATATGAGAAAAATTATAGTCACTAGTAGTACATCCTTAAATTTTCTCAGTTTTAAGCGCGAAGGATTGGTTTGCTAACAAGCTTCTAAAGTCTATAAGCCTTTGGTTGGATTGTCTCTGCTATTTAATATGGACTTTCCTAGTTTAAGGTTAGTTTGCCTTCTTCATCGGTTTGGTGCGGTGCCATAGTCTTTCCCAATACCAAGTCTTTAGGTTTGAACTGACGTCCTTTGACTTTGGGAATTGTGATATTTGACCTTCCTTTGTTGATAAGCAATAGTCCTAATTTGTGCTTTCTCCCAAACCTCCTTGATCAAGTCAAGGTTGGCCCTAAGATCATCAACGTTTTCTTGCTCTTTGAACTCTTGGAAGGATGACTCGGCATGCCGATCTCGATTGGAATGATAGCCTTTGTGCTAAAGGCCAAGTTGAATGATATCTCCGTAGTTGGTATCTAACTTATAGTTTGATGGGCCCATAAGATGCCAGGAAGCTCTTCTGCCTAAAGGCCCTTTGCTTGGTCAAGTCATGTCTTTAAGGCTTGTAGAATAGTTTGGTTTGTTACCTCGGCTTGCCCATTGGTTTAAGGATGAGCTATTGAGGTGTCGATGGTCGATATCCAACTGTTGATAGAATTCTCGGAATTGAGCATTGTCGAACTGGCTTCCATTATTAGTGATGACTTTGGAGATCCTAAATAGACAAATGATTGCTCTCCAAATGAAGTCCCTAATGTTCTGCGCGATCATCCAAGCTAAAGGTTCGGCTTTGATCCATTTGGTGAAGTAGTCGATGGCGAGCTTGAGGAACTTCCTCTAGCCCTTGGCTAAAGAGAGTGGCCCAAGGATGTCCATCATCCACTGTGCAAATGACTAAGGGTTGCTGATTGACGTTGATTACATGGCAGGTTGGTGTAGTATGTTTGAATACTTTTGGCATTAGTCACACTTTTGTACATATTGAGCAGCTTCTTTCTTCATGGTTTTTCAGTAGTACCCTTGGTATAGTATTTTATAGGCTAGCGCCCTACCCCTTAAGTGATTGCCGCAGACTACATGGATCTCGCAGAAGCAGAGTTAGCCTTTGTTGGTTAGATGCATATTAGGTATGGTAATGTGAAAGACTGTTTGTATAGCACACCATTGATCAACGCGTATCTGGCTACTTTCTGGACAATCCTTTTAGCTTCATTCTTGTTTTGAGGAAGTCGACCTTTTTTCAAAATAGGTGATGATCAGATCCATCCAACTCGACTCAGGTCCGAGTTGGACTACTTTACTCTCTTCGACATTTGGATTTGTCAGCTCTTTAGGAAGATAGTTCGGTGGCTTGCAGGTCCCATTGAAGCTAGCTTTGATAGGGCATCAGTCTCGGTATTCTCCAACCTAGGGACTGCTTGGATATCGAAGTTCTCAAAGGTCGAGACTAGGATTTTCTCCTTGATTAGATATTTCTGCATGTTCGGTCCTCTAGCTTTGTATTCACCTCGAACTTGTTCCACAACCAACTGTGAGTTGCTATGGGCTTTCAGTCGAGCTATTCCAATCTCCTTGGCAAGCTTTAATTTGGTGATTGGGGCTTCATGTTCGGCTTCATTGTTCAATGTCTTAGAGCTTCAGAATGTAGGTTAGTTTGGCTTCTTTAGGGTTGATAAGGATTAGTCCTGCTCTGCTCCCAGCTTCATTAGAAGTTCCATCCACATATAGATTCCAAATGGGTTGCTGTGGTGGCTCTTCTGCTTCATTAGCTTAGGGCTCATCTGGGACCATTGCCTCCAGCATGTAATCGACTAAGACCTATGCCTTTATTGCTTGTCATGGCCAATATTGAATGTCGAACTCGCTTAGTTCGATCAATCATTTAACTAACCAACCTAAGGTATCGGACTTGTGCAAAATTTGCCTCAGTGGATGATTAGTTAGCACTACCATCGTATGTGCTTAAAAATAGGGTCTTAATCTCCAAGCTGAGATAATCAAGGCATATGTGAACTTCTTAGTTGGGTGATACCTTATTTCAGCATCATGAAGTATTCGGTTCACATAATAAATAGGCTTTTGCTTTCCTTGGTCTTCTCGCATGATGGCCGAGCAAACTGCCATCCCAGACATGGCTAGGTAGATTAACAACTCCCCATCTTATGGATTGGATGGCAATGGTAGAGAGCCAAGGTATTCCTTTATACCTTCAAAAGATTTCAAACATCTCTTAGTCCATCGGAAGTCCTTGATGTTGTGGAGTGTCTTAAAGAAGAGCAAACATTTTTCTACTGATCTTGAGATAAACCAGTTCAGAGCATCTACCCGTCCAATAAGACATTGAATATCCTTGATCAATTTGGGAGTGTCATATCAAGGGTGGCTTGTATCTTCTTCAAGTTAGCTTTGATCCCTTAATGGTTGACCATAAATTCAAAGAATTTATTTGAAGTGATGCGAGAGGCATACTTATTCGGGTTAAGCTTTATCTGGTAGCAGCTTAATACTTGGAAGGTTTCATTGAGGTTGGTTACTTTTTGTTTGGCCTTTATACTTTTCACCAACATATCATCTACATAGGCTTCCATAATTTTATCGAGCAATCTCCTAAAGATAAAATTTACTAGCCTTTGATAGGTGGTCCTAGCATTTTTTAGCTCAAAGGGCATTACTTTATAATAGTAAAGCCCCTTCTCTGTGATAAAGGCCGTTTTGTCCTTATTAGCGGGTACATCTTGACTTGATTATAATTGGAAGACATCCATAAACCTTAACAGCTCATGTTCGGCTGTAGTGTCGATGAGCAGGTCTATTTTCGGCAAGGGAAAACTGTCCTTCGGGCAGGCCTTATTCAGGCCGGTGAAGTCAATGTTCATTCATCATTTCCTATTGGACTTCTTTATCATGACTATGCTAGCCAGCTAGTTAGGGTAACAGGCTTCCTTGATAGACTTGTCTTCTAACAACTTGTTGACTTCCTCGATCGCTTGCTGCCGATTAGGTGCAAAGTTCCTCTTTTTCTATCAAACAAGTTTGTAATTCAGATCCAATTTGAGCTGATGAATGATGACATCAGGATTAATTCCTAGCATATTAGCGGTCGATCGTGTAAGCACATCTGCATTTCTGTGGAGAAAGTAGACTATTTCACCTCAACCTTATTTAGGTAGAAGGAAGCTGACCTAGACTACATTGGTGCCATCATCTTCCTATAGAATAGCCTCCAAGTCTTCTATTAGTTTTGCATGTTGCTCCTTTAGCTCATCATGGAAGTTCAAGTTGTCAATCGGCTGGATCTCAGCCAGCTTATCCCAATAAAATTGACCAATTATGCTTCGGTGGCTATAACCAATTTGCACTAATCTTCATATTCTAAAAGACATCCTAAAATAGGATGTCTGCCAAACTTCTTTTATTCATTAGTATTCTATTCACTCGGTATTTCGCTATGGTCATTGAGATAACCAGAGTATCGTTATAAGGGAGCTAGACTTCCTTAAGGTCTTCTCTCAAGAATATGATGCTGGGTTCTTCCTCGGTTTATGGCTTTTTAGTAGAGGGCTTCTTGGTTCGCATCTGCTGAGCGTAGGCTTTTTAGACCGAAGAGCTTTCTCTACTAGCTACTGGTCTACCATAGATCACTTTAATGACTCCAATGGTGGGTTAGTTATTTGACCTCCCCTAAGAGTGGGGCTCCTTGCCATCTTGTTCTGCAAGTAGACAGCCTTGGACATAGCGGCCGAGGTACCCTTTGTGGATGAGGTCCTCGATCTCATACTTTAAATGTTGACATTTTTCAGCATTGTGGCCATGATCTCGATGGAACTGGCAATACTTACTCCGATCGTGCTTGGTAAGCTTTGTCTTCATCTTGCCAGGCCACCAAACATAGCTTTCATGGCTATTTTGCATCAAGATCTGGCGTTGAGGAGCATTAAAAGGGGTGTACCTCAAACATCCAAGGAGTTTTAGGTAGCGCGGGATTTCCTGAGCTCCTTCTTGAATTATTTTGACTTTTGGTTGTCCCTTTCTTGGTGCTTTTTTTCAGCTCATCCCTTATTTTCTTTTTGAGCTATGAGAGTTTTTTTGGCATTGATATATTTTTCATCTTGGCTTAATAGCTCGCTAAGGTCCTTCAAAGGGCATTTGGCCAAGGAAAAGTTGAACCTGGAGTTCTTCAAGTTGTCTATTAATGCTGCAATAACTATCGAGATATCTAGGTTTTGAACTTCCAACACCTCAAAATTGAATTGTTGGATGTAATCCCTCTGCGATTTGTCTTTCCTCTGTGTGGCTGTCATTAGGCTTGTAGAGATCTTGTGATGTTTTCTACTACTGACAAAGTGGCCAACAAACTGTTGGCTTAGCTGCTTAAAAGAGTTAACATAAGTAGCTTTAAGGCTCGAATATCATGTGTGAGCTACTTTCTTTAGTGTTATCGAGAAGGCTCAGCACATGATAGCGTCAAGCACACTATGCAGCAGCATAAGTGCTTTGAAGCTCTCTAGATAGTTGACAAGATTTGAAGCCTCATTGTATGGCTTTAGCTGCAGCATTTTAAACTTGGGGGATAAAGGTTTGGCCATCACCTCTTTAGTGAATAGAGTTTCACTAGGGAGGTCACGAATGTCTAGGAGACTTGCCCTCCGATTTCGGATGTGCTACATGACTGCCCTAATCCTTTGATTTATTTTTTTGAGTTGCTGATCTATTTGGTGTCGGCAGGTCATGAGCATCTTTTGGCTGATATGCTCATTTGAACTAAATAATCGATTCTGAGGCTTCTCCTTAGGTCGGCCATAAGGGTGTTTGCCCCGGGCTTTAAGGTTCTAAGGGCTTTGCGGATTGTCACCAGGCTCATGCTAAGGTTGGTCAGTGCCAACTGCTTGTTGAGCTCTTTGATCGGTTTCAGGTTGGTCCCTAGAACTAGATCCTTGATGGATCAATTTTGGACCAAATTTATCATCATTTCAATGCATTGAAATAGGGCGTTGAACTACTCTTGGGTGCTGGGTGATGCTAAAGTTGTAGGTGTTGTTGAAGCACGATTGGTTGGATCTCCCATAGAATCTTGGGAGCTAACTTGGGCATGGCTCATACCTGCTTAGACTTTGCTTGTTCCTTGGTCTCTTCGCTTCAATGGCATGATTGGATTCTCTGTCTCTTTCCCATAGATGACACTAATCTATTGGCATCTGAATTTGGTCCTCAAATGCCAATAGACAAGATCAATCCTCGCTCGAATGGAAAAGCATCTTCCTAGCTAAACTATCCACTTGTTGTGAGAGAAAGGAAGAGAGCGCATAAGAAGGCCCAGAGTTTTCCTTCGGAGAGAAGCCTCCAATGCTCAAATCAGCTGAAGTGAACAAAAAGACCCTAGGGCTTTTAGGATAAGACACCTAAGATCAAAGGCTACCGATGAGGTTTTGGGCTACTTTTATAGACGTTTGGAGGAGTTCTTGTTGAAATTGATCTCTTATAGTGGATGGTTCTCATGAGTTTGATCCCTTGACAATATGACAACTATGTAAGGCTCTTCCGAATAGATCAGTAGTCTCTTCCTTGAATTGGTCTATTATGCCTTATGGGAAGAGTCTCAAGTATGACAGGTGGGTAGCTTTAGTGGAAATCCTTTCTTAATAGGATTACTTTTCCCTCATAAAGATGCAAAAGTGATTTGGTTATCCGTATCATGTTTTCTCCGATTCTGCCACATGTCATCATCGAATGGGCTAGCCAAATTGGACCACATGAAAAATGAATGAGGTTAAATGTTAAATTAGGCTTATGGAAGAAGGTTTTGGACGACAAAAGATTAAAATTCAATAGAACGGATAATGTATATGGAATGTAAATTTGGTAAGAATGGGAGTGAGATGAGATTGCAATTAAGATTGATAGACAGGAGATGCCATAGAGTGATTGGTTTTATTATTTAGCATCTATTATACAAAATAATTGGGAGATAGATGGAATTAGAGCTAGTTGGACGAAGTAAAAAGATGCATTTGGAGTATTATGTGATTGATGCATACCTTGGTGACTAAGGGGAAAATTTTATAAAACATTACAATGTTATATGTCTTGGACTACTTGGCAATAAAGAGAGTTCGGAAAATAAGTTTAGTGTGGCAGAAATGATCTCGCTAAGATAGATGTGTTATGAAACTATAAAGGATGGATTGAGAAATGAATATATTAGAGGAGTTATAGAAGTTACGCAAGTTGAGGATAAAGTGATGAAAATTTGGTTGAGATGGTTTGGACATGTACAACAAAGATTTGAGAAAGCTCCAATAAGAAGAGACGTTTTAGTTTGTATTGGAAGGTTCTAAGAAAAAGAGGGGAAGAAGCTGGGAGTAATATTAGAGGTAGCCTTAAATAGCAATACTTGGCACATAAGAATCCATAAGACCAACCCCAAATAATTGGAAAAAAAGGTGGCTGGCTATGGATGTAGTATTTGATCTTCGATTTAGATCCATGACATAATACAAAATAAAATTTTTGAGTGGAGCATTTAATCTCCATCATCAATAGTTGCCTGAATAAATTTTTCTTCTCATTCAATGCCACTAGAATCTGTTTGTAGCTCATAATGCCATTACTCTGGGATCTAAAACATGAACAAGTTGAGAAAAGTGCATAGTACATGTGGTTTATAAATAAGCAGCCCAAAGCAATGTAAAATGATTATGCGACACCGACTTGAGTTTATTTTCATGCCCTGTCAAATGAAGGTGACAATCCTATTTTCAGGCTTCAACTGTTTTACTTGGAAACTCTTATCTTTGTTGGAATGTATTTGAATAGGTTAAACACTAGACGCAGATGTTTATCTATTTTTCTTGTAAATGTAGCTTTTAGAAATCGATAGGGAGTTGGACTCTTTCAATAACGAGTTCAACCCACTGTAGTAGTGTTCAAAATAACTTTTTTTTTTTCTTTTCCATCATAAATAAAAGGAAGTCAAAGCACCTCTAACCAAGGTCTATTGTATCGTACCGATCCATATTGTCCAGGATTGTGCTAGTAAGATATTGGTATGATATCAAAGTTTAGTTTGGTATATGAGCTGAACTGATCCATACAGGTTTGAACTGAGTGAAATTGCCCTGTATCGACTAGTACTGATTTGTAGTGCCAGGTTTCAAGGTGTAACACGGCTGAAAATGAAGGAAAAAAAATCTTGGAAGCTTATGTTGATACAAGGTGCATATCATATTGTATTGTACCAAATTGGTAATGCAATGATATGGTTTCCGATACTCATTTTGCAGACCTTATCAATAACTATGGTTCCCGGTATTGGTTATGTAGACCTTATCCCTAACTTCCCCTTATGTAAATACAACCTAACTCATCTGCCTGCAAAGATTCTAGACTGAAGCCAACAGTTCTGAAACCCAAATTGGAATGCTTCATTGATCCTTACTCAATCCTTCATTTGAAAGCCAGCCAGCTGGTGTGTTTGCATCCTTGAAACTATGAGATATCTTGAAGCAATATAGATGTTAGGGTAAGTTGAAAGATATCGTTCTGAAGAGGCGGATGTTGTTTATTTTTTAGCTTCACCTTGAAGCATCCGAGAAATAATAGTAGTGGAGTCACCCTACAGTCATATATGGGTAGCATCGAGCTCCTTTACTGCATAATGAAGGTCATCCCATGCTGCTGCTAGATCTACAAAGGGAATGAAGCTACTATGAAGGTGTTGGGATCCCATAGCAACCATTTACTCTTTGTCACTTCAAATGATGAAACCTTCTCTAGCAATTCAGGAAACCCCTTGATGGGCTTGTCAAATTTAACCTTGAAGAAACTTGGGGATGCGAATAGCTATAGAAATGTAGGAGATTTGACCTTGATGGCTAAGTGGGTGTACTCCAGTGATACGACAATAGGTGATTACCAAATAATCAAACACGCTATGCAATAGAATATTAGTATTAAAATATTTTTGTAAAATAGCAATTTTCTAAAATTATTAAGCCAATTTGAAAGTTTGGATGAGAAACATGCATTGTAGAAAAAGTTAATGCATTTTTTAATATTTTATTGTATATGATATTTAAAAATATATTAGTTATTTTTTTTCTATGTATCCCTGTATATCCTTTTCTTTTTTCCTTTTGCTGAGTTAGACCTTTGGATGCATGTCCAGATCTAGATATTCATTCCATGCAACACTAAATTTCAGATCAGAGATCTCTTATTCGAACTTCTCATAAGCAGCTATTGCTTTCAAGGTTCCAGAATTCGATGCTTATCCTTATGTTTATTATATGAAAAGAAAGTCTCTTGTAAAAGAAAGTCATCAGTTCACAAACCATCTCTGGTGTCTGCCATTACATGTTTAGACTGTCAACCTGGGTATTCCCATCTAACAAACTATTCTTAGTTAACAAATCCAGGCTATATAGATCATTATATCACTCCTGAGAGTGACTATATTTTCAAGTATGTGCAATTTATTAAGGGAGATGAGCTTCCTTGTATATAGATTATTTGAGCAAAAAGGTAATTGTATCTTATTGGACAAATCCTTGCCAAAGCTGTTCTCTATCTACACATGTGATGGTATCATATCTATTCAATGTTGTCCTTTTCCTTTGTACAAAAGGTTATGGTCAAATTGCTTTGGCATCTTTTGTTCTATTTGAATAACACAAATGATATGTGGACAGAGAGAGCAATTAAAAATGGAATATGCATTGGCAGTTATTCTCTCTTTTTTCTTCATTGCTTTACTCTCCTGCCATCCTTGCATCTCCTAGTTCTTGCTGCAAAAAAACATAGCATTGTGGGAAATGCTCAGTTATGTGGAAGAAAGTTCTTTTTGGAGATGACTTTATAGCTGTGATCGCAACAAGTCAAATTTTCAATTCTTATAATTGTATCCTCCTGTGTAGATATAATCTATTATCATGCACAGTGCTTAAACCTTCATTCTTATTAATGATGCTGTATTTGTGTATATGGCCATGTAGTTTCTTTCTAAACTTGTGTAGGTCTTCTGTTTTGCAATCAACACCTAATATTATCTTCTGTTCTGGTCATGTTTGTGATGACAAATTAGCCAATATATTCTGTGTGTTTGTTCGTACTTATTCCCTTGTTAGGCCTGTCTAAGACGATAAGTGGGGTTTTTTTGGCTATATTGGTAGATTATTATGCTTTACCCAATTTTCCCCCTCACTTTCTATCCAAATATAACCTATGGTAGTAAGCATTTGAGGCTTCCTCTTTTTCTGTACTATGTATTCCTAAATCATTTGTGCCAAGACAAAGGCCCTACTTAGGGTATGCTATAGTTGACTGCAGTGAAACCCAACCAGGCGTTGCAAATCTTCCAGCTGGTGGTTGATCTCATGACAAAATAATGTTTATATTGGATGTAGGGGTGGACTCCACATTTATCTTCTATTTCAGATTTCAGTACCATACGTGTTTGCCATGTAGCACGTTCAGACCACCCATTTTGTTCTTGGCTTTATGGGATCTAATCCATCACTGAGCATGAACTCAAATGGACAATAGCTTGAGCATACTACCAGCACCTCATAGGAACTGAGAACTTCAAGTATTCAGCATGAACCTATTCAGCACAGACCATCTCTACAATTGTTATTGCTGTGTCATGATGATGACCAAATCCTGGCCAGAAAAACAGCAGACAACAAGATTTGACCTTGGGAGATTTAATTTGATCAGCTTTGCTCTCCATATAATTATAATTTTTTTTGTAGTTTGATCTCAACCCTCTTTATGCTAAATGACATCTCACTCTTTTCCTGTAAATGCAATATGTTTAGGTAATTCATGCCTAGAAGTTCTTACCTGTTTTATCCAATTTGCTAGATACTTTAGCTCCACATACTCAGGTTTAGATGCAAGCATATATACTTTTCAGGTGATAGGGGCATAATTCAAATATAAAACAAGCTGTTCTTTTATCTGGTTTTTACTGAAATAAGGTGGCCTAGTGGGTCTATAGTTCAAGTTTTTTCTTACTGCAGCCTAACCCATCTTAACTTATATGCACCTAATTTTTGTTGAATTTTTGATTTTTATTTTGAGGAAGATCCATCAAACCACTTCTCTAGGGAAGTCTTGTGTGACACCATATTGGGAAAAAAATTGCTGGTTTGTCATATACTTGGTTAATATTATAACAGGGCATCCCAATGTTTCTTTTAGGCGCTGAAATTTGTCTTCAGTGTGTATGCAGAGCTTAGTTATTTTTTTATGGGCAGCTTATATACCATTCACAAGTAGTCAACTTATCATAGGTGTTTCTGTTCTTCCATTCAGTATTTTAAATCATCATAGGTGATTTTCCTTTTCCATCAAATATTTTATATAAGAATGGTGCTAATAAGTGTCTTGTTGTGGAAGTTATCATTGTAGAATGTCCTTAGATATGAATTGCTTGATGCAACATTCTGTAGTTTGTTGGTCATTTTTTGCCTCATTCAACCAACATTTCTAAAGAAGTACATAGTTGTTGGGCATACATGGGTTGATATATATAATTTGTCAAGGGATTTACATTGCAAATAGTAATCTATGTCATGTTTTTCCTTGGACCGTACAATGCTATCCATGGTCTGCTAAACCGACCTGAGTTGGCGCGGAACCGGGTCGGTTTGGTCTCTTGGTGCAAAAGTCGGTGTGAACTGACTTGAATCACTCCAAATCAAGTGGAATCACTCAGTTCAGCTCAATTTGGAGCGGCTGGGGTTGGCTCAGGCCATCTATTGACCAAAAAGAGAGGAGAAGGCCATGGGATGCCATTTTCCTTTCTTTTCTTCAAAAATTGTGAAGGTAAGTGTAGGTTTTCTTGGGAAAAAATTCACATATTCAACTGTATGATTAGGTTCTAATAAAAATTTAAAATCCTTGTCCTAACTAGAAGACATTAAGATGGAGATGGCCATTATCATGATCAGTTTCTAAATTTGTAGAGAATGACAAAAGCTAGGACATGTAGATATCATATAGATTCCCATGAAAGAGGATCTCCTTAGTTCGTCTAGAAGAGGGACTATTGGATATACACAAGTACAACATTTCATATTTGAATAAAATCTTGCTCACCATTATAAATCTTTTTTGTAACCTATGCCATGCACTTAAATAAAACAATTTACCACCATGTGAGTTTTGTGTTGCTTAATTGAACCATCAACAAATAACATTTTCTGAGAATAGTGATTAGAGGGAAATCTCTTTCATTAGTATGTCGAAGAACAGAATGCACCTTAATTGTGACTTTTGTTATTTAGGAACCTTAAAGAGTCATCCTATAACGTTTGATCTTGATGGGATAATTGGTTGCATAAACAAAATGACAGCTTAAGAAAATCCCGAAACTGTTTGGTTAGACCAATGCCTCTAGCAGATGATGATTGTAAATTGGGCATTGACAATTGGAGAGGGTACAGGGAGGTACAACTGTAAACCTAGGAGCAAGACAATAACTAGACCTTTGGATATCATGTCCACCTATATGTTAGGATAATGTAGCCTATGTAAATTTCTAAAATGAATGCAAAAACAGTACAGTTAAAGGTAAGGGAAGGATAACAAGTCAAAAGCAAGAGTTTAAGAAGGTAGTGGTTAAAAGAAATATGTGGATGATAAAAACTAGCGCATAAAATGGTATCAAGTTACAGATCTATGTTTAATTATGACACTTCTATCCATTAAAAGTCATATGATCTCTTAGGACCCATATATCATAAAATAATATTAAAATTTCTCTAAAATCACAATTTAAAGATTCACAAACCTTAAAATAACCTTAAAAATAAAGAAAGAAAAAAAGAGAAGGGCAAAAAACAATGAACCAGTGCTGAACCGTATCGTATCATACTGGTACTTGATCACTTTGGTTTCTGTTACCAAGATTGCAGACCTTAATGCTAGCTACATTTAGTTTTGTAATCATCATCTGTAACTGATGTATATATCTCTATCCTTTAGCATCTACAACATCTGATGGCATTTAGGTGTACTGTATAAAAAGTTCATAGCCCATATTGTATTGGATAGAAGAGATATTACGAGCAATACATCTACATTTCTCACGGTGACTTCATACTTCTTAATCTTTGCAGGTATTTTTGAACGTTTTCGGGGAATACTTCATGAAGGAGAGATAGATAAACGAGTTCAATTCTTGATTGAAGGTCTTTTTGCAATAAGGAAAGCCAAATTTCAGGTATGGTTGCACTTTCCATAGGTTATGATTTGAATTATGCATGTCTATATAATTTGAGTCACAATGTATAAGTCACTTAAATCATTTTATATGGTTTCACATCAATTCACAGGGATTTCCTGCTATCCGCCCAGAATTGGACCTTGTGGAGCAAGAAGATCAGTTTACTCATGAGATATCCCTGGAAGATGAGATAGATCCAGAGACAAATCTTGGTATTATATTAACCATAAATTTTCCCTTGTGGTTTGAAAATTTGGCATAACTTAATATATTGCAAGTTTTTTACTATATGTTGTTTAATTGGCAGATGTTTTTAAGCCAAATCCACAATTTCTGGATGATGAGAAGGCTTATGAAAATGTTAAGAAAAGTATTCTTGGGACTGAGTCTTCTGGAGATGAAGAAGCATCTGATGCAGCCTCAAACGATGAAGAGGAAGAAGAATCTGAAGAGGAGGAATCAGAGGAAATGAATATAAAAGATGAGACCGAGACAAATCTTGTTAATTTACGGAGAACTATTTATCTCACAATCATGTCAAGTGTTGATTTTGAGGAGGCTGGTCATAAGTTGTTAAAAATTAAACTTGAGCCTGGTCAAGAGGCAAGTAATAAAATCTCCACTCTTCATTTTTATCTTGAGGATATCTAGTAGATTTGTTAAATTTTGGAACTTCTAAAGCTTGTCAAAGTGCTCGTGCTTTTGTTGGCTTCATTATATGACTTTTGAGCCCAGAATGTCTAATTTAATTGCTGTAGGCTTCATGTAGATGGATTTTTTGAATTTTATGAGGTACTGTGTTTTGGGTTTCAATTTTAAAAGCATATGATGTTTCTCATCTTCTATTAAAAACGGTAGCTGCTTCTAATTTTTGTAGTATTTTATAGTTGAAGTTTTGTAGTGGCGTCTGATTTCTGGTGCATTTATCTTATATTTTTTACACTTATGTTTGAAATTGGATCGGCAATAAACTATATATCTCCATTTTAGAGAATATGCTTGCTTGCTTCAATGTTGATAATGAAGTTCGAAATTGTTGACTCATAATTGTTAAAAACAGTTTGAATATTATATGAACAATATAATCTTTTATGAGAGGTCATGTAGGACAATTTTAATATTTTTGATAGTATATGGAGAAAAAATGGATTTTGCATAAACAAAAAACTTGTTGAAGGGAAGGAATAATTTATGCAGTAATGCCCCTTTAAATCAAAATGTATGTTAAATCTACTTTTAAAATAGTGTAATGTGCCATTATTTAATCCTGCTATTATACTGATTTGCCAAGCCGAGCTATTTCTATAAAGATATGGTCAGGATGCCTTCCCACCAGATGATGTATCATATTGGATAAATGATTGGAGATGAATAACACCATTCTTTATACTTTCAAGTCATTGTTTAATTTGGAAAAATGCATCCATTGTAGATTCTCCTTGAAATGGATTATAATATTTGATGAAGGCCCTTGAGAAACTTTAATATATTAAGAACCTCATAATTGCTATCAAAATATCCTATATAAGTGTGCCCATTTCCCATGTGAAATCTTTCCTATTCTTAAGCTTCCCTATTGGAAAATACCTCTATTCACTTTAAATTTGTCACATTAATTAAATTAAAACCCTTTGATGCCTTTTCTCCCAAAATACCTTATCAACTATTTTACTTCCCTGACCTCCACCACCCCCATTAGACACCTAAAAATCTTAAATGGTTAAAAAAAAAATGTCAACTGGGATCAAGTTTGCTTACAAGTACATGTACCAACTTCTAAATTCTGTAAGGACTAAGGAATCTGGACTTCAGATCGAACTCCATTCAGATTCCCACCAAAGAATTGATTCTCATGAAAAAGAAATTCCATGAAAACTCGCCAAAATAATGATGATGACAAATATACGCTTCTATTAAGTCAGGACCTAAAATGATAATCCATATCTAGTTGTGTCAAAGACTTTTTATTAAATCTTAGAAGGTAAAAAAAGGAAGCTTACTTTAATTTTGCCTTAAAAAAGGAAAAGAATAAACATGCTTTGTTTTGAGGTATATCAAGATGATGTTTAAATTTATTGCTACAATAACTAATTGAGACCTTCCCTTGTCATTTAGTTGTTGCCTGTTCATAACATTTGATATTATCAAGTTCATGTGCTCAGAATAGTATTTTAAAAATATAAATTAATATGCCAATTTTATATATTTGTTCTTGAGTAATGACATGATTAAAAAACCATATTATTTTATCATCACCATGTGTTATTTATAACTACTAATAGCAGCTAATATAAAAGCCCTTTTCGGATTCCATTTATTCCAATCTAAGGTGTCAGATGAGCAAATAACAACAGTTATTTCTCTGTTTTCAAAAACACCCACCTGTTTTCGAAAAACAACAGTTATTTTTGTAAGGAGAAAAAATCTTTTGGGATGGACCATTATTGGCGCATGCCAGTATTTGTTAGAACCTTGCTCAAGGTGATGTGTCAAGTGTTATAATGCTCAAGTATGCATAATCAAAAATTTTAATTTGACCCAAAAAACCCTCAAATCTGTATTCTTAAGGAAAAAAGGGTATCAAATAACAACTTGATACATTTTGTAATAGTCATGAATACATGGAATGGTTTTGGGGTGAGTGTTGTTAGAGCAAATTATTATTGTAGAAACCTTGCTTCAGTTGTACCAAATTTTATATAATGGTTCAATATAATGGTTCTTGCAATACTTAAGTGTTTATGATTATAAATAGCAATTTGCAGCTCATTGTTACAACCAAAAATTCATGGAGTTCAAATCATTTCGAGCCTCCTAGCACTTTTTCCCCCTCCCCCCCCCCCTTCTCTCTTTTTTACTTAAATAAATCCCCTCTGGATAGTGTAAAAGCTAAAGAGAATCAAATATCAACCCTTGCGATTCATAACTAAATAGAGTTTGAAATAATAATCTTGGTTGATGTTCAAGTTAACAGGACCTATATTAAATGGGTTGCTATTATCTATTCCTGTATGGAATATGATTGAAGATTTGCTATTATCTAGTCCTGTATGGAATATGATTGAAGATTTACACTCTTGTTCCAAGATCCATGTTTAATTCATGAATTAGATGTCCAATTTAATTCTAGATTGAATAAATGGATAAGAGATGGATTTAATTCATTACTGGATTTAGGCATACTTAACCTATTGTACCTTAACTTGTCTACAACAGTCTTAAGCAGATTGTTTTATGATATGTTGTCTACACAACTTTTAATGTAACAGCTTAAAGATTCTAGGTGAAAATGCAGAACTAAAAGGATGAAGATTTAGTAATTTGAAATCGTTTGAGCATTGTGCTAGCTTTTTTAAGCTGTAACCCAGTGGATGGTCCTCTCTTTTAGTGGGAGGTGGTTCCATATTCAAACATCAGGTGTTTTACCAGGTCTTTTAGAAGAAAAAGGAGACTACTAGATTGAAATTCTTTTTACCATGTTTGTAATTTTCTCAATATAAATTATACATTTGATTATTTCATTCAATAATCATGCATAAGCATGTGCATTATAACTAGTTATAATTAAGGACAATAAATCTTAACAAAATATCAGAAATAATACTTAGACATGTGGCCTGTATCTTGCCAAAAATCATTTAGGACTACTCCATACGTGCAACTTTTTTGAGAGAGTTTTTTTTTTCAACTTGATCTGGCTTGTGTTTATATTTTTTGCTTTCTTATTTATCATTATTGTTGTTTGCATGCATTTTAATTGTTTCCAGTGCATTTTTGTCAAATATATATATTTTTTTTAAACAACAAAATGAATTAGTAAACTTGCAGCCTCCCTTCTTTACTCATCCACTATTCTTTCATTTGCACTACAGATGGAATTATGCATAATGCTACTTGAGTGTTGCAGCCAAGAGAGAACATACCTTCGTTATTATGGGCTTCTAGGGCAGAGGTTTTGCATGATCAATAAAATCCACCAGGAAAACTTTGAGAAATGCTTTGTTCAGCAGTATTCCATGATACATCGACTTGAAACTAATAAACTACGTAATGTGGCTAAGTTCTTCGCTCATTTACTTGGAACCTATGCACTCCCTTGGCATGTTCTAGCTTACATCCGCTTGACAGAAGAGGACACAACTTCATCTTCACGAATTTTCATAAAAATTCTCTTCCAGGTATATGTCCAGGGTTATGGAATTCCATTTCTTTGTTATCTTTTTGGTGCTTCTAAATTTAAGATTACATGTAATTTTAATACAGGAATTGTCGGAGCATCTTGGCATACGTTTGCTTAATGAACGTCTAAATGATCCCACCATGCGAGATTCATTTGAGTCTATTTTCCCAAAGGATAACCCCAAAAACACAAGATTTTCCATCAATTTTTTCACATCAATTGGACTGGGTGGCATTACAGAGAACTTGAGGGAATATTTGAAAAATATGCCTCGCCTCATAATGCAGCAGCAGAAACCAGTGCCAGATTCAGATGAAGAATCTGAGAATTCTGAAGAGTCAAGTTCAAGTGGCTTGGGCTCTGAATTGGCTTCGGAGTCAGAGTTAGAGCTGGAACCAAGTTCTGAAAGTGAAGGAAGGCACCGTAAGAGGAGGAAGAGGAAATGAACAAGCTTTCTGAAGCATCAAGTCCCATATTTTGCCCTTGTGTATATTTTTGACTGCACAGGTATTCCATGATTTTATGTAAACAGTAATTGATTGCTTTTTTGGGGACTTAAGATGCTTTCCTCTTTTTATTGACAAAAGCAAAAGCCACATGTAAGCCATCTCTTGGTTAAAGACGAATATATAGTTAACAGCTTTTTGGATATGATTGTATGCATGCAGAGTCTACTCATGTAAGCACTCATGAATTAATTAGGATAAAAAAGATCACTCAGTGATTGGTGTCCTAGAATCATTTTTAGGGATTAACTTCCTTGTATAAGAAATTTTGTTTTTCCTGCGCGCTCACGTTTCATTTATTTATTTATTTATTTTAATCCTTTGATAATAAAGTGGTTCACAAAATTTCAGGGAGGTGAAGATTGAACCCTGATTTTGACACTTTTGGCCATGTTAGACCATTGTATTTTCTCATCCATGAATTATTAGAGAAAATAATGTAATACTTTCATACTGAACTTGCTACGTCCGAAGTAAAAGGAAGAATTGAAAAGTGGTGGGGATTTTTAGAGAAAGCCCAAAACATTATCGACCAGGACAAGGAATGGGCTGAATTACTTTAGCAATTTTAAAAATCATTCCCTCCATTTTCTTCTTATCATATTGCATTCTTTCGTTTGCTGGTTTCACACAAAGCTACCTGTTGCACTACTTTATTGTTGATTCTTTGAGGACCATGTGTCATATGTTGTTGGTTTTGCATCACAATTTGGTTTTTGTATTTTGTTCATTTATATTATTTCTTTTTCAGCTGGCACTAGGAAAAAAAAAAAAAGTTGATAAGCAATCTTGTAGGGAAGCTGACGTCTCATTGGAATGGCTTGGAGCCCTGCTATGTCCGTGAGTAGGAGAATAGTTAGCAGATTTGACCGCTGAATTAATAGTTGCATGGTGCTTTTGCTATTGTCAGCTTTTGCATTTCTCAGCTGCCATGAATCGTGTGCTGTTGGACCGAATCATGTGGGGATTCCGAGTGCTGGCTGTGAAGGGGCAAGCTGTTGTTGACCAGACCCTCCCATTGTCTTCCTTCTATCAGGATGGTGTGGCTTGCAGTTTGCCAGTGTCAGCGAAGATATTGGACTCATCTTTCGTCTAGTCTATCTGCTGGATCCTTATTTATTGCAGACTTAGGCAACTATATCCATCAACCCATGGCAGGGTCAGTTAAAGAATTGCAAATCTTGATGGCTACTGTTTGGATGCTCTTAAAGGTCTTTTTCAGCAGCCGAAGTGTTTTCTTCTCGTAATAAAGAATGTCCCTATTGGCACCAACTTAAGGGATTGTGGATGTTAAAGTGGGCCAATGGAGCTGGATGGATCATGTCAAATGGATAAAATCGTCCACCTAACAATGCAATGCAGCTCCCTCGAAGGGCTGGCTGGTTGGTGGAATGATGCAGAACAGCTCAGTTTTACGGCTGAACGGTCTCCAAAGGTGTACATCAGTGCAAAGGTGTACATAGGGCTGGCCCATTTTTTTTTTTCTTTTGGCGTCAAGTGCTGAGGTGGTTTGTTTTCTGGAGAGTTACTCGATCGGATGGGAGTTCCCAGTCAAGCCACCTGCCATCTCGTCCTTTTTGGTGTTGCACGGTAAAGGTGGTCTCGCTTTGAGGCGAAGCATATTGAAATTGACTACGAGGACAGTATTGGATACTTCTGCTGATTTATTTCTTTGCTGCTCGGGATTTTTGTGGGGCCACGTCTTGTTGACGTGCCAACGAACACTATGTCAAATCTAAGTCCGGCTGATTTGCTGTTTAACGTTGCATGCTATTTGAAACTTAGTTGGTGGACCATGGTGATGCCATTTAGCTTATAAAGCATGAGCTGAAGCCAGAACGTGGCATGTCAATGCCTCAACGAGGCACTACAACGATTGCAGAGTCCGGATTTCAGCAGTTGGAAGTATACTTTTTATTTTTCTTTTGTGCCGTACAGTAGAGGGCTCTGGGAAGGTGGAATCCACTTGCCTGGTTGCTCGATGTGAGGTGGGTGGAGGCTATGTTGGGGCTACAGGCCGTGGCAGACATCAATTCCCGGTCCATTTGGTTCCTCAATGTTTGCATGCTTTTGGAGACCTAGTTCGTGGACCGTGGCGATGCTTTTTAGTATCTCTCACAAAAATATCATCTGGTTGGCATGTTAATGATGCTTGTTTTCGAAACTCTTTTATCCATTTAGTGGTGCTTTCTCCACCATGCTCTCCAATTGCTTCTAATCATGTTTAGTGGCGGACATCTCCTACCCATTTGGTGATGCTTTTGACTTGTGGTGACGCTGTCACCTGAATCCAAATCTGGGCGCGTAAAACCTCGAGTCATGAGCCACACTGTTCCGCATCTTGATTACCAGCTACACTTTGTAAGTGCTATATATAAAAGCTGTGGTCCGATGTACCACTGATGTCCAGGCGTCGTGTGGTCGTATAACACTAAAATCAGAGCGCGTCCGAATGCTTGGCAGGGCTGTGATCTCGTCGTCATGTGCGAGTAGTCAGCCATTAGATGAGTTTCATGCGTGTGCCGTGGTCGTCTGTGACGCCATCAGCCTGCAGGCGTTGCATGACCTGGCTTCAGCTCTGCCTGTTTGCTCATTCGGTGATGTTGAGCTAGCTGTTTAGGTAACCAAGCTTGATGCGTTCACGAACGGATCAGGTTGTAGAAGGCCCCTTCCACAAGTAATTTACGATTGAAGACCATTGGAGCTGGATAGAAACAAGGGAGCTAATCGGATTAGGACTTCACAAGCTGATCCAATTCAAGTTTCAAACGGTCCTATCACGAGAGCTCAAGCTAAGAAGATCAAGGAAGCAATAAATAGCTTACTCCGAGAAGTCCAAAAGAAAGAGCTGAACATGTTCATTACTGATGATGAACCAAGTTTGGCAAGGGCGCGCGTGCGGCGCGCATGAATGGAAGGTGCGCACAAGTTGGGTAAGCACAAGCGGATCTGGCAAGGGTGCACCCAGATCCGATACGCGCACGCACAGAAGACAAGTCAGCCCAGATCCGATACGCGCATGCACAGAAAGCAAGTCAGCCCAGATTTGATACGCGCATGCACAGAAGGTAGGTCCGTGCGCATCCGGCAAGTGCGCACAAATGGAGAAAGCATGCGCATGCACCAGTAGACCAAGGATAGACCACGTGCATGGCCGCCATGGGGGGGCGTGAATGGGGGCTTTCCTTATTTTTTTCTTTACATATTTTAATTTCCTTATTTTTCTTTCCTTATTTTAACTTTTTTATTTTAATTTAGGGTTTTGAATGTAATCAGCCTATAAATAGGCGTGTTTCAATATAAAGGGAGAATTAATTCTTTTTGGTGAGAAAACGTGTTTTCTTGATTCTTAAGAAGGCTTTTGTGAACTTATCAAGATATTCTTATAGTGTTCAACAACCTGACTTATCACGTTGATCCTTGGGAGTTTCTTGAGTTTCTTCATGTGGCGTCTCAACAAATTGTGGCTTTGGTTATAGTCTTGTTAGGTAACGGGTCAAAGTTCATCCTTTCAAAACTTGTTCTTGCAGATCTGGGGTTCTACTCTATTATTTTGATATCGGGTTTCATCACGTTATGGGCAAAGTTCGTATCAATTTGGTATCAGAGCTTAGGTTCTAAGACAGGTTTTATTTATCCTTTATTGCTTTTCTTATTTAAATTAATTCCAAACCTAGGGTTTCTTTTGTTATTTGTTGCCCTTGCTGCGAACGTCGTTGTAAGGATTTTTGAGGGTTTTCATTGCCAATTAGGGTTTTCAGGGTCTATTCTTGGCCGAATTCTGGTTGGTTTCGAATTTTAGTAAGTTTGAATTTTAGTTTATGTCGAATTTTGCTCGGCTTGTTCGTGATATCCAAAAAAAAGAAAAAAAAGAAGAAAAAAAGAAAGAAAAAAAAGAGACAAAAAAAAAGAAAGAAATCAAGAGGATCTCGAATTTCACGTTACCCCAAAGCCTAAAATTTTGCTGGGCAATTTTGGTATTGTTTTGTGCTTCCTAAACCTAAATCGCTATTTGTTTAATTCCTTTTTTTTTTTGAAAGGATTAGTACTCATGATTTTTTTGGTTGATTTTCATCTTGATTTGCTGCTATTTGTGGCTGATTCCTTAAGTCTAATTAAGAACGAAAGAAGGCACAAAGAGCGAAAAAAGGCAAGAGTGTGCAAGACCATAAGAGGAATAAAAGCCGACAATATTGAGAGAAAACACGAGCAAAATTGAGTGATTTATTCTTTGAGTGAAACACGTGAGGGAGTGGGCGACATCTTTTATCTCCTATTATTTCTAACGCTGTTTTGCCGAAAAATGTCGAACAATAAAGATAAAGCTCCTTGAGAAAGTTCTCAAGGAATGGTTAATCCTAAGTTTATCATGAAGGCATTAACAAGTGAGATGAAGAAACCTTTAAGGGCTGAGATGGAGCAGGTACATGAATAGATAGATCAGATGAAGAATACACGTTTGGAGACACCACGTAATGTTCCTAACGTGCAAAGAAGGGAGAGAGTTCAGCTAAGGGAAGTGAGGTTGGATAATGAGGAATTTTATGAGGATGGGTTTGTTGGAGAAGATGATCAAGACTCAATTGTTGGCGTAAGGAGATATGGTGGGTGGAATAGAGTGGTTTGGAATCGGGAAGACCATGACATGGGGAGTATTAAGATGAAGATTCCTTCATTTCAAAGAAAGAATGTTCCAGAAGTCTATCTAGAATGGGAGAGGAAGGTGGAGTTGGTATTGGATTGTCATAACTACTCGAAGTTAAAAGAGGTGAAGCTTGCTCCCATTGAGTTCTCTGACTACGCTATTGTTTGGTGGGATCAATTAGTAGTGAACAGGGGAAGAAATAGGGAACGTCCGATTGAGACGTGGGAAGAAATGAAGGTGGTGATGAGAAAGCGATTTGTTCCAAGTCATTACTATCGAGGGCTATACAAAAAGTTGCAAAGTCTTAGACAAGGAAACCGAAGTGTGGAGGAGTATTTTCAGGAGATGAAGATTACCATGATCCGGACCAATGTTGAAGAAGACCGAGAGGCAACCATGGCTAGGTTTTTGCAAGGATTAAATCAAGAGAGTCAGGATAGGGTGGAGATGCAGCATTATTTGGAGTTGGAAGATATGGTGCACATGGCCATCTTAGTAGAGCAACAAATCAAGAGGAGGGGTGGTATACGTGTAGGCTATAGTTCGAGTTCTTCCCCATGGAAATCCAATCATGGAAGGAAAAAGGAGAAACTGGCTGCAAAACCAAAATTCGAGCCAAAACAAACCATGACGAGCCAAGGTTCTCAAGGTAAACTTGACTCTTTTAATTCTCAAAATCGAGATATTAAATGCTTCAAATGTCAAGGCAGGGGTCACATAACGAACCAATGTCCAAACAAAAGAGTGATGATTATAAATGCTCAAGGAGAGATCGAGTCGGAGGATGAGCAAGAAGATGAAGTAGATGATATGCCATCTCTTGAAAATGCCTATGATGGGCAATATGCTGTGGAAGGAGAAGCATTGGTGGCGAGGCTAGTTCTTAGTGTTCAGATTAAGGAGGAGGAAAACAACCAACGAGAGAACTTATTTCATACTCGGTGCTTTGTAGATAACAAGGCTTGTAGTGTTATCATTGACGATGGGAGTTGCACAAACATGGCTAGCATCGAACTAGTAGAGAAATTGGCGTTGACTATCTCGAAACATTCGCAATCATACTGGCTCCAATGGTTAAACAATTGCGGAGAAATCAAGGTGAATAGGCAAGTATTGGTGGCATTTTCCATTGGCAAGTACGAGGATGATGTTTTTCGTGATGTGATACCAATGCACGCATGTTACATCCTATTGGGAAGACCATGACAGTACAATCGATGAGTCACACATGATGGTTTCACTAATAAGTATTTATTTACCAATAAAAAGCAGCCTATATCTCTCATGCCATTAACTCCAAAATAGGTGTTTGAAGACCAATTGAAGTTGTAAAAGGCAAGTGAAAGGATGAGAGAAAAAGAAAAAAAAGGCCAAAATTGAGAGAAAAGAAATTGAGAGAAAAAAAATTGAGAGAAAAGAAATTGAGAAAGAGAAAAACGCAAGACAAAGTGAGAAAAAGAGAGAAGGGATTTCGGTCATAGTGAGAGCAAGAGAAAAAAATTCAGTTTCATTGCAAAGAAAAGTGAGGTCAAGAGAGCATTGTTTTCTAATCAGCCCCTTATAGTACTCATGTACAAAGAGGCCTTTTTATGTACTAATGATCTTGTCGGTTCTTTGCCGAGCAACATTTTTTCTCTTTTGCAAGAATTTGAGGATGTATTTTTCGAATAGGTACCCTTCGGTTTACCTCCAATTAGGGGAGTTGAACATCAAATTGACTTCATACCCGGTGCAACAATTCCAAACTGGCCAGCCTATAGAAGTAATCCTAAGGAGACAAAGGAACTTCAAAGGCAAGTAAGTGAGTTGTTGGAAAAGGGGTATGTGCGTGAGAGCATGAGTCCTTGTGCAGTTCTGGTTTTGTTGGTGCCTAAGAAGGATGGAACATGAAGGATGTGTGTATGCTTGATGAGTTGCATGGGTCTTGTGTGTTCTCAAAAATTGATTTTAAGAGTGGATACCATCAAATTAGAATGAAAAAATATGATGAATGGAAAACTGCATTTAAAATAAAATATGGTTTGTATGAATGGTTAGTTATACTTTTTGGATTAACTAATACACCTACTACTTTCATGTGACTTATGAACCATGTTTTGCGTGCTATCATTCAAAAGAATTTAAAAACTTGGGATGATTGTTTGCCACATGTTGAATTTGCTTATAACAGAAGTATTCATTTTGCAATTAAGTTTTCACTGTTTGAAATTGTTTATGGTTTTAATCCATTAACTCCTTTGGATTTAACTCATTTACCTTTGAGTGAGCATGTTAACTTAGATGGCAAGCAGAAAGCTGAATTTATGAGACAGATTCATGAGAAGGCATAGATGAACATAGAGAGAAGAATCGAGCAATATGCTAAATAGGTTAATAAGGGCTGCAAATAGATTGTGTTTGAACCAGAAGATTGGGTGTGGTTGCACATGAGAAAGGAATGTTTTTCCGAACACCGGCGTTCTAAAATTCTTCCGAGGGATGATGGACCATTTCAAGTGGTGAAGCGTATCAATGACAATGCCTATGGCTTGATTTACCAGGTGAGTATGGTGTTAGTGCAAGTTTTAATATTTCTAATTTATCTTCTTTTGATATAGGTGATGATTTGACGACAAATCCTTCTCAAAAAGGGGAGAATGATGGAAACAAGGAAGCTAATCGGATTAGGGTTTCACAAGCTGATACAATTCAAGCTCCAAGCGGTCCTGTTATAAGAGCTTAAGCTAAGAAGTTCAAGGAAGCGATCAATGGCTTAATCCGAGAAGTCCAAAAGGAAGAGCTGAATATGTTCACTACTGATGGTGAACCAAGTTTGGCAGGGCGCGCGTGTGGTGCGCATGAATGAAAGGTGCATACAAGTTGGGCAAGCGCGCGCGGATCTAGCAAGGGCGCACACAGATGGAAGGTGCGCCCAGATCCGGCACGCACATGCACAGAAGAAAAGTCAGCCCAGATTTAGCATGGCGCACAGAAGGTAAGTCAGCGCAAATCCGACACGCTTACACAGAAGGCAGGTCCATGCACATCCGACAGGCGTGCGCATGGATGGAAGGCACGCGCAGATGGAGAAGACATGCGCACGCACTAGCGGATTAAGGATAAACCACGTGTGCATGGCCGCTTTTTGCATGGGATGGGCATGAATGGAAGCTTTCCTTATTTTTTTCTTTTCATATTTTAATTTTCTTATTTTCCTTTTCTTATTTTAACTTCCTTATTTTAATTTAGGGTTTTGAATGTATTCAGCTTATAAATAGGAATGTTTCAACATGAAAGAAAAATTAATTCATTTTGGTAAGAAAACGTGTTTTCTTGATTCTTAAGAAGACTTTTGTGAATTTATCAAGATATTCTTATGGCGTTCAACAATCCAACTTATCATTTTGATTCTTGGGAGTTTCTTGAGTTTCTTGGTGTGGCGTCTCAATAAATCGTGGCTTTGGTTCTTATTTTGTTAGGTAATGGGTCAAAGTCCATCCTTCGAAACTTGTTGTTGCAGATCTGGGATTGTACTCTATTATTTCGATATCAGGTTTCATCACGTTATGAGCGAGGTTCGTATGAGAATTAGATATTTCTTTTGAGACCAGATTGAAGAAGAACTTCCAAATAAAAAAGGTTCACAATGGTCGTACGAAGTGGGATTAGAAGTAGTTTAGCTAGGATTGACTACTGGGGGAAAGCTAAAAAATTTGTATTTTGGCATGGCGTGCCAAGAGCTGGCATGTCCGCATACCTTTTTTCACTACCTGTAGTAGAACTTTGTTGTGTCAATATGTCATGGCAGTTTTGCATCTTCTTTTCATCATGGGCTGTTCCTTCATTTATGCCCACAGTGAAATTCATTCGTATCTTCTTCATATTTAGAAGGAATGTCTATTCGATATCGCTATTTGCCAGTACAAGACTTGGTTGTTTCAAAAAGAAGTTTGACTGCCTTTAGGTTATTATCAAGCCATGAAGTAATGAAACCGTTCTGAATTACGAATTCGAACCTGATTACCTCCTTGCATTTGCTTATGAGTGGTGAAATGCACCCCTGCAAGCTTTTATATGCTATATTCTGTTTTCAATCCTTCTCAATATACATCTTGTTCACAGATATATATACGGACGCGGATCCATCTCTTGTGATTGTCATGCGCCATGCTGTCATGGAATATTGAGTACAGTGTTGTTTTTGATATTTTTGGGTGCAGTGTTGCACTTATGCTTTACGTTCTTTCAATGTCATACAGTGTTGTTTTTGATATTATTCTTTATGTTCTTTTCAGAAAGATATAGTTCTCCGCTTTTGATGGATAAGTGCAACAGTTTTTGTCTAGCACATGTTCTGTCATGGAATATTGGGTGTTATAGAAGCAACCCTCACTGTCTGACGTTATGTCGTAAAACATGACAATAAAAATTTACAAGCAAGAAGAGTAAAGGATAAGACCAGAAGACACAATGATTTTAATTTGTTTCATCCAAAATCGGGTAACATTCATGGTCCGAAGATGCTGAGAGAGAAATCGACCACAATGCATGAACAAAACAACTTACAGTAATTTCACTGTTTAGAGCAAACACTAGCTTTCTTGGAAGGAAGCCGCTTCCCCTTGGTGATTTGTTAGAATGTTTACAACGAATTATTGCTAGTGCCTTTTGCCACAAAATAACCTTGTTTTGTGTTGGAGAAGTCCTCTTTGCCATAATCTTCTCTGGCCCACAAACACCTCCCCACCCCCCTCCCCAAAAACCTTGCTTTCTGTACGTGCCTTATGATGATGGCCCCTTGCATTCTCACGCTGCTTCGTCGCGACGCCAAAACACCGCAAGATCCCACTTGGTATGCAAGATAGATGGATGCACCAAGGGTTTTAGTTTAGCATGGATGATAGGACACTCGGATTCCACAATCATTTTGTATCTTTCACATCAAAAGTATGCTCAATGCTCTCTTGGAGATTAATACGAGGGCAATAATTTAACTTGTTTGGCTTGTTTCGTGGCACGTGCTACACTTTGGATGTCCAACTGGCCAACAGGTTTGAGGGTCCAAGTGTTGGTTGACACAATTTAGGGTTGTAATCAAATGGATTCACCAGAAAAAAAATGCAGCTGAAGCTATTGGCTGAGCAATTTGCATTAAGGTCAAGATTTTGCCTCAGATTCCGAGTTCAACGTGCACTGGTTATATTCACAGAGTTATTTTATATATATATAAAATTTTCATTGGGATGTGCTTAGAACATATGGAGTTGTATTATTCGTTCAGTAATAAGGTCTAAAGACTTTATAAATATGGTTCCAGGCATACAGTAGAAGCTTATGAGAGAGATGGGTTCATGATGGTTTTATTTATTGTCACATTCCTTTGTAATTTCTCCGAAAATATAGCATATTATTTATTTTCCAAGAGGATTCTTGTGCTTTAGGATTCTCCCAAAGTTTTGGGACACACAATAGAGATGTTTGCAAGAAGAATTTTAGTTGCAAGCCTGAGTCATGGCCTTGATGGAATTTGGCCAAGTAGAGATTGTTATATATTGTTCAAATTCCTAGTTTAATATCCACTATTTATATCTATAGAGTTATTTTATATGTAAATTTCTTGTTAGGATTTGCTCTAGTAATAAGGAAGTGCGATCTATCCAAGGTGTGAACTTTGGATATCAATGGGATGGTTATTAAGTTAAACACCAATATTACCGAAGCATGAAACAATCAGTGAAGAGAGAAGTTCCTGGAGATGGATGTGTCCACCTACTTTTTTTTAATCAAAAACAAAGGGAAAGGGCAAAAAGAGGAGTTCCTTGAGATGACATGCAATATTTCTATGAAAACAGATATAATGATGAAAACTGTGCAAGAGCTAGATTTTCTCCAGGTTAGGCAATTCTTGAAACATTTGGCAGGTGTTTTCTACAGAATTGTACGTACACATCTAGCCTCGATGCTAATTAAGTTATTTGCGAACACTTTTAAACTCTTTAATTTTGAGTATCAAGGAATCCTATGATATTTGACAAATAACAAAATCCATGTTAAGAATCCATGTAATACTAGTGTGATCAAGCTTTTAGCCTACAATTACAAATCATTATGAAATTAAGAAAGCACACAAAAGCGGTATATTTAAAAAAGAAACAAATCCAGAAGAGATTCGAGAAGCATAAGAAGCAAATTTATCCTAGACATCAAAGTTTCTAGCATAACAAACTATATACAAGTAGTCCGGAAAGGATAATTACATTCTTACAGCTGGGATAATAGATCGTCAAATAAAAGATTGCTACTAGCTATGTGGCATTTTTAAGCTTCTTTTATGGAGGAATGTGCCTGTGATCAGAATACATTTACAAAATCAAAGAACTACAGACAACTAGATATAAAATAATAGCTGAATATGAATTTGCCATTTATGGTTAATAATGTATGCTTAACACCTGGATATCAATAGAAATTTCACGTAATGTAGAAATCATCATTAATCAAATTCTAGAAGACTTCCTCTGCACATTTCTATAACTAGTTATTAGCTGGGAAATATTCAACATACTCTTCTTTTGTCTTTTTTTTTTTTTTTTGATGAAAAGAGGAGGAAAAAAAGAAAAAAACGCAATAGGCTTCTTGGTGGAGAAAAGAATGATGTTACATGTTACATAACATGTATTGTTTCTTAAATATTATGCCTAGTGATAGAGCACATTTTCTAGCGGCTCAAAGATTAGGCTTAATAGGGAACACTTTATGCTTTCTTCTTTGCATTTTGTGGTATATGGCAGATGAAGCCTAACAAATGGTTGTTTCCTCTACAACCATTTCAGGGAACCAAAGGTATTATTTCAGCTTTCCTTCTCAGATTTCTGGACATTGGTCTAATTTAACAACACCTTTTTTGGATACAATCTCCACTAATCAAGCTGAAAGATGCAGAT
Source organism: Metroxylon sagu (assembly GCA_017589505.3). Classification (NCBI taxonomy): domain Eukaryota; kingdom Viridiplantae; phylum Streptophyta; class Magnoliopsida; order Arecales; family Arecaceae; genus Metroxylon; species Metroxylon sagu. The sequence goes on from JACVBY030000656.1 coordinate 3,269,480, forward strand.
ACAGCATACCTCACAAATAAATATCAATACTCATGCACTTGTATGCTACTTTCAGCTATATACACATATATATATATATCTGATATTGTTAAATGGATCATTTGAAGTTGATTCAATTGTATATGTAATATTGCTAGACATAATTATATAATATACTTATTAAGTAAAATTGGGCACATAAGAGATTATCAGTGGAGGAGAATTTAAAGGTATGCTTTATTTTTGTCTTCTCATAGAAAATAAAAAATATTCATGAAAATGTGTTTGATAATTGAACATAATAATAACCCTTTAGAAAATACAACTCTAAAATAACAAAAATTAAAAACAATTTAAAGTTATTTTCATTATTTTTAATGAAAATAAAGAAGAGAATAAAAAAAAAACTAAAAAATTTGAAAATATGGAATTGAATAATATTTTCTTTATTTCTTTTCCCTTACACTTTTAAGAGCTTTGTTTGTAATAAAAATAAAAAATTTAAAATAATTTTGTTCTCATTTACTAAATATTTTTTCTACAGCTCAGAAAATAGGAAATAAAACTATTTTCAGAAAATGAAAACCAAAAAAAAAAAAAAAAAAAAGGAAAACCAAACGCAGTCTCAAAAACCAAACCACCTAAGTTCAGCTATCTCTGCCACTGAACATAAATGAATCCAACTATGAATTTATAATTTCGTCCTTTCACTGTGTCATTCTTTTAAAGATATAAATCATTAATGAAGTTAACTGAAATTGATTTTCTGAACGAACTGTTTCTGAGTAGGAGGTAGTCCATTTTTTTCATGAACGGATTATTTATTGGTGTACTTGCGTTGGACAGTTAAATTAAGACTCCTGCGTCCTTAATACTATTAATGGGTTTTTATTGTTAATAAGGTGAAAATAAACACATCAAGTCATAATCATTTTACCATTAAGAATACTTTTTTTTGATCTTTTATATCGGAAAATAGATAAGCATTTAATCATCCCAGCAATTAGCAATCATGAACATATTAAAGAAACCAATTGTACAAATTGCACAACACACCACGGGATTGACAACTTTACTTTTTCCTGTGGTTAGGAGATCGCGGAGTTCATCGACGGCATGAAAACACCTCACTAATAAATTAAAAACAAAAGCCAAGAGATGGTAAATACGGAAACTATATTACACGCAATAAGGGAAGGCTGCGGGATGCAAATCTAAGAACTAGTATACGACTTAGATGATGCAGACGAAATCATATTACCAAAATATATATGCTGTGAAACTAAATTTCATCCATTTGTAGGCAGTGACAGCAAGCACATATGATTCAAAATTACCTTCTTAAAACGGGTTACTCCATAAGTATTTCAGAATTCAAAATTCCTAGATATTTTAATTGTACTAATGGACCTTTCCACAGTAGGTAAGACTTTCTTCATCTGAATCTCATCCTGTTCACTTGTCAAGCTTCTTAAATTCCTGTCATTCACTAATGATGCAACAAAAATTTCTTGAAGTAAAAGAAAAATAGCACAGAAGATTGGAGGAGACAAAAGACAGACGAAGGGTATTTAATTTGCAATAGCAGGTCGAAGGCAATACATGGTATGTCTACAAGACTTCTCATACTGAGGGCTGTTTTTTTTTTTTTTGGTATAAGAAGGCTTTCACTGCCTTGGGTAACCGGTTCCTCTACTGAAAAGAAGAAAATAAGGAAATAAAAAATCCTGAATTCAGCCAGGAGTCACACCAGGTGATGCGTTCATGCGAGACAAGATTATTATTTCTCTATAGCTGAGTGATCTACTTTTTATTTACCATAGTGATTCCTTGTAGCAAACAAGATGGCCAAGATGAATAAAAGCCATGTTGAAATAAGAAGGAAAACTATCCATGCATTGTTATTTTCTTCAGTCCCTATATCCAAGCAAAATTAATAAAGGTAGTGAAGAAACAGGAACCCACGTACCGTATTAAATGGATATAATAGTAGTGGTAGTAGTAGTCGGTCAGTAGCGCAGAGGATGCAGTGAAGTCAAACAGTGAAATTTAAGATTTATGCTTTGCAGGGGCAGGTGAAGTGAAAAATAGGGATCGAAACATTTAGTTTATAAATAAGTATACAGCTTATGTCACGTTTGATATATATTTTAGTAAGAACGAAAGGGGGTAACAAGCCCCAGAGAGAGAGAGAGAGAGGTCGGCCTTCTCTTCCATCGTTTAATGCTTGCTGAGATTCTTCTTGTCTCCCTCTTCAAATGCCTCACATGCTGTTGCACCCCCAACAGCCAAAACACTTACAGTATCAAATAGATAAAAAGAGGGAACTAAAATTTTCAAATAGACAAGAAATCTAAGATTAAATACTAGATTTAATACTGCACTTAAACCTCCCCAAGCATTTCAACATAAGAAAACGAAAACAGGACCACAAAACCTCACAACAATATAGAATGGAACAAATCGTAACTTATCTAAGAGGAAGATCCCGTCACCTCCACCCTAGCTAATTCCATTCTGGTCCTTGCCCTGCCTAGGCACAAGGAGACAAAAATATAGATATAATAGAGAGGAGGGGGGATATATATATACACACACGCACACGCACACACACATATAGAGCGAGCGAGCGAGAGAGAGAGAGAGAGAGAGAGAGAGTTAAGGAATAATCGCTCCAGCTTACGAGATGGCTATGGGAAGTCCTGATGAGAAAACATGGACGATGGGCCAATCCCACTGCCTCGAGACCTGCTTCTGTTACCGCCCTGCGTTCCATCACCAATCCTTCCTAGATTCAAGTACCCCATCCTTGAATCCAAACTAAGGCTAACCATACTGCTGTCAGTGTTGTTGGCATTGCAATCACTCCCTTCTGTACTTATTGTTTGGTAGATGGCTGAGTTGGGATTGTTTCCACCACTAGCACTGCCTCCAGCGGCGGCCGCAGCAGCAGCAGCCTCCTCTTCCCGGGATATAACCATCGCAGCCGACTGGACTAGTTCGAGGCACAGTCTGAGCTTGTTGGGCTCGATGTGAGACAGCCCGGGGACTGCACCCTTGAAGAGGAAATCGGAGGTCAGGTTGCGAAGGATGTCGAGCGGGGTCACGCCGTCGACGGTCCTGACGTTTGGGTCGGCGTGGTGGTCGAGGAGGACCGCGACCATGTCTGGATTCACCATCTCGGCTGCGATGTGTAGCGGTGTCTTTCCGGCAGGCCCCGCCGGGCAGTTGACGTCGGCTGCTCCGAATTCGAGCAGGGCCTTGACGACCTCACGGCTGCAGTTTTGAACGGCATAGTGGAGGGCAAGGGCACTGTCGAGGTCGAGGCCCTCCCCCATCACCATCAGCTTGACGAGCTCGATGTCGGAGGAGTCGAGAGCGCGGCGCATGCGGCGGATCTTGTTGTGGTCGTCGGGCCCCGAGGTGGTGACGACCGGGAGGTAGTGGTGGGTCAGGAAGGAGGATCGGCCGGGCTTGAGGCGGAGCTCCTCGATCTTGGCGACGATGTCGATGGGGAGATGCTTGCCGAGGACCTCGGCCGGGAGGCCGGAGTCGGCAATAAGGTGGGAGCAGGTGGTCCAGAGCTGGTGCATGTCATGCTTGTGTGAGGCCATGAGGACTTTCATCACATCCTTGACGGATGCTTTCTCCACCATGCTCTCCAATTGCTTCTGCTCTCAAATATTAATGATCAGTATAACCAAAGTTAGGGTGGCGAGGGGAAGAATCCTTCGCATAAAATATAAAGGGGAAATGCAGCGAAGTTGGTGAATAGGATAGAGAGAGAGAGAGAGAGAGAGGAGGGGGAAATTAAGGGAAGAGATGAAGAGGCACCCGATTCAAGAAATTGAGGTTGATGGAATTAAGATGAGGACACATAGCAAGAGGAAAACCCTAATTGGAATTGAGATGTGATGTAAGAGGAAGGATACTCACAAAATGGAAAAGGGCCAACTAGCTGCTGGAATACTGACACCGTGTCAAAGTGGTAGCAGAAGAAGCAAGTTCCACTTTAGGGGCGGGGGGGGGGAGGCTCAGAACTCAAGCAAAATTGAATGAGAAAAGGTAAACGGAACGGGGAGAACTGAAATTTCTGACTGCACCTTAACAAACCAAACCAGTTCTTACACAAATGATGAGGGGCTTACTTATTTCACCATTCAGCGTAATTAAAAAATCCCATGATAAGAAATATGAATCTTATCCACAAGAAATAGGCTCCAAAATAAGCAGAGCGTGCCTGATAAATAGAAAGGAAATTGGAGGGAGGGAGAGAGAAGAGGACCTGAGTGACCAAGGCAAGCTGCTCGACGCCGAAGGAGTGGGCGGTGGCCAACGTGTCGAGCGCGAGATCGATGGCGGAGGTGCAATGGGTGTGCCAGCAGCCGCGTTCGCTGCAGTCCGGGCGGGGCTCGTGCTTCGGCGGAGCGACGGACACCTGCCCGCTGTACAGGAATTGGAGCAGCAGCAGGAACGCCTCGTAGCCCACCGAATTCAGTGGGATCACCGTCCCGGCGTTCGCACCCACGATTCCCGAGTCCAGCCGGGAGGGGGAGCGAGGGCTGCGGAGGGGGTGGTTGCTGGGGTTGCGGTGGGGGTCGAGCAGGTTGAGCCCCGGCGAGGGGTCGGGGCTGCAGAAGAGGCGGCGGAAGAAGAGGCTGCGTGCGGCGAGGACGCAGCGATGCGCGTGGACGAGGCGGCCGTCCACGCTGAATGCGACGTCGCTGAAGGCCTGGCCATTGATGAGGAGATTGAGGTAGTCCAAAGAGAGGGATTTGAGGGACTCCTCCGAGCTCATCTTCTTACTACTACCGGTTCCTTTCCCAAAACTCTCAGCGATGAACTTGCTAGCTAGCTAGCTCTTGCTGTGGGAGGAATGGATAAATAAGAGTTGGGAGAGAGAGAGAGAGAAAAAACCAGGAGGAATATGAGGAGGGAAGAGAAAAGACGAGGAGGCGTGAGAGATCTTTCTTTCTCATGAATCCTTTTCTTTCTACCGTACTGCTTCTCAGTGCCCATCACCAGCTGTGATTGGGACTAGTGGGATGGAGAATTTTCTCTTTTTTTTTTTTTTTTTCCTTTCTTTAATCTTTCTTTGTTCACAGGAGAGGAGAGAGTAGGTTGTGGGGGCCGTCGGGGACAGTGCAATGCTTTAACTAGCGGCAGTATTGACAGCGACGGAGGGGGCGCCACAGTGGGAGAGCGGGCTGTGAGCCAACCCAGGAGAGCGCGCTGCGGCCATGGTGCGTGGGCTGGGGATTCACTGGTGGGTGAATGCATCATCTTCGAATACAAGGATAAAGATTGCGTCCATCATCGATGATTAAATACGTGATTTGATACTTCTGCCGTATGACGCAGGACAAATGACATATTATTCACGATCTGAATAACTGACGGCATTTGTCCTGTGTGGTAACCGTCATGGGTCGAAGGGTCAAAACTAAATGTCTAGCTGTCACATTGATTGCTTTTTTAGCTTTAAATTTTATTGATTTGATATTTTAATCTAATTTTTGATTCCAATAACTGTTTTATATTTAATTTTTGACCTATTTATGTGAAAAAAATAATTATGCATGGACAACAAATTTAATTGTACATAAAATACAGATGCAATTATATGCAGGTATTAAATTTAAAATACTAAACCAACATAAATAAAGCATAAAATGGCAATCAAACCCTAAAAAAAAAAGTCAAGTACAAAGCTAAATAGGATCTCTTATTTTTTCTGATTGCAAAGGATATAGAGCAATATTCAATAGTCACCAAATAGTCTCATACATGAAGTTTTTTTTACCATAAAGCTATTGAAAAGAGTGTCAGCCATAGCATCAATGCTGCTCCATTTAAAAAGCGAACTCATTATATTAAAGCATGTGGTCACAATTGAAATGAATAGCATAGTCTCAACACCAAATCAACTATAAAAAAAAGATATGTTCAAGTATAAGCAAAACCTTAGATCTACCATAGCTCCTTTTTGGCCTTAAAAATAAGTAAGTTGAGAATCTCTTCTCTCTTTTCCTTCTTTATTACTCTTCTCATTCGTCTTAAAGCTATAAGTTTCATTCTTAGCCACCCTTATGCCCTTTTTTCACTAATTTGAGTGTTAAAGAGTCTTCACTGGATATCCTTTAGCATCTCTCATGCTCCTTTTCATCATTACAAGTATTTTGCTTAAGCTATCTTTACTTTCTTCTTCGATCACATCCTTTCAATCCTTCCTGACTCATCAACTTTAAGATCATGCTTGTTGGTGAGTGAGATTCCACTGTCGTATCTTAGCACCATCAGCATCTCCAATAACAACCTAAATACTCCTTTACCATGCCGTTATAAAAGGCTAATGAAATGTTTTTTTTTCATATACTATTATATTGCAATAAAAAAATAATTGTTCCTTTTATGTGGTAAAATTTTATTGTGCTTTACCTTTTATTTGATGTATTATGTTTGGTGGGTATTAGAATATATTGTAGACTTAATTAACTATAACTTTTGTAATAACTTTAATCAAATTATATATCTTAACCATTATAAGGTAATAGATTCTCTCTCATGGTCCTTTGTGGTTTAAATCCATCATTTGACAATTAAATCCATATATTAAATTCTACTAGCGGTACAACTAGATATAGTTCTGAGTAAACAAGGACAAACTAACCAGCCAAATTAAGACAATTTTTAATAAATTGTGATTCAAAAAGTCATACTATAATGCAACAATAACTGAAATCTTACCTTCACTATTTTTCCACCTGCCAAACAAGTCTGATGTGTGTGGTGGGCCCCACTTCCGTAGCCGTGAACAATACAAATTTTTTTAATCAAGAATATAGTTGGGGGAGGCAACCTTCTATCATTAGTTAAGACTGCATCAGGAAAGCTTAAGTAACCAGACATAAGAAGCCCATAGTCCGAAAAAAAAGGGATGACGTTGAAAAGTTTGTTTCATAGATGAGCCAATTATACGGCTGCAGAAAAGTATTTCCAAATATTTCCTTTTTTTGCTCCATGATGCAGTATCAATGATTTTTCTTTTTTTTACCTAAATTATCTCAAATGCCCACTTCAACGATGCTGAAACCAACGTCTTGTGGGTCTATATGGCATGATTATCGCTACACGCTGACATACTCAGTCTACTTGGATGTTTCCAACGGATTCCTTGTCAAATTTATGATGCAGGATCAAATTTTATTTTCTTTCTTTTCTCTGTGAGGGGTTCAAAAATCTAATAAACAACCTTTTTTTATTAAGACGTAGAGTAAATCTTAATTTACACCCGAGCAGATTTTTTATTAAAAAAAAAATAAGATCAAGAAAAAATAGTTAGAGAAGAACTAAAGTCAACTAAGAGCAAAGGCGTAATGATTTTTTGAATTTCTCCTATCCTATCCGAAATAATCTTAGCAATCATTAAACGAGAGCATGGCATTAATATCTGGAGGGCTTGTAGCACCAGCAATTCTGATTAATTAACAAAATCTTATCATATTTTTTCTTTCACCAGCAGCAAGTTGCAACCCTAGAGTCCCAGCTTTTTCTAAATTCCTTCGTCACTGTCTTCTCTCTAGAGGTAAAATATCGGATCCTAAGTATCAATAAGCCTATGTTTGAAGCAAAGTTACAAAGATTTAGTTAATCTACATATTGGGACCATTTGGGACGTTCCAATCTCCTTTAATTCTCTTTCATGAGAATATCATTTCTCTCAGCAAGCTGTGCAAAACTTTTCATTTATCGGGCACCAACATCAATAGGAAACATATAATAGAAACACACATAGAACTTCAGAGAAAAATCCCATCTCCATGAACATTCACAAGTGGATTAAAATGGTGGGCAATGCGGAAGAAGCTCTAAACACACTACAGTCATCTGGTCAATAGATCTTCTGAATCAACCTAGAAAAACAAATGCCTCCCTTAGCTGACATTCTGAAAACTGCTTGAAAATATGAGCGTGCTTACAAGCCTTGGAGACATAGGTAACAAGTGCATCAAGGGAATCTCATCGATCTGTGCAGATCCTTTCAAAATATGACAAATGGCTTCATTTCTCATAAAAAATTGGGGTAATTATAATTTGACCTTTACAATTTGAAGGTTTTTCAATTTAAATTTTAAAATTAATAAAATATCAAAATGAATCTTAAGGTTTTTAAGTTTTTACACATAAAACCCTTCATCTATCTGAAGTTAGACGGTGTTACTCTGTTAGCATATGCAATGCACGTGCTAACTTTTTTTTTTTTTTTTTTTTGACTTATAAGAGAAATTAATTGGCTGTACTATCTGAGGGCTATTAGCTTTGCAAGGCCATCGGCTTTTTAGTGGATGTTGGTATGAGAAGGGTGATGAGCACATGCACATACACTAATAGTAATTTGGATTGCTTTTGTTAGAAAGCTCTAACATATATGAAAATTACAATGCTCAAAAATAATACTCAGAGAGTGGAGGAAGATAACCCTTATATTATAAATTTACAAAACACTCCACTCATACTGGACTCAATACATTAAGCCCTATTTATAGATACATAAGAGTGACTTTCGATCCACCCTCATGAATACAAGCAACCCTTTAAATTTCAATGACTCTTAGCTTTCTGAAACTCTTAGACTCTTAGAATCCCACAACTTTAAGACTTTTATAACTCTTAGCTTTAAGAGTTGCATGACTCTTTGATTTCTTAAACATATTAAATGCTAGACTCTTAAACTTGCAACTATTAATGATAATAATTTTGACTCTTGAACTTTATGTCTCTTAGGTTCTATAACATGCATTAATAATTACAAATTACTTCCAACATTATTCCCCCTTAATTTATAATTTTCTAAATATCTTCAATTACTGACTTGGACCACAATCATGAAGAAAATTCTATGCAATGCAAGCTCTTCCTTTTGATATATGAGAATGTATCATTGCATCTTCTTCGATCACTCTTTCTTCCATCTCTAGCTTCAATTCGTTTAATTCTCTAGTTATATCTTCATATCTGTTCTTCAGATATTTATACCTTTCATGCAGATCTTGCATAGAAATCTTGACTTCTTCTACTTCCTGAAAATGAACATCCTTAACGATAATGTTATAAATACCTTTCAAATAATTAATTGCTTGCAATGCTGTATCATTTTCAGCTTCTTTCTTTGTAACAATTGCATAACCTTCAATCACCAGTCTCCTACTTGCATCTTCAAAGTCAACTGTTGCAACAAAGATTGGTTAGTGATATGGTTCAGATTTTTCACAAGTGTATCTTGCTGGTGAAAAATCTAATTTTTCAAGTATTTCTTTGAGCACTAATTTGAATGGCACAACCACCACTACAACCCTTTCATCATCTATTTTGCACAATTAATGTTGTTAACAAGGTCTCTTATCTTTAACCTCATAAGGTTGCTCTTGTCTTCTTTTTCTTTTGCAAAGTCTCTTTTCTTAGATTTGCACACTTCTCAATGAGTTCCTTTTGACTTAGAGTCTTAACACCTTGATGGAAGATATGAACAACTTCTTCACGAACTTCTTCCGACTCTGAAGCTACTCTTTGATTCTCTGGCTCTCTGGCTCTTTAGCTCTCTTTCTTGCTTTAGGATCGATCAGGCTCTGATACCACTTGTTGGTATGAGAAGGGTGATGAGCACATTGACATACACTAATAGTAATTTGGATTGCTCTTGTTAGAAAGCTTTAATATATATGAAGATTACAATGCTCAAAAATAATACTTGGAGAGTGGAGGAAGATAATCCTATGTTATAAATTTACAAAACACTCCACTCACACTGGACTCAATACATTAAGCCCTATTTATAGATACATAAGGGTGACTTTCAATCTACCCTCATGAATACAAGCAACCCTTTAAATTCCAATGACTCTTAGTTTCCTGAAACTTTTAGACTCTTAGACTCCCACAACTTTAAGACTTTTATAACTCTTAGATTTAAGAGTTACATGACTCTTTGATTTCTTAAACATATTAAATGCTAAACTCTTAAACTTGCAACTATTAATGACAATTACTTTAACTCTTGAACTTCATATCTCTTAGGTTCTATAACATGCATTAATAATTACAAATTACTTCCAACAATAGATTGCCGAATAATATTAAAGGGTGTTTGCTATTAAAGTTATTTGATCTGTGACAATTTGCTCACTGGTTATCTCTCTAAAACAATGTAGAAGATTTTATGTCTAGCTAATTGAACTTGGGTTTAAATTCTTTTTTTGGTGAAGTTTCGAAGTGGATCGGAGAAATGAAAAGTTTAGAGACTTTGGATTTGTTAGGCAATGGATTTTTTGGCCAGATTCTACATTCTATTAGCAAACTTTAGCTAGAGAAAAGATTGGATTCTCTCAAAATGGTTTCACAAGGAGCTTGTTGAAGTCGATAGGTCCTTGCAAAAGCCTCTTGGAGGTAAATTTCAGTAAAAATTCCTTGATAGTAATCTCTCACTATAGATTTTTTTAATTAGATTTACAAAGTCTTTCTATTTTAGAGAATAAAATGAGTAGCCCTATATAAATTCTTATTACTACTTATCAGGCTATGAAGGCATTGGATTTATCTAGCAATGGGTTTTTTTTTTGTGGAATTCTAGTTGATATCGGGAGCATTTATGGCTTGCAGTTCTTGAACCTATCCTAGAATTTACTGTTGGGTTTTATTCCGGGAAGCCTTGTAGAGTTAAAGTCAACACAGGTCTTTAATCTAAGTGGAAATAGGCTCAACGGAGGCATCTTGCCAAAGAGAAGGAAAATAATCTCTTTGTACGAGTTGAACCTACATGAGAATTTACTCACCGGAGGATTCTCAACTCAGATTGAGAATTATTCTTTCCTCATATCTTTGAAAGTTCTCTCCCATTGCTTGTTTCATTGTTGATATCTTCCATCTTTATGGCTTTTGGTCTCATTTCATATAGATTTCATTGGTTTAGATTGAGATTGATTTGATGAGTTTTCTCATCTTTAGATGAGCCCCCCCGCCCCAATCTTTGCCCCCTCCTTATTCCTCTTTTATTGTTTTTGAGTGCGTTGGACCTTCCTTTTATGACTATCTAACTTATTTTCTAATTGTTTAAATTCTTTCACCAAAATACTCTATTTTTTTGCTTTAGAATGGCAAGCACTATTTTGTTGCTATTGTTGTCTTAGTCTTAGCCTTTTTGGATTATCCATTTGGTTTTTAACTTGATGCCTTTGCCTTTATCATATGTCTTCTTTTGGTGATTGTGCATGTATATTAGATTTGACTAGTACATCATATAACAATTCATTTGGCTTTCATGCATGAATTAAGCTCTCACTAGCCTCATAAGTCTTTGTGTGAAGTGCTCTGCACTGTAAGTTTGCCAACATTTTCTTCTCCATTATCATTAGAATCCCCTTTATTTACTTATATAAACATGATATAGAATTAGTGATAACCTTGAGCTTCCTAAACTTTTGAATTTGTTTGCCTTTATAAGCAATAAGGTTGCTCTTATTATCTTTCTTAGTTCATCTATCAAACTAATTCTATTGTTTTATTTTATTTGATTTGTTCACGTAAGATATTATCAAAGAACAATCTCACGAGCCTAGTGCCTCCAACCTTAGCTAAACGTACCAACCTTCAAAGCATAGATCTCTCCTACAACAAGCTTTTAGGTTTGTCTCCTTCAACATGTCCTACAACCTCTTCTCAGAGGACCTCCCTGCTGGAAAGTTCTTCGATCAACACCATCCCTCCCTCTTTGATCTCCAACAACCTTGACTTCTATGGTTCCATTATTATCCTCCCCAAGCCCATTGTCCTCAACCCTAATTCTTCCTCACCTAACTCTTCCAATTCATCCTTTTCCCTTGGAACCTCTATTAAAAAAAAGTAATTATAAGTATTTCTATTCTCATTGCCTTTGGAGCTATTGCTTTGATCACTCTTGGTGTTATCACTATCACCATTTAAAATCTTCAAATTCGCTTGTTAGCCACATCCCAGTTTGTTATAGCTCTAACCCTTTCTGATAATTACTATAACCATTCTTCTCAAACTAGAGCAAACTCCAATGAGTATTGGGAAGTTGGAAGTACTGCGATGGTATGCTATAAAAGTTAGCTTATGTGTTGTACATGCTAAAAAAGTAACACCATTTAAATCCAGATAGATGGAGGGTTTTATATATAACAACTAAAAAACTTCAGCATTCTATTTTATCAATTTCAGTATTTAAGTTCTAAAATCTTCTAAATTATAGGGTTTAAAATGTAATTACACCTAAAAAATTGATCCCAAAGAAAAGATGCTTCTCGCCCTTTGCAGTACTCGCGTCATGGTGGAGACCATTGCCTTTGAAAAAGACTGTAAAGATGGAAATTATTATATCAATCAGCAACTCACTCAGAAATCATGCCATCCAGGACGTCCCTTGGGGCACAGGGAGTATTAGGTTTGTTCCCACAAGCATGAGGCATGCTGTTTTTCCCTTTTTTTTGGTACACCATGCATACTATTCAAATGCAGTAACACGTTAACCAGACTTTTAGGGAAGAATATGCCCTCATGAGACACACCGATTGATGTGATCAGGATGATGGCTTAGTTGGCTGCAAAATTGGTGCGTCCTATGTTGCCTCTGAGAGGTGTTCGCCGTATCAACTTTGTCTGCTCCAACTAAGGTCTCTCAGCTGTGGCACCTAACCGTGGCTAAGCTCATATCTTTTCCTCTTGGGAAGAATATGCCCTCGTGAGAGACACCGATTAATGTGATCAGGATGATGGCTTAGTTGGCGGCAAAATTGGTGCGTCCAATGTTGTCTGAGAGTTGCTCGCCGTATCCACTTTGTCTGCTCCAATTAAGGCCTCTCAACTGTGGCACCTAACCGTGGCTAAGCTCATCTCTTTTCCTTTACGTTGGGTGGCTTAAAATTTGGATTAAGAAAAAGATATTTTGGAGCTAAAGTTTATTTTGGTTAATTATTATGAAAGTGATGTCAGGACCCAACTATGGTACCAACTCGTCTCCTGCACATGTGGCAAGAAGCGATCGATGTATTAGTGAGGTTGGAGACACAGACGTTGGGATCGTCGTGTAGAGCACCAATTCTTTCATGCTACATGGCATGACAGCTTTTGGAAAGCAATTTTGGCAGTAGCATTGGACTGCAAAGCAATTTTTTCATTTAATCAGCTTGAAGAAGAGTCCACATTTACTGGTAATAGAGAGGTGGCGGAGACCAAACTCAAAGGTTAAAGGTGCATTTCGTACCACGTGTTGTTTTGACTGAGCTTCAACGACACGCTATCCTGTTGTTGGTTTGATCAAGATTGACAGAACTGGTGGATCCCACGAGAAATGGAAAATTTTAACGTCTTAAAATTTAAGGAACATGCCACATGTGTAGTTTTTTTTTTTTTTTAATTTTTTTTTTTTTTTTATTGGGAAATAGTGGAGTAAGATCCTCACTAGCTTTTATTAGACACTTGTGAAGTTATTCGTACATGGATGCACTAATTTCCTCTCGAAGAGTGCAATGCAGCAGCTTACACATTGCTCCAAACGTTCTCCGACAGGGAATTTGCTGCACATGTTTTGTTGGATTTTCTTTGGAGCCTTCTTTCTCCCTTTATACGCGCGTCTTTGCAGTTACGGTTTGAATAGTAACTTCTCGCTAATCGTCCTTCCCGCCAAAAAAAATTAAAAAATAATAAATAAATAAAAAATGAAATTAGCTGCTTGTTCTCCCTGAAAAGATTTAGCTCTCACTGTTTCCTGTATTAACTTGTCTAAAGCCTTGTTTGGAGGCAGCTGTTGGCTGCTATGTGTCCCATCTTAGACCTAGATGATTATCCTTCATTTACAATCCATGTCTATATAATATCTAATAAATTATTCTTTATTTCTCAATGTCTTTTAAAATAGAAGATACAGTAGCCATCTAAATATGCATGGCATTCTGCAATGCAGAGTTGGTATGGTAGAGGATCTGAGCTCTCTTTTCAAAATGCTTTTAGCTCTCGGTGATTTCATGTGCTAACTTGTCAAAAATCTTTATGGGACTAGCTTATTGATTTTTCTGGGAAACCCTTCCATGAAGCTGTGTAGCCAAATATGCTTGCCACGAGAAAATGTTACGCTGTGGAGGGCACGTGTTCCCTTGTTTGTCGGTGCAAAAAACTTCTGAGACCGAGAGAGTGATGGGCATGTGCAAAGGAGACTGTCGATCAAGTGCAGCAAAGTTCAATAGCTGCCTTATTATATTACAGAACTGGTCGAGGAAGTAAATGATTTATTTGTTAGATTTAACAATTTAAATATAATTTTATTATAATTATGTTTATTGCAAATATTATTGTTTAAGATTTTTTTTTCTAAATTTTTTCTTACCAGCGAGTGATATGATGCAATCTCAAATAAAAGGTTCCAATCTATTTGGAATTTAAATTAAGAAAAGTGATAGAATCCAATTTATTCGGATGCTTTATGAGAGGAGTCTAATTGGAAAAGGGGAGGGGGGGGGGGGGGGGGAGGAGAGAGAGAGAGAGAGAGAATATATATATATATATATATATATTTGAACTATCATTTTCATATAAAACATATGTTGTTTTGAAGAAAATGGGTAACCTATCAACTATAATCACCCACTTCTAATTTTTAGGGAGGTATTTGATAACCCAAAGGGGATTATTATGGTGAACTTTAAACATTGGTGATCCTATACTTAGATAATTTGATGCCTAATAACCTAATATTATCATATTTGATAGTCATATCCAAGTAATCTTAGATACATGTCCTCAAGGATAGAGTTAAAGTTACTATGTTGGATGATGATTTTAGAGGTTGTTGTAATTTAAGATCACTGTCATATAAGATCACATTATGATGCATCCAAATACGGTGATCCCATCACCTCCATTTAGATCATCAATGATCCTAAGTAGATCACCTCTTACTAAATACTCTAAGGTGTTACTTGGCATTGCCTTTATTTTTTTTTAATTTTACAAACAAAAAATATATTTCTATTTTTACTATTTTTAAAATATAAGCAAATTTAGTCTAACTAATTAGTTTTAAAAACAGAAACATAGTGATAGTAGCCAAAGTAATGGTAGTAGCCACAAAGATAATGGAGGTGTCGGTGGTGTTAGTAGCAAGGTTTGCAGTGATAAAGTAGAGGTGTTAATAATGGTGATGGCAGAGATGGAAGTGGTGGAGCATTGATGATGCAACAAAGGTAATGATGATAATGGTAGTGGTGCGATCGAGGCAATGATAATGATGGTGGTTGGCAAGGCATTGATGATGTGGCAAAGATCATGATGACAATGGTAGCTGTGTGATTGAGGCAATATGGTGATAATGGTTATAGAAATAATGATAATGTTATAAATGAGGGAATGGTGATGACAATAGCATAGCAGTAGCACTAATGATAGTAGCAAAAGTGTTGTCAATATTATAGAAATAGTGGTTATGGTGATGATGATGTGGTAAAGGTAGTAGTAGTAGTGATAGCAATAGTAGTAATGACTATGACAATGCAAAGGCATGGTAGTAGTGATAGATTTTCTTATGATGCAAAAAGATAGCCTTTTCAAACAATAACTATCATCTTTAGGGTGATGCTTTATTATAGAAACTCCTCATAATGATAATTTTCTACATTAATAACTCCTTGTCCAAATAACTATTCATAATTAATTCGAAACATATGGTACTGAAACATGGCCTCTAGCATGTATAGGTGATAAATAGTTTGTTATATGTTGAAGTTAATTACCTCAAAGGAGGAAAGGAGGGTGCCTCCATCATAAATAACCAGTTATAATCTTTCTAGATATCATGGACAAATAATTTTTCAAATCTTTGTTGATCTAATACTCTTGACAATTTATTATAATTGGTTGATGACCAATTAATTTTTTGATATAAATGTTGCCATAATGACAACATAATAAGATTGTAGAAAATGATAGTTTATTATCTAAACAACTACTTAGTTTGCAAAAAATATTTTAGGTGGTATACACTTTTTTGAAGGGATTTTTTTTTAAAAAAATAGAATTTGAAAAAAAATATTTGACCTACAGCCAATGCACAAGCCATATTTCTCACATTGAATGTCCTAATAACTATAATATTATTAGAATAAAGACTATTATTTTGCATTTGCACCGTGTCTCCTGATAAAATAGTATTTTATTGAAAATTCATATTTAGCAGCATTTCTTTCTCTAGAGAAAGTTTTTGCCAACTTAAAAAGCTAATTTTGATTGATTGATTAATTAAAAATATTGTTATTTGTTGTTATTATCCATCTTCTATTATAATGTTGTTAGGGTATAATACTATATGTGCCAATATGAATATGACATGATCAATTAATCATGTCAAAAGTCTTAATATGATACAATTTGATTACTAAGCAGGTAACATGACATGATTCATACAACCCGTTTAATAAATAGATCATTTTGGATTGATATAATACGACCCACTTAATAACTCACATAACATAAAGAGACATGATCCACTTAATGCTAAATTGTTGCATCATTTTTAATCATACATTTGCTAACATAATGCTCAATCACATCAAAAATTCATCGTAACATAAAATAATTTAAACTAAATGATTTAAGTTTTATCATCTATAAGAAATTCAATTATATAAACAAATTAAAATATAGCCAACCTTTTGAATTTATTGAATCATAACTACATCATTTTTGAGTTGAAGGGTTGACACATAATACAACAGGATTATTTCGTATCATAATTGTATCAATATGATTATGATATGAATCTACTTAAGGTTAATCTAAACTTACTTATTTCATTTTGGATTTAAGTTGTGTTTGACATGAAACTACTCAAAGTCAATCTAAGCCCACTTATTTTGTGTTAGGTTTGAATTATATTCACATATCGTGCTTAATTTTGTCGCTTTTAGTAGATATATAGTAGCGGACAACATCTTCAATGGCCAAAGCATTAGGCCAATAGCTGGCAAGGGTTGCCACAAGTCAAAGGATGGCAAGGGGAAGCATGTGTTGGCAAGCTTATTTATAGGATGTCTAATATTTGATGAATTGGTTTAGCCTAGAGTAGTAAGCAAGAATTTTGTGAAGGGCTTTTGTTTATTTGATATTGACAAATAACCTTTCCTCTTGTTTCTTTTAAAAGAGATGCGCTTGGTAACTATGTTTACTTCTCTTCGAGTAGTACTTATGGAGACATGGATATGGAGGTGTAATGAATAGAAGAATAGGATGTTTTCTGAGGTTAAAGGAAGAATTAAATTTTTAGATTTAATATTATAACAATTTTGAAATGATTATTAAACTGGTGATGCAGTTTAGAAAAGAAAAAATAAAAAAAAAAACTAAAAAAGAAACTTCAATAAGTATCTCTTTAGGAGTTCTACTTTATTCTCTTTATAAGTTTTATTTTTTGTCTTATTTTAGTCTTATTTTTGTGAACGTTAAATAAGTTTATGATTCTGATATTTTATTCTTGAAAATGTTTTGATTCTAACCTTTTATTTTTTAAAAAGTATTTTAATTTTAGTCGAATTTCTTTTGGACTAATTTTTCTCTATAAATAGGCCTCTAGTATATTATATTAAATTATGAATTGATAATGAATTGAGTTAGAAAATTATGAGAGTTTTTCTCTTTTTCTATCTTACAGTGATTCGTTGCTTGAATATTGCGAGACCATAAATTTTTTAGGATGATCGAAAATGATAAATCAAGACCCTCAGATTTGATGTGAGATCAGTAGTTATCTCCATTGAATCTACTTGCAATAGATTGGTATTAAAGTTAGATCTATCTATATCAGACTTGATATTAAAGAGAAGTTTATAAGCATCAACTAACGTGCATGCAGGCTTTTCTCAAGCAAAAACTAGCCCATACTAATTTCATATTCAATTGCTATGGCTTCATATTCAATTTGGTTCGCAACCTAACTTTCACAAAAGACAATTTAATGGGTGTTGTGTTGTCATTTGCTTATTATAGCTGAAAGTTGGAAGATCCTCATGACCCATACGCAACAAAAATTTATTTTTTGTAAAAAAAATTAATTGTGATAATTATTGGATAATTTGTTATCTTCTTGACATATGGTTTCACAGCCTAAGACTGCCCGACCAAGCGCCTATGGCTCGCCTGATAGCCGAGTGGTCACGCACATAAAACCAAATATGAAAAAATATCTTTGGTTTTAAAGTAATTCAACCCACTGGGCTTCTCTTCCTTTCTCTCTTAAAAGAGCAATAAATAGGAAAGCAATGCGCCGCAGCCTGGCGTCTACCCTTCCACTAACCAGAAACTATGCCTGTTTACCATGCCCGCTGTGAGGTGGATTCGTCAGTTCGCAAGCTGTTATAGATCTTGGATGCTGCTAGATATCGCCATACTGGGACGCAGGGGGACAGCCGGGGGACAGCCGGGTGAGAGGGAGCAGCCTGTAAGCGAGAAAAAGAAAAAGAAAAAGAAAAGAAAACAAAAGCGAAGAGAAAAGACTGGACGCGGAGACCGATGACGCTGAGACCGACTCATCGGTCTCCGCGTCGACCTCATCTCAGTCTCGACCCCCTTTCCAACCTCTCCTGCAGTCCAGGGGGACTCGAGGGCCATCCGCGCCCACGAAGCGGGCGCGCGTCGTCTGGAGCGTGCGAGGTGGGCAAGGCCCTGCGGTCGGTACAAACGTGTGATGCGGTGCGAAAGTACGAAGGGGTGGAAACATGGGAATCAGGGGAAACCACGGCCATCTTCATACCAATCCAGTTGGTTGACGCATCGCCGACCTGAGCTGTGCTTATGAATCGAAGCCTTCTGAAGCGACAGTCTAACCACAAATCCGCGGCTTTGACTTCTTGACTTCACCACCATCCCCTCCTCGTCGCAGCCCCACGTCCACGCCGCGAGGGGCCTCCTTTGATTCCATGTAGCCCTAGTTGATTGGCCCGTGCCAATGGCTGTTCCCCCACCAGTCTGCTGAACACGTGTGAGAGGGCCTCTTGAGAGAGACATCGAATCATTTCAACTTGAATAGATGAGAGTGAAAGAGACATCGCATCCTTTCAACCTGAATGGATAAGAGTGAAAACGTATATTTGATATATATATATATATATATATATATATATATATATATATATATATATATATATGTGTGTGTGTGTGTATGTGTTTTTATATATAAAAGAAATAGCTATCCATTAACTTTGGCTCATCCACCAGACATTCCTGCTTATAAGTAAGAAATAAAAGCTTGGTAACGGCATCTGACCAGGTTTTTAAAAGGATATTAGGTAGTTTAGAAATGCAACTTCGAACGTTTCTACATGTGCATCCACCTACATGCACAATAATATACATCCACTATCAATATATTTTAATCTACGACTTAAATGTGTTTATTCATTTTAGGGCAGAGAAATAATGTCTCATTTGATACCAAAACAACATACATCTAAATATATTAATAGATATGTACAAAAAAAAAATCTATTTTGCAAAAAAAAAAATAAAAATAAAAAAATAGTTGTTTTCTATAGATAACAAAAATAAAGAGCTTGCTGATGCCTGACAATTTGAAAATTTGGTATTGCTTGCAACACTTGAATGGTGGTTAATTATTATTATTACTTTTTTATGGAATGCTAAATCCATAGGTTCAGGAGAATGATGTTAATGGTACCATAATGGTACCAATCCTTGCTTGTTGAAAGAGCATAAAATAAAATTAAAAAAACAAAAAAGCAAAGAGGTTTGAATGCTTATCTTGATGACCACTATAATCTACATTAGCCTATCAACCTTCAAGAATCTAGATGTATAGGCTAGGCTACTATGCGATCAGCTTTTTCTTCTCTCATCCCTATTAATCCTTGTCTTGTTCCTTTTCTTCAGGAAAAAGAAGTCATCAAGGTTCCATTGGAAAGTTCTATCATTTAGATGAATGTTACTATGGCCAGTTTGGCAATTAGCTTTTTTTTTTAGACATCTTATTGTCAGAAGCTGCACACTGTCTTTTTTAAAAAGAGAAATGAAAGGTGGGTTGGTTTTCTCTTTATGGAATTGAATGATTTGATTACGAAGGAAAAAGTTAAAAGGGACATGTACATGTTTTCTCTGAAAATAAATGAGGCATGAATACTATTAAAATTATAAGGCTATACGTCATATCTACTGTCACAGTTTGCTGGAATCTCACTTTTTATAGCCTACAAAAAAAGAAGCTTTTTTTTTTCTTTTTTGGGAATCCGTTGGCTTTATTTATGCATGCAAATTTTATTATGTGTGTATCAAAAAATGTCACTTGTATATTGCTCAGAAAAGTAATTGTTGGAGTATTTCATTGCTTTGTACATGCCCACAAAGTTTATTTCATGTGTACATCTATATGTCATGAAGCATTAATTTTGTAAAGTTAAAAAAGATAAATACATATCCATACTTCAAAGTTAAACCATCTCCTAATTTTTAAGTACTCTTTTATTGGTAAGTAAATTGGTAAGCCATATAGTCACACACACATTCTTATATACATACATAAGCATACATAAGTAGGTATATATATATATATATATATATATATATATATATATATATATATATATATAATGTGCATATTTATAGAAATTCACCTTCAAGTTGAACCAGTTCTTCAATCAAGAGTGCAACAACCTAGACATCAGAGTTGCCATGAAACTCATCTTGGTCTTCTCCTATTTAAATTGGATGGGCAAGGAGTTAGGAATGGGATAATTAAAGAACTCCCTTGTATACCTCAAAATAGTCCCATAATAAATAGAAAAAAAAGTTTAAGATACTTATAATTCAAGTTCACCTGTTACTAATTAACTTATACTCGAATTTTTAAGGCTCCATAAATCTGACTGGTTAATAGGTTAATTGAATAGCAGGTAAGTTTAGAGGATTACAAATGATATTAGAGCTGATTCAAATGTATGAAAGTTAGTGGAGTTATCTCTGCAGCACTAACGACCCCATTTGGCATAAATTCTGGCTAGTTTGTAGCATCCTACATCAGATGGGAAAGAAAAGTTTAAGGAGCTTATAACCTAAGTTTACTTGCTACCAATTAACTTATATTCAAGTTTTTAAGGCCATACGAACTCGACCAACCAACTGGTTAAGTGAGCTAGTAGATGGGCTGAGGGTGTTATAAATGGTATAAGAACCGATTTAAGTATGTGAAAGTTGATGGACAGAAGGAAAGAGCTACCCATAAGCAGTAGTAAAAAGAGTTTTGACATAGCGTGGAACCACCTCTATAGCACCAATAACCCCGTTCGGAATAAATTTTGGTAGGCTTGTAGCATGAAAGGGAGGAAAATTGTAATATACTAAAATAATCCTACATTGAATGAGAAAGAAATGTTTAAGAATCTTAGAACTTAAGAAAGAAAAGTTAAATCTACCAATTAATAGGTTAATTGGACAATAAATAGGCTTAGGGCATTATATTCCCAATTCATGGAAATGTGCAATTCAATGGACTTCTTTTTGCATGATGATGCCAACGATAAGAGTGATCAAACGATGGTATGACAGAAGGGAAATAAATTTTTTGCCCTGTCAGCTATCGTTGAATACGAAATTACCAGTTCTGGGCCCAAAGAACTTGCCAGTCCAAGCGGAGGACCAATGCCGTGGCTTTTGGTGGCCCTTTTTGGTTGCAGGTTTGCGTTTTTGGTTTTCCAAAACAATCACACGATGGTTGGAGAAATTGGTTGGCCAGTCACCTCAGATATAATAAAAGCTTCATGTCTAAAGCATACACCCTGCCTAAAGGACTATCATAGGTCTAGCATATTAAGGTAGAGCTCACAGACACTGTTTCTCGTAGATAAAATTAAAAGATAGGATTGATAGAAACTTATTCTATCATGTAGATGAGAACTGTTGGACTTCAAACCTATCATGTATGATATGAAGCATGCAAACAACAATGTTTGCCATGAAATAGGATTCTTGCACACCAAGTCTAGGAATAAATGATTGCTTTTAAATGGCCGTATTCATTAGATCCTCTGAATAAGCATGAGATATTTGACTACGGATCTCATGCTTATCATGGGGTTCTCATGCATTCCAATAAAATCTGTGCGCCTTTCTCTGTCTATCGGCTAAAAATAAGTGTGATATGCATTCTCTATTTTATTGCAGGAATGTCCGGCTGAATCTGTTTAAAATTATTTGGATGCACAGGGGGAAGTTGGCTGGAGAAAATTCATTACTACATATTATATGTAAATAAAAGCATCATATATTTGATAATTTGAGATAGGTTTGCATGAAAATTAACACAAAAAAATTTGATAATTATATACAGAACTAAAGTGTAGCTCAACATTCTTTCAAAGACTTAAAATCATCAATAAGGAAGACTGAACTAAAATTCTCTTCAATTGCCCTCTCAATGTAGACAACAACAAAATCATTCATGAGGAAATCATCTTCCATCTTGTAACGAATTCTTGTGTTAATTATTTTCATTGCTGAAAATACTCGTTCTATAGTAGCTGCGGGGACTAGAAAAGTTAAAATAAGGTGAATCAATCAGTCAAGCAAATAGTAAACCTTTGACCTTTTAGTTTCCACCAATCCTTAACATAGTTTGGACATAGTAGAAAGATCTTTCAAATATGCATTTTGTGGCACATTAAGAATGAAATATTATAACTGAACTCTCCAATCAATCTTCTCATGCTCTGCAAAATTCATAGAATAATATTTCTTTGCAAGACATATGTGATTAATATTGAAAGCTTTATAACCATTCTTGGGAATCAAAGCATAATTAAGAGTCAAAAGCTCTATTTCTTGCTCATTAAACCTGTAATTTAGCTCTTGGCACTGCTCGTCTTTCATGCAAGAGATATTTCCAATAGATAATAATGCCTTACTTTAATTTGATCCTATTGGTGGTAGGTTTGGCCTCAACAAGTTACATATAAGGAGCAGTTATATTAAGCACATCTTTGTGATGTTGCTTGCAAAATAGTTTTACTTTATTAAGCAAACCATCCCAGCCATCTTCTCTCAATTTTTGAATAAGCGCATTGGTAGTTAAGACCAATTGCATAGCATTGGCAATATCTTGGGATTTTTGCTGTAAGGCTTGACAAAATATTTGTGATTCCAATTATCTCTTTCATCAAATGTAGGGTAAATATAAATTCAAATGAGTTATGTACCATCAGCATCTCTACATTGAAAATAAGAGGATCCA
Organism: Metroxylon sagu; assembly: GCA_017589505.3. Taxonomy (NCBI): domain Eukaryota; kingdom Viridiplantae; phylum Streptophyta; class Magnoliopsida; order Arecales; family Arecaceae; genus Metroxylon; species Metroxylon sagu. The sequence goes on from JACVBY030000656.1 coordinate 3,292,752, forward strand.
TCATTGATGTTATTTTGAAGAATTTAACAAGTTGAATTAAACATATCGATTAAACTACAAATTGAACAAAAGTGAGAACCTCAACGTATATCTCCAGCTTGTTGCAAAGTGTCAATTTGATTTACCCCTTTACCAATTTCAAATTCATCAAGATCGAGCAAACTTGGAATTTCAGCCGCTTTGACTACTTTTAGTTCATCATGACATTTACTAGAAGTACCAATGACATTGATAAGAAAAGTCAAGTTCATAAAAAAATTGATGAACTGAAATTACTTGTCTAGAAGCGGAAACTAATGTAAGCTATAACCTATAAGCAAAGCAATACATATAATATGCAAATGGACACCCATGGAGAAATAATGCTTGCAATTTATTCTATCCCCTCCCATAATACTAGCACCATCATAATCTTGTTCGTAAATATTTTGAATATCAAAAATATGTCGAGAAAGAATAACGCACAATTCCTTTCTAAGAGCCAATGCTACAGTATCTTTAACACGCACTACATCAAAAAAGCACTCCCATATAGAACCATCTTTATTAACAAATCTCAAAATAAGAACCATTTGCTCTCTTTTGTACTCATCATGTGCCTCATCAATAATAATACAAAATTTGGAATCCTCAATTTCTTCCCCAGTATGATTCCACACTTGACTCGCAAGAATATGTAGGATCTCCTTTTGAATAATTGATGATGTATACTTTGTATTATATGATGCATTTTTCAAGACAACTAAGGCAACTTCATCATTAGACATTGCTTAAAGTTTCATCACTTCAAGAAAATTATCTTGATTTTTAAATCTACAATATTGTTATGGCCTCTAAAAGTACATACTTGAACTGTTAGCCATTGAATAATATTAATGGAGTCTTGTGGTGAAGCACCAAGGCGTAGGAGCGCATGAATTTGGAACAAAGCAGGAGGAAGCACATTGGACCCACTTGATGCTACTAGTTGATCCTTATGATGTCTTTCGTATTAACTTATCTTGTCTTTTGTCATGTTGGTATGGGTCTTTTGTTATGTTTGTATGGTTTTGTTGGGTTATGGGTATTTGGGTCATTGTGGAAGTCTATATAAAAAGGATGTGTGGATGAGCAAGAGGGTTTTATCTTGGATATTTTGGGAGCTCTTGGAGAGTGCTTATGGCGACTAGAGTTTGTCTTCATTGGCAAGCTTGAGATCGGTAGCGGCGTAACAATACGGTGTTTACTTGGGCTGGTAAGGCGGTAGGTTTATTCCCGAGCTAGAGAGATCAAACCACGGGCTGTAGTGGAGAGATCTCTTCTATCTATCATTTTTCTTTACTGCTGTATTTTTCTTTGTTTTGAAGGCTTGTAATAGGTGGGATTTGTTGGTTATTGGAGTGGTGTTCTTTATTGTGGTCAAATCTGGTTTGTTCATGTTAGATCTCATTTTGTGCTTGATCTTGATGTGGAAACCCTCTCAAATCTGTGTGAAGTGTGCAAGGAACCAAGGGTGGGACGCCCAAGGTGTGGGGTGGTTTGAGTGAAGGAGGCTTTGGAACAGCGGTTGGAGGCTCTTGGGGTACCTTTTCTTCAGGAAAAAGCTTGGGAATGTGGGCAAGAACATTTGTAACAATGGCAAGGATCGAAGGACTGAATCTTCACTCACAAAGGGGACAAATTCTGGGCACACTTCAGGTGTTTGATCAAATTTCTGAGCCAGATTTTGTGAGGCTGGAGGTTGTTGAACCCATTGTTGTGGAGCCCAAGTGAGGAACCCCAACAATTTTTGGTGCTTTCATTGAGATTACATCGCAGCGGGGGACTCAAGGTACCTCTTTTGGTTGTGGAAAGTCATGGAGCGGGAAGCAATACCGGGTTCCAACCGTGCAAGGTTCGAAGCATTGGAGGAGAACCAAAAAGAAATTATGGCAGCATTAGCTGAAATGAAGGCCGCCATTAATCAACTCTCCCTTAACACCACAGAGAGAAGGGAGCACATGGAGCGAAGAAGTGTGGAGCATGATGGGGAGAGGAGAAGGGATGGACGGTCCAACAATTCTGGACCTACTAGGCGACATGCAGATGAAAGGCATGCATCTCACGGTGACTCTGATTCGGAAAGATCAAGGCATGAGGAGGAGCCGGAATGGGAAGAAAGGAGGCGGGGAGGCAGAGTTGAAGGCAGAGGAATTGCAGTAGTGAGATGGCTTGATAATTCAGCCTATTCACGGGATTCTTACCATAGGCGTGGGCAGAATGATTGGGACTTCCAGGAAGAGGACAGCGAGGCTTCTGATGATGGGCGGCCATTGCGTAGGAGGAGGGCCGTTGGTCATGGGCATCACTATGGGCCACGAAGGAGACATGGATAGCGTGGGGATAGAGATGGACACGATAGAAGGGAGGGGAGTTACCATGATCAGAAACCAAGAAAACCAAAGATTGATTTTCCTCGCTTTGATGGTGGAGATCCTCATGAGTGATTGGACAAAGCCCAACACTATTTTCATGTGTATGAGGTGCCCAGAGATGGGAGGGTAGATGTGGCTTGTTTCTTCATGGATGGGAAGGCTAGTAAATGGTGGCGGTGGCTAAAATTCAGATTTGAACAAGAAGGAAGGAGACTTGGTTGGACGGCCTTTGAACATGAATTCATGGAACAATTGGGACCATCCCCGATGGTAAATCACCATGGGCAATTAGCCAAACTGAAACAAGAAGGGAAGGTGCAAAGTTACATTGAAGAGTTTAGACGGCTCCAAACGTTGGTGAGGGATTGGTCGGAGAAGGCACTTATGGAGGCTTTTCTTGAAGGACTGAAACCATGGTTGGCTAGGAAACTTAAATTGAAACAACCAAGGCGCCTACAAGAGGCAATGAAGATGGCGAAAATTTTGGAAGATAGCTACTATGCTGAAAAACGTCAAGGCAAGATGGACAAGTTGGAAAGTCATCCAAAGCACCATGGAAAGGAAAAGAAATTTTGGAAGAACCCACCAAAGGCAAAAAGAAGGTAACAAAACTATCCAAAGATGAGGTACAAGAACGTATAAAGAAGGGGTTGTGTTTCAAGTGTGGAGAAAAGTGGAGTAAGGAACATAAGTGCAAAACGGGCCAAGTGTTCATGATTGTGGATGATAGCGATGATGAAGGTGCTGAAAATTTTAATGGTGAATCCGATGATGAAGTGGGCCATGGAGTGGCATTGGAGGGAGAGGAAGCAGAGTTGTCCCTTCATGCTATGTCGGGGGTAAAAGCACCATCCACTCTGCGGCTCATGGTGTGGATTGGAAAACATGAAGTGACTTTGTTGGTGGATAGTGGGTCATCCCATAACTTTGTTAATGCTAACATTATCAAGAGGATTGGACTCCGGGGAGTAGCGGTTGAACCATTTGAGGTAAAGGTTGCTAATGGGGAAAAGCTGAAATGTGATGAGGTGGTGCGGGATGTGAAGATCAATGTTCAAGGTGTTAAGATTGTTACAGATCTGCATGTCATCACTATTGTGGGCTTAGATGTAGTACTTGGAAGTGCTTGGTTGAAGAGTGTTGGAAGGGTGTTGACCGACTATGGGTCTATGACAATGGAATTCAAATTTGGTGGCAAAAAGAGGGTTTGGAAAGCACTAATCTCCAAAGAAATTTAGCAATGTGAAGCAAATATGATGGAAAAATTATACCAGAGTGGTGCATGTTGTTTTGCCATTGTACTAGCAAATACCAATCAAGCACGGGATGATGGGAAGCAAGGTGAAGAGGGTGAAGCAGAAAAATTGCAGCAACTACCTACTTCAATAAGGCGTGTGATTGAAGAGCACAAAAATGTTTGGAGCTACTAAATGGGTTGCCACCAAGTAGGTCCTTTGATCACCGAATTATTTTACGGGATGAGGCAAGACCGGTGAATGTTCCCCCTTATCGTTATGCCCATTTTCAGAAAGGAGAAATAAAGTAGCAAGTGGAAGAAATGCTGAACCAAGGGTTGATTCGACCCAGTACTAGTCCCTTCTCTTCACCGGTGTTGTTGGTAAGGAAGAAGGATGGTTTATGGAGGTTTTGCACCGACTACAGGGCCCTAAATGAAGCTACAGTGAAGGACCATTTTCTCATTCCCACGGTGGATGAGATGTTGGATGAGTTACATGGTGTGGTGGTCTTCACCAAATTGGATTTGAGAGTGGGGTACCATCAAATCAGAATGAAGAAAGATGATGTGCACAAAACGGCTTTCAGGACACACTTGGGACACTATGAATACCTTGTCATGCCATTTGGGTTGTGCAACGCCCCCTCCACATTTCAAGCCGCCATGAATGAGGTATTCAAGCCTTTCTTGCGCAAATTTGTGCTAGTATTTTTTGATGACATTCTTATATACTCCAAGTCTATGGAAGAACATGTCGGTCATTTAGAGACGATGCTTGGGTTGTTGGAGGAGCACCATTTCTTCATCAAGTTGGCAAAATGTGAGTTTGTTCAAGAAGAGTTAGAGTATCTTGGACATATCATTTCTGGAAATGGGGTGAAGATTGATAACAAGAAGATAGAAACTATGGTGGATTGGCCACTACCTTCCAATATCACTGCATTGAGGGGATTTTTGGGACTCACCGGCTTCTATAGAAGGTTTGTGAAGAACTATGGGCTGATTCCTAAACCTTTAACATCTATGTTGGGAAAAGATAGTTTTGTATGGAGTGATGAGGCGAAACAAGCATTTGAAGACTTGAAGCGGGCTATGACTCAAACTCCGATTTTGGCACTACCAAATTTTGAGAAGCCTTTCGAAGTGTATACCGATGCTAGTGGGGAAGGAATTGGAGCGGTGTTAGTGCAAGAAAGAAGACCATTAGCTTTTCTTTCCAAAGCGTTGGGTCCTATGAAGAAAACTTGGAGCACATATGCCCGTGAGATGTTAGAGGTAATACATGCGGTCAAAGTTTGGAGACCATATCTTTTGGGTAGGCGATTCACAATTGTGACGGATCAACAACCTTTGAGGCATCTTTTAGAGCAGAAAATTGTGACACCGGAGCAGCAAAATTTCATGGTAAAGTTGTTGGGTTTTGAGTATGACATAGTCTACCGACCGGGGAAGGAAAACAAGGTGGCCGATGCTTTATCCAGGAAGGAAGGGAGCTCTATGTTGTGGACGATTTATGCTGAAAATGAAGCAAGTTTGCATGCTCTTAGTGGTGCTGAATGGGAGGTTTGGGACAAGGTGCGTGAAGCGGTGCAACTTGACAAGAGGTCATTGGAGATTTGTGAAAAGCTTGAGAAAAAAGAGATGGGAGTTGAGGGCTATAAAATGAGGAGTGGATTGCTATACTATGGTGATTGTATTTATGTTCCATGTGTACCGGGGCTACGGGAGGAGATATTGACTCATTTCCATCATAGCAAAGAAGGGGGACACTCCGGATGGTTGAGAACATATCTTAAGGTGAAACAATTCTTCTATTGGGAGGGCTTAAAAAAGAAGGTGAAGGAAATGGTGGCCAAATGTGACATATGCTAAAAAGTTAAATATGATCAAAGGGCTCCAATGGGTTTGCTACAACCATTACCAATACCGGCAAGGATTTGGAAAGATCTCTCCATGGACTTTATGGAAGGACTACCGACGAGTAGAGGACATGAAGCCATCTTGGTTGTTGTGGATAGATTGAGTAAAGGTGCACATTTTATACCTCTTCGGCATCCTTTCACCGCAAGTAGTGTAGCAAAAATTTTTATTGAAAATGTGATAAAGTTGCATGGAATACTACGGAGTATTGTGAAGGATCGGGGAGCATTATTCATGAGTTCTTTTTGGCAAGAACTCTTTACTTTGCAAGGTAGTAAGCTAAAAGCTAGTTCATTCTATCACCCCCAAACGGATAGGCAAACGGAGGTGGTGAACCGAACATTGGAGCAATATCTTAGGTGCTATTGTTATGATGAACAATCAAGATGGAAAGAGTACCTGCCATGGGCTGAATATTGGTACAACACCATATATCATGCTTCCATCAACACAAGCCCATTCGAGGTAACATATGGAAGGTCACCTCCCATGTTGAATAGTTATGAAAAGGAAAGAGCCAAGAATGATGAGGTGGAGGAGGAGTTGAGAATAAGAAATGAAGTTCTTACTAATGTGAAGGCACTCATGAAGGCGCAAAATAGAATGAAAAAGTATTATGATCAAGGCAGGAGGGATGTAAGCTTTGAACCCGGGGACTATGTGTATCTCAAGTTACAACCATAAGGCAAAAATCACTCACGAAGAAATTTAATGTCAAGCTTTCACAGTGCTACTATGGGCCTTTTAAGGTGTTGAAGCGCGTTGGAGAGGTAGCATATAAGTTAGAATTGCCTGAATCTTCTCTCCTTCATCCTGTGTTTCATGTGACTGCATTGAAGAAAATGATGGGAGAACCGGAGTATGTTGTTGAAGAGCTGCCTTCTTTTGATGAGGAAGGAATAATTTACTAAAGCCCGAAGTGGTTCTTCGTTATCGGAAGCATAAGAAAGGCAAGGGAAGTGATGATGTGTGGCAAGTGTTGATTCATTGGAAAGGGCTACCGGTGGAGGAAGCGACATGGGAAGACTATGAGGATGTGGCCAAACAATTTCCGAACCTATCCCTTAAAGACAAGGGAGTTCTCGAAGGGGGAGGGAATGGTGAAGCACCAAGGCGTAGGAGCGCACGAATTCGGGACAAAGCAGGAGGAAGCACATTGGACCCACTTGATGCTACTAGTTGATCCTTATGATGTCTTTCGTATTAACTTATCTTGTCTTTTGTCATGTTGGTATGGGTCTTTTGTTATGTTTGTATGGTTTTGTTCGGTCATGGGTATTTGGGTCATTGTGGGAGTCCATATAAAAAGGATGTATGGATGAGCAAGAGGGTTTTATCTTGGATATTTTGGGAGCTCTTGGAGAGTGCTTATGGCGACTAGAGTTTGTCTTCATCGGCAAGCTTGAGATCGGTAGCGGCGTAGCAATACGGTGTCTATTTGGGCTGGCAAGGCGGTAGGTTTATTCCCGAGCTAGAGAGATCAAACCACGGGCTGTAGTGGAGAGATCTCTTCTATCTATCATTTTTCTTTACTGCTATATTTTTTTTTGTTTTAGAGGCTTGTAATAGATGGGACTTGTTGGTTATTGGAGTGGTGTTCTTCATTGTGGTCAAATCTGGTTTGTTCATGTTAGATCTCATTTTGTGCTTGATCTTGATGTGGAAACCCTCTCAAATCTGTGTGAAGTGTGCAAGGAATCAAGGGTGGGACGTCCAAGGTGTGGGGCGGTTTGAGTGAAGGGGGCTTTGGAACAGCGGTTGGAGGCTCTTGGGGTACCTTTTCTTCAGAAAAAAGCTTGGGAAGGTGGGCAAGAACATTTGTAACAGTGGCAAGGATCGAAGGACTGAATCTTCACTCACAAAGGGGACAAATTCTAGGCACACTCCAGGTGTTTGATCAAATTTCTGAGCCAGATTTTGTGAAGTTGGAGGTTGTTGAACCCATTGTTGTGGAGCCCAAGTGAGGGACCCCCAACATCTTGAGACAACCAATTTTTCAAAACTTGCTCTGAACTTTGCACATTAGTAACATTGTGGATATACCTAGATTGATTTAGAAGATCCTTGCAAGATCTCATGGCATGGTTACGTGGTGAACATGGATCGACTCCAATATGATACAGGAAACATCTGATCCATAGTAAACACAGCTGATCCAGGACACACAGTTTTTTTATTGAAAAGATAACATGGTAAGCAAAATGCGGCATCCTTTGAAGAGAAATACTCTGATCAAAAAAGAAAAAGCATGAACCAAGAATACTGAAATTAGCAAGGATATTTCTCTAAACTAGAAAAGGGGTAATTTTTAAGATGAATTTGATAAGGTCCCAATTTTAAATAAGATCTTTATATCTCATCTCTGTGGTTAATTGAATATTCCCATATTTGATAACAAAGTCTTGAATAACATTCTAAAGAACCTGTTGACTCTAAGATGATGCAACAAATGAAGATTAGGCTTTACCTCTTGTCCTCGTTAGCGTCTTCTCTTGCTTTTCAATGAAACAACATTATCCTTCGCTTAGGCCTTGTATGTAATCACATGAATGAAAAGCACACACTTTCATGGTGCAAATACAAATATAGTCTTCTTTCTGGAGAGAGTTTTGCTAGAAAAAAAAAGAAAAGCCTAGAGTTGAGTAGGGAAGAGGAAGTTCGCAATATTTCCTCCGATATGTTTAGTAAGAAAACAGAAGTGAGATCACCGGGGATAGTTTAAGCCAACCCCTCTTTTTTTCACGTAATGTTATCAAGTTGGGTCGGGTCAACCCATCATGGGCGCTTGATTTGATTTCCAACATCTTCCATTTGCACATGATGGGTTCATCATCCAGCATATTCTCAATCTATTAAACTCTCTGCATCTCTCTACTTAAAGAAAACAACTCATATAGTAAATGAATTGGGTTACCTGTGAGTACATCTATACTTGGGAGCTCAAATCTATGTACTTATTAGGGATTACATAGTGGTTACTACCCAAAAGAGAAACACCAAAATTCAAATTAAGTGTCTTGCTATGCCCCCGACCCATTTTGTTATATTAATCTAAGCATACTTAATCCCTTAGAAGTTACACTTGATTCTCTTTCTCACTATGTACTCACAGTTATACTCAAACCTCTTAAGGTATTATAACTTATCGACCAATGAGGACATGTGATCAATATAAACAAAAATAGTCTTCCTTTCATCCTCATATTTTATCCATTTCAGATTAATCACTTTCCTAGACATATCCCATAAGGCTCAAATTATTTCATCTCCATTGAAAACATGCTAAAGTAGCGTACATTAATCTGTGACTTCAAAAATATAGTTGAAAGTCACATAGGGCACACTTTAAGGCATATAGGTTTTCTTTGCCTCATATGACTCACACAATGAGAAAATAGGGATTTATGCTTTCACTTCTTTTAATAGTCAATCTAAGTATATGTAATATACAAATTACATACTATGGTGGAATTCTCTTCCTAGAAGAATGTATGATCTCTTACTATTTATGACCACCATACGGATTTTAGCCTAGTTGCAAAATACATATATGCTTTTAGCCTAAGTTCTTCATTAGCTCACTATTCAAAGCACCTAATGAAATACTTACACTCGGCTTTATTTTAGGCTTACACGATTGTGGGATATCTTGTTCGGTCTATATTATATCTATATAAGTGGTGACCTCATCTTGACACTAATCAAGGCGACATTCTTTAGATTATGTACTCATATGCTTCTAGTACTTTCTCTTCACATTCACTTTCATAGCGCTAATATATGTAAAGTCTCATCTCAACTCGCTATCATTGCATCTAAGGCGATTGCTTGTGTGAGCGAGTTAATCTTGACCTGATGACATACCTTTCATTCCTTATATGCATGTTTTTATGCTAGCTTTCTATCTCTTATTATTCTTATCATTATAATAATAATAATAAAAATTATACACATTGTTTCATTGATAACAAAATAGTTTACAAGGAAAAACAAGGCCTAAGTGATCCATAAATAACATATTACAACCTTTATAGTCCCAAAGATCCTTCATGAGACAAGAATAAGTCTCTTGGAATTAGCTTAGTGAAGGGATCTGCTATCATCAAATGTGTATGAATACGTTTCAATATCACTTCTCTTTATGCTATAATGTCTTTTACAAAATTGTTCTTAACATTTATATGCTTGGTCCTTCCATGATACTTTAGATCCTTCATAAAGGCAATAGCTGCTTGACTGTCACATGAACTATCAATAGTTTTGAAGCATTAGTCATAATTCTAAGGCTATTAAAAATCTTCTTAGCCAAACTGCCTCTTGCACTGTATGTGCGCATGTTATAAACTCAGCCTCTATAGAGTATAAAGTTGTGCAAGTTTGTTTCTTGTTACTCTAAGTGATAACTGCATTATTTAGCAAGAGCACATAACTTGAAGTTGATTTGTGCTCATCTAGATCTCCTACCTAATCAGCATCTGAATAACCCACTAAATGCAAATCATTTCTTTGATAGTAGAGACAATAGTTAGCCGTGCTTTTGAGGTATTTGAGGAACCTTTTGATAGTTATCCAATGCTTTTTCCTAGGATTGGATTGGAAATGACCAGCCAAACCTATGGCAAAACAAATATCAGGCCGAATATATATCATTACATAGGTCAAAGACCTAATGGTGCTGGAGTAAGAAATGTTAAGCCATTTCTTGCTTTTTTGCTGGAGAGGACACATTTTGAGACTAAGGCCTTCGACTTTAACAATGGGAGTGCCAGTGGGATTGCTCTTATGTAAATTAAATTGTTTAAGAATTCTTTTAATGTAAGGCCCTCATGACAGAGCTAAAAGTTTTCCAGAATGATCTCTATGTATTTTCACACCAAGAATATAAGAGGCCTCTCTCATGTCCTTCATTTCAAAATTGGAGGACGACCATTCTTTAATAGTAAGAACAAACTCCTTGCTATTTCCAGCTATTAATATATCATCTATATAAAGGGACAAAATAATGAATTTATCCCCACACTATTTGACATACACACAAAGGTCTTCATCGATCATCGTAAACTCATACGATATTATAGCTCAATGAAATCTTAGATACTACTACCTAAATGATTGTTTAATGCTATATATAGATCGTTGAAGCTTGCACACTTTATGCTCTTGACCCTTAACAACGAAACCTCCTAGCTGTTCCATGTAGATTTTTTCATCTAGATCTCCATTAAGATATGTAGTTTTTACATTCATTTGATATAATTCTAAATCTAGATGTGTAACAATGGCTAGAATAAGGCGTATAGAGGCAAACCTAATAACAGAAGAAAAGGTTTCCTCATAATCTATACCTTCTTATTGGGTATAGCCCTTTACAACTAAACAGGCCTTGTATCTTTCTATGAATCCATCTATCTTATGTTTGACCTTGAGAATCCATTTGTTCTTGATCATTTTATGGTCAGACGATGGATCCACTAAGTCTTAAACATGATTTATTCTCATTGATTCCAACTCTTCTTCCATTGCTTATTTCGAATTTTCCTTAGTAGGACCCAATAAAGCTTTATTAACTGTTGTAGGCTTAGCTTCATCATGCGGAGCGATCATGAAGCTTCCCTCTCGATCTCAAAATAACGACGGGAAATACTTTTCTATTGCTTCTATGCTATTGTGGTTTTTGTGAGATAGCTTGATTAAATAGTGTGTTGCTCCCACTAGGTTCCATTAGTTGTAACACTTCCTTTTATGTCTCAACATGCTGATTAGATGGGCCACATAAGTCAAGATCTTCTCATTCATAAAGTAAAACATTTTTATCTATCTCACCTTTGCTAGGAAAAATGTTTTCCAAGAACATAACATCTCATGACTTAAACTTAGTCACACTACCATCTGTCTGTTCACCCATGAAGACAACCTTTGAAATATTCTGAGTATCGTATAAAGATACATTTCTTACCCCTAGCTGCCCATGTTGGATCATCTTCTTCCTTCGATTTTTTTTTTCGCGATGAATCATTTTTCGAAAGGTCTATTTCATAGAATAGAGATCCCAAAAAAATTACATATTATATATGGTTTGATAGCTTATGAAGAATACTTTGAAGGTATATTTATTTGCAACCATGAATCACTATTTACAGAGAGAAATAAATCACAAAGTTTCAGATGAAAAAACAAAGATTCATAATTTCTCTCAATGGAGGTAACATCATGGAACAAAACTATCCAAATTTAATCCTCATCTCATAAGCAACGTATTCCTAAATTTTCATGACATAATATTCACAGAATAAAAGGTTGCCATTAATGCCATGCTATGATGAATATAATGCATGCATGCTATAAAGGATAACATATAGTGTTAGGATATACTAATCAATATGCTCTAATACCAATGTTGACTCAAAAATTATGTAGTGGATGAAGATTATGCTTTACCTCTTGTCCCCGTTAGCATCTTCTCTTGCTTTCGATGAAACAACATTATCGTTCACATAGGCTTTGCATGTAATCACATGAATGAAAGATACACACTTTCATAGTGTAAATACAAATAGAGTATTCTTCATTATGAAGAGAGTTCTGCTAGAGAAAAAGAAGTCTATAGTTGAGTACAGAAGAAAAAGTCTACCATATTTCCTCCGATGCGTTCAACGAAGAAATGGAAGTGGGATCATTAGGGACAGTTGAAACTATTCCCTCTTTTTCCACGTAATGTTGTTGGGTTGGGTCGAGTTAACTCAATATGGGCATCCGATCCGATTTTCAACAGAACCAGTATCAATTTCTTTAGATTCAATCGTTGGAGACTTAGGAGGATGCTCCTCAAGTTCAATTCTTGGAGATTTAGAATGATGCTCCTCGTGAGTTGATGAACTTGAAGTTACATTATTTTTGGGTTTAAAACTAGCTTTCCTTTTGAAAAATGAATCGATAATCTTATGCTTAACCATAATGTACTTTAGATTTTCAAGATAAAATTGCTAATGAACCTTAAAAAGAGACTAATCTATTAATTAAAATTTATTTCAAAGTTCTTAAACATCCATATCACAATCAATTAATAATTAATTAATATACAAAAAATTAACTTACTTAGAATTTAAACAAATAATGGACAACTTAATTTTATTTCCATGATACTAAAGCAAAATCATATAACAAAGATTAAAAATAGTACACTGCGTACAATATTCTTATTTGCCTTCACCTAAATTGTCCCCCTCCCCTTCCCCTCCCTCCTTTCTTTGACCTCTCTTTTCTCTCTTTTTTCCCTCTTCTAGCATCAGGTCTCCCTGTTTCAATTCATTCTCTACTCGCTTTTCACTTTCAGACTTTCTTTGTTTTCATTGTTGGTGGTCGCTTGTCTTCTTTATAGCTAGCCGCTCCTGTTCCACGCTTTACTGCCATTTTTTTTTCCTATCTTTGCGGTTTAGTCCTTTTGAGTTTTGACTTTTCAACGTAGTGTAGCGCAATATTTACTCACTGTTTAGAACGGTACTCCATGACTTGGGAGGGCCAAGGGAGCAATAATGTACACTTCGCAGCCTCGGAATGTCACGCATGGCCCCCTGGTCTTATCGAAGCACCGCCATCCACTCCTATATCATGCATTATTTAAATTTTAGGCATTGCTAAATGTACACTCTTGACTCAAAGTTTTCATACTCATAGCCGATCAAAATCCAGCCCCAACTTTGGAGCCCTCCAAGCGATCGAGTCTGCCCCGTTGGCTTGACAACCACAATGGGAGCCATAGTGGACAAGGCCGTTCCACATTCTTCATGAGGGCGATAGCTGCCAAAGCGTGTCAGCTCGGTGAGTTCCACGTTTTTGTCCCCAGGGCACACTTCCAGCTCTGGCCAAAGCGAAGCAAAGCAGCATCCCATGCAACTTCCGTTCGGTTCGCACCTCGGTAGAAGGCAGAAAAAGACAGACATGGGAGGAGAGCTTTTAAGGTTATTCGTGGAGTAGCGGGAGGATTGGAGAATTTTCTTCTGTCCTCGTTTCCCGGGACTGGGTTTATTAACGGTTTTAACTTTCGTGATGGGCATGGTAAAAGAGAACTGGGAAGTAGCCGAGAAGGTTCCCTTCTGGCCCCCTCAAATCTGGTGCTGGGACGTGAGGAATTTCTGTTTGCTTGCCTATGTCCTTTATGAGGACAAGAGAGTTTAATATTCACGGGTAGATCTGCGGAAATTAACCTTCGAGTCTCACAAGTTTAAGACATATTATAACTAAAAAAACGACCTTGACTCTTTCGAAAGCCTGCAAACCGCCCCAACTTCATCATGTATAAATAATGACCGTCGTCGCATAAATAATATGGTTGCTGTAGTGGTGGCGTATGTAATGGTCGCCACGATTATTAGTTTTAATATCATTATCATCAATTTTTTATAATAGATTTAGCTATTACTTTGTTGTAATTAAATATGTTTTATTCAAAAATAATACATCCATAATTATGGTATATAATTCTGTCAAGAAGTTATTGTTTTAACTGTATATAGTTCCATTAAACATAATACTGTCGGTTGGAAAAATGTTTTTTTTTAAAAAAAATTAAACTTCTTGCTTGGTCATGCAATGATGTGATGGTCAATGGTGGCTCATCTCTATATTATTTTGAAAACAATAAATTGATTAAGACTATGTCCTTCACTCACCGCTTATAGCATATTTTACTCAATAGATAGGTTATATCGTTTGTTTAATGGTTTTTATTTTCTATTAAAACCAATCTATTATATCACGTTTCATTGGTTTAATTCTTGGAAACTATGACAAACTTCAAATTAAATATTGGAGTGTTAGAGATAATCATGCATTCTAAGCAGGTACCAAGCCATGGATGCATGTGGCTTTAGTTAAAAGTAATCACATCTTGAGGATGTATTATTTATAAGTGCTAATGAGCCGTAAAATAAGTTATGTGTTTCTTGATGAAAATTGTTATTATACTTGTTAAAATTGGTATGAGATATTGATTGCATCTCTTCAGATGCTAAGCTCTTTTGTGTAGAGATATTTGCAGAATCCTAATGCCAATAAATTATAAATCAATCCCTTAAGATTGGATTTGTAACACTCATTACTTATATATATATATTTTTAAATATTAATAATTAGTTAAATAGTACTGATGTTTTAACATATCATCCGAGGAGTTGGCAAGTTATACTGTTACATCAGCGACTGCATTAATCAAAAGTGATGAAAAGTTATAAAAATATATAAGTGGGATGTTAAATATATGAGAAGACTAACCTGGTACATTTGGCTAGTAAATTTTAAAAAATAAATATTGTAACCATATTTAGCTGCTGCAAACATCATTATAATAGTGGTATAATCAAGCTTTCCAACCCTTATTTGCAATATAAAACTAATTAATAATTAATTAGAAATCCTAGCAGCTCATACGTCTTCATGTGGCCCATACTCAAGTTGAAAGGTCTGAAATGAAAACTTGATCTATCTTTAAAAAAATCAATTTAAAATTAACTTCTAAAATATCCAACTTGATTGAAGCCAGCCAAAACAACAAACAACTCCCACGAGATTCTCGAAAGCGTCAATGCGCGCCAACTTGCACCGCCAAAACTCCCGCCATACTCGCTACGGCTTTCTCCAAATATAAAAAAGGAAAAGAAAAAACGTGCAATCTTTATAAAATCAATTAAAGAAACAGAATTTTTAAACGACTGTGGCGAAGAAAATGGCGCATCTTCTCCCCCGCGAAGCTTCCGCGAAGCTCACTCCCTCCCACTTCCCTCCCCCCATTTGCCTTCTTTAACCCCACCTCTCTCCCTCCCTTCTTCCCCCGTCCCCCCTCTCTCTCCCTCTCTCAACAGAAAGCCGAAGGCTAGAAGCCATGAAGATTATGAGCCTTCGGCCGCCCTTCTTCGGCTCTTCGAAGAAGAAAACGCGCTCCGTTTCCCGATCGGAGGGCTCCTCCTTCGGATCCAACGCCTCCTCCGAGGACTCCCAATCCACACCGAAATCCGTCCTCCCCCCGTTCCCCGGCCTTCCCCCCTTGGCCGCGGCGGCGAAATCGTCGTCGACCGGCGGCGACGAGTGGTGGCCCTCGTCGTCGATGGACTATTCTCCGGCTGAGAGGAAGGGGGAGGGGAGGATCACGAGGCGGGAGCTGGAGGTGGTGCTGCGGCGCCTGGGGCCGGACCCGCCGACGGAGGAGGAGGTGGTGGCGATGCTCGCCGAGGCGGACCGCGCCGGCGACGGGAGCATCCGGCTGGAGGAGATCGTGGCGCTGGGGTCGGCCTTCGGGCCCCCCGTCGCGCCAGAGCTCCGCGAGACGTTCGCCATCTTCGACGCCGATGGTGACGGCAAGATCTCTGCCGAGGAGCTCCTCGCCATGTTCGTCACCCTCGGCGACGAGCGGTGTACGCTGGAGGACTGCCGCCGTATGATCGGGGTGGTCGATTCGGACGGCGGTGGCTTCGTCTGCTTCGAGGATTTCGTTCGCATGATGGACGGCCAGAGATAGATGAGCTCTAATCTCGGATCGAATGTAACAACTATGGACGGTGGTGATGAATGGTCTCTTTTATTTTTTTTCTTTCTTTTCTTCATCCTGTAATTAGAAAAAGAAAAGAAGAATCAAATCAGTCGGCGTTGTAGGTGGAGGTTTGGTGTATCCGTGAATTGATCCGAATCCTTTTATCTGACTGTCACTAATATTCGTGTGATTGTG